>OY756417.1:9269095-9659473 GCA_963576865.1 Anania hortulata | reverse complement strand
TAAATCTCCATACTAAAATTTAACTTTGTCAATTTTGCTCCGATTTTAATTTTTTCTTCGCTCAGGATTACATATTAGGGCCATATAAGTATAGCGCCGTCGTCTTCAACGCACTAATATCAGTTTTTAAATTAATTTTAGTTCAAAATAGTTAGTAAATTCACATTTTTGCGCCCCCTGTAAAATTTTTGTACGACCACCCTGTATCATTCTTACACCGTTGGGTGCGTCTTGTTGTCACCTATCCGTAGACACCTCATTTGTCCGTCTACGACACCGGGAACCGCAAAAGTTTGCCAGTTTTCCCTTCGAAATTCGCAGTACCGAGGTATAGTGGTGAAGCTCTGTTCACACACAAAGTAACTCAAAATACCTACTTGGAACTACCACACATACACTTTTGGGCACTCGTTCGCTTCCTATTGTTAGTCTCCGTCACGTCCACGCTATAAAGCACTCAAAATATCTTAATTTGTTTAGTTTTCGCCTTTTACGTAGTTTTTATAAATTTGTAATAAATCTCCATACTAAAAATTTAACTTTGTCAATTTTGCTCCGATTTTAATTTTTTCTTCGCTCAGGATTACATATTAGGGCCATATAAGTATAGCGCCGTCGTCTTCAACGCACTAATATCAGTTTTTAAATTAATTTTAGTTCAAAATAGTTAGTAAATTCACATTTTTGCGCCCCCTGTAAAATTTTTGTACGACCACCCTGTATCATTCTTACACCGTTGGGTGCGTCTTGTTGTCACCTATCCGTAGACACCTCATTTGTCCGTCTACGACACCGGGAACCGCAAAAGTTTGCCAGTTTTCCCTTCGAAATTCGCAGTACCGAGGTATAGTGGTGAAGCTCTGTTCACACACAAAGTAACTCAAAATACCTACTTGGAACTACCACACATACACTTTTGGGCACTCGTTCGCTTCCTATTGTTAGTCTCCGTCACGTCCACGCTATAAAGCACTCAAAATATCTTAATTTGTTTAGTTTTCGCCTTTTACGTAGTTTTTATAAATTTGTAATAAATCTCCATACTAAAAATTTAACTTTGTCAATTTTGCTCCGATTTAAATTTTTTCTTCGCTCAGGATTACATATTAGGGCCATATAAGTATAGCGCCGTCGTCTTCAACGCACTAATATCAGTTTTTAAATTAATTTTAGTTCAAAATAGTTAGTAAATTCACATTTTTGCGCCCCCTGTAAAATTTTTGTACGACCACCCTGTATCATTCTTACACCGTTGGGTGCGTCTTGTTGTCACCTATCCGTAGACACCTCATTTGTCCGTCTACGACACCGGGAACCGCAAAAGTTTGCCAGTTTTCCCTTCGAAATTCGCAGTACCGAGGTATAGTGGTGAAGCTCTGTTCACACACAAAGTAACTCAAAATACCTACTTGGAACTACCACACATACACTTTTGGGCACTCGTTCGCTTCCTATTGTTAGTCTCCGTCACGTCCACGCTATAAAGCACTCAAAATATCTTAATTTGTTTAGTTTTCGCCTTTTACGTAGTTTTTATAAATTTGTAATAAATCTCCATACTAAAAATTTAACTTTGTCAATTTTGCTCCGATTTTAATTTTTTCTTCGCTCAGGATTACATATTAGGGCCATATAAGTATAGCGCCGTCGTCTTCAACGCACTAATATCAGTTTTTAAATTAATTTTAGTTCAAAATAGTTAGTAAATTCACATTTTTGCGCCCCCTGTAAAATTTTTGTACGACCACCCTGTATCATTCTTACACCGTTGGGTGCGTCTTGTTGTCACCTATCCGTAGACACCTCATTTGTCCGTCTACGACACCGGGAACCGCAAAAGTTTGCCAGTTTTCCCCTTCGAAATTCGCAGTACCGAGGTATAGTGGTGAAGCTCTGTTCACACACAAAGTAACTCAAAATACCTACTTGGAACTACCACACATACACTTTTGGGCACTCGTTCGCTTCCTATTGTTAGTCTCCGTCACGTCCACGCTATAAAGCACTCAAAATATCTTAATTTGTTTAGTTTTCGCCTTTTACGTAGTTTTTATAAATTTGTAATAAATCTCCATACTAAAAATTTAACTTTGTCAATTTTGCTCCGATTTTAATTTTTTCTTCGCTCAGGATTACATATTAGGGCCATATAAGTATAGCGCCGTCGTCTTCAACGCACTAATATCAGTTTTTAAATTAATTTTAGTTCAAAATAGTTAGTAAATTCACATTTTTGCGCCCCCTGTAAAATTTTTGTACGACCACCCTGTATCATTCTTACACCGTTGGGTGCGTCTTGTTGTCACCTATCCGTAGACACCTCATTTGTCCGTCTACGACACCGGGAACCGCAAAAGTTTGCCAGTTTTCCCTTCGAAATTCGCAGTACCGAGGTATAGTGGTGAAGCTCTGTTCACACACAAAGTAACTCAAAATACCTACTTGGAACTACCACACATACACTTTTGGGCACTCGTTCGCTTCCTATTGTTAGTCTCCGTCACGTCCACGCTATAAAGCACTCAAAATATCTTAATTTGTTTAGTTTTCGCCTTTTACGTAGTTTTTATAAATTTGTAATAAATCTCCATACTAAAAATTTAACTTTGTCAATTTTGCTCCGATTTTAATTTTTTCTTCGCTCAGGATTACATATTAGGGCCATATAAGTATAGCGCCGTCGTCTTCAACGCACTAATATCAGTTTTTAAATTAATTTTAGTTCAAAATAGTTAGTAAATTCACATTTTTGCGCCCCCTGTAAAATTTTTGTACGACCACCCTGTATCATTCTTACACCGTTGGGTGCGTCTTGTTGTCACCTATCCGTAGACACCTCATTTGTCCGTCTACGACACCGGGAACCGCAAAAGTTTGCCAGTTTTCCCTTCGAAATTCGCAGTACCGAGGTATAGTGGTGAAGCTCTGTTCACACACAAAGTAACTCAAAATACCTACTTGGAACTACCACACATACACTTTTGGGCACTCGTTCGCTTCCTATTGTTAGTCTCCGTCACGTCCACGCTATAAAGCACTCAAAATATCTTAATTTGTTTAGTTTTCGCCTTTTACGTAGTTTTTATAAATTTGTAATAAATCTCCATACTAAAAATTTAACTTTGTCAATTTTGCTCCGATTTTAATTTTTTCTTCGCTCAGGATTACATATTAGGGCCATATAAGTATAGCGCCGTCGTCTTCAACGCACTAATATCAGTTTTTAAATTAATTTTAGTTCAAAATAGTTAGTAAATTCACATTTTTGCGCCCCCTGTAAAATTTTTGTACGACCACCCTGTATCATTCTTACACCGTTGGGTGCGTCTTGTTGTCACCTATCCGTAGACACCTCATTTGTCCGTCTACGACACCGGGAACCGCAAAAGTTTGCCAGTTTTCCCTTCGAAATTCGCAGTACCGAGGTATAGTGGTGAAGCTCTGTTCACACACAAAGTAACTCAAAATACCTACTTGGAACTACCACACATACACTTTTGGGCACTCGTTCGCTTCCTATTGTTAGTCTCCGTCACGTCCACGCTATAAAGCACTCAAAATATCTTAATTTGTTTAGTTTTCGCCTTTTACGTAGTTTTTATAAATTTGTAATAAATCTCCATACTAAAAATTTAACTTTGTCAATTTTGCTCCGATTTTAATTTTTTCTTCGCTCAGGATTACATATTAGGGCCATATAAGTATAGCGCCGTCGTCTTCAACGCACTAATATCAGTTTTTAAATTAATTTTAGTTCAAAATAGTTAGTAAATTCACATTTTTGCGCCCCCTGTAAAATTTTTGTACGACCACCCTGTATCATTCTTACACCGTTGGGTGCGTCTTGTTGTCACCTATCCGTAGACACCTCATTTGTCCGTCTACGACACCGGGAACCGCAAAAGTTTGCCAGTTTTCCCTTCGAAATTCGCAGTACCGAGGTATAGTGGTGAAGCTCTGTTCACACACAAAGTAACTCAAAATACCTACTTGGAACTACCACACATACACTTTTGGGCACTCGTTCGCTTCCTATTGTTAGTCTCCGTCACGTCCACGCTATAAAGCACTCAAAATATCTTAATTTGTTTAGTTTTCGCCTTTTACGTAGTTTTTATAAATTTGTAATAAATCTCCATACTAAAAATTTAACTTTGTCAATTTTGCTCCGATTTTAATTTTTCTTCGCTCAGGATTACATATTAGGGCCATATAAGTATAGCGCCGTCGTCTTCAACGCACTAATATCAGTTTTTAAATTAATTTTAGTTCAAAATAGTTAGTAAATTCACATTTTTGCGCCCCCTGTAAAATTTTTGTACGACCACCCTGTATCATTCTTACACCGTTGGGTGCGTCTTGTTGTCACCTATCCGTAGACACCTCATTTGTCCGTCTACGACACCGGGAACCGCAAAAGTTTGCCAGTTTTCCCTTCGAAATTCGCAGTACCGAGGTATAGTGGTGAAGCTCTGTTCACACACAAAGTAACTCAAAATACCTACTTGGAACTACCACACATACACTTTTGGGCACTCGTTCGCTTCCTATTGTTAGTCTCCGTCACGTCCACGCTATAAAGCACTCAAAATATCTTAATTTGTTTAGTTTTCGCCTTTTACGTAGTTTTTATAAATTTGTAATAAATCTCCATACTAAAAATTTAACTTTGTCAATTTTGCTCCGATTTTAATTTTTTCTTCGCTCAGGATTACATATTAGGGCCATATAAGTATAGCGCCGTCGTCTTCAACGCACTAATATCAGTTTTTAAATTAATTTTAGTTCAAAATAGTTAGTAAATTCACATTTTTGCGCCCCCTGTAAAATTTTTGTACGACCACCCTGTATCAT
Source organism: Anania hortulata (assembly GCA_963576865.1). NCBI lineage: Eukaryota > Metazoa > Arthropoda > Insecta > Lepidoptera > Crambidae > Anania > Anania hortulata. The sequence goes on along the minus strand of OY756417.1, from coordinate 9,654,619 downwards.
TCTTACACCGTTGGGTGCGTCTTGTTGTCACCTATCCGTAGACACCTCATTTGTCCGTCTACGACACCGGGAACCGCAAAAGTTTGCCAGTTTTCCCTTCGAAATTCGCAGTACCGAGGTATAGTGGTGAAGCTCTGTTCACACACAAAGTAACTCAAAATACCTACTTGGAACTACCACACATACACTTTTGGGCACTCGTTCGCTTCCTATTGTTAGTCTCCGTCACGTCCACGCTATAAAGCACTCAAAATATCTTAATTTGTTTAGTTTTCGCCTTTTACGTAGTTTTTATAAATTTGTAATAAATCTCCATACTAAAATTTAACTTTGTCAATTTTGCTCCGATTTTAATTTTTTCTTCGCTCAGGATTACATATTAGGGCCATATAAGTATAGCGCCGTCGTCTTCAACGCACTAATATCAGTTTTTAAATTAATTTTAGTTCAAAATAGTTAGTAAATTCACATTTTTGCGCCCCCTGTAAAATTTTTGTACGACCACCCTGTATCATTCTTACACCGTTGGGTGCGTCTTGTTGTCACCTATCCGTAGACACCTCATTTGTCCGTCTACGACACCGGGAACCGCAAAAGTTTGCCAGTTTTCCCTTCGAAATTCGCAGTACCGAGGTATAGTGGTGAAGCTCTGTTCACACACAAAGTAACTCAAAATACCTACTTGGAACTACCACACATACACTTTTGGGCACTCGTTCGCTTCCTATTGTTAGTCTCCGTCACGTCCACGCTATAAAGCACTCAAAATATCTTAATTTGTTTAGTTTTCGCCTTTTACGTAGTTTTTATAAATTTGTAATAAATCTCCATACTAAAAATTTAACTTTGTCAATTTTGCTCCGATTTAAATTTTTTCTTCGCTCAGGATTACATATTAGGGCCATATAAGTATAGCGCCGTCGTCTTCAACGCACTAATATCAGTTTTTAAATTAATTTTAGTTCAAAATAGTTAGTAAATTCACATTTTTGCGCCCCCTGTAAAATTTTTGTACGACCACCCTGTATCATTCTTACACCGTTGGGTGCGTCTTGTTGTCACCTATCCGTAGACACCTCATTTGTCCGTCTACGACACCGGGAACCGCAAAAGTTTGCCAGTTTTCCCTTCGAAATTCGCAGTACCGAGGTATAGTGGTGAAGCTCTGTTCACACACAAAGTAACTCAAAATACCTACTTGGAACTACCACACATACACTTTTGGGCACTCGTTCGCTTCCTATTGTTAGTCTCCGTCACGTCCACGCTATAAAGCACTCAAAATATCTTAATTTGTTTAGTTTTCGCCTTTTACGTAGTTTTTATAAATTTGTAATAAATCTCCATACTAAAAATTTAACTTTGTCAATTTTGCTCCGATTTTAATTTTTTCTTCGCTCAGGATTACATATTAGGGCCATATAAGTATAGCGCCGTCGTCTTCAACGCACTAATATCAGTTTTTAAATTAATTTTAGTTCAAAATAGTTAGTAAATTCACATTTTTGCGCCCCCTGTAAAATTTTTGTACGACCACCCTGTATCATTCTTACACCGTTGGGTGCGTCTTGTTGTCACCTATCCGTAGACACCTCATTTGTCCGTCTACGACACCGGGAACCGCAAAAGTTTGCCAGTTTTCCCTTCGAAATTCGCAGTACCGAGGTATAGTGGTGAAGCTCTGTTCACACACAAAGTAACTCAAAATACCTACTTGGAACTACCACACATACACTTTTGGGCACTCGTTCGCTTCCTATTGTTAGTCTCCGTCACGTCCACGCTATAAAGCACTCAAAATATCTTAATTTGTTTAGTTTTCGCCTTTTACGTAGTTTTTATAAATTTGTAATAAATCTCCATACTAAAAATTTAACTTTGTCAATTTTGCTCCGATTTTAATTTTTTCTTCGCTCAGGATTACATATTAGGGCCATATAAGTATAGCGCCGTCGTCTTCAACGCACTAATATCAGTTTTTAAATTAATTTTAGTTCAAAATAGTTAGTAAATTCACATTTTTGCGCCCCCTGTAAAATTTTTGTACGACCACCCTGTATCATTCTTACACCGTTGGGTGCGTCTTGTTGTCACCTATCCGTAGACACCTCATTTGTCCGTCTACGACACCGGGAACCGCAAAAGTTTGCCAGTTTTCCCTTCGAAATTCGCAGTACCGAGGTATAGTGGTGAAGCTCTGTTCACACACAAAGTAACTCAAAATACCTACTTGGAACTACCACACATACACTTTTGGGCACTCGTTCGCTTCCTATTGTTAGTCTCCGTCACGTCCACGCTATAAAGCACTCAAAATATCTTAATTTGTTTAGTTTTCGCCTTTTACGTAGTTTTTATAAATTTGTAATAAATCTCCATACTAAAAATTTAACTTTGTCAATTTTGCTCCGATTTAAATTTTTTCTTCGCTCAGGATTACATATTAGGGCCATATAAGTATAGCGCCGTCGTCTTCAACGCACTAATATCAGTTTTTAAATTAATTTTAGTTCAAAATAGTTAGTAAATTCACATTTTTGCGCCCCCTGTAAAATTTTTGTACGACCACCCTGTATCATTCTTACACCGTTGGGTGCGTCTTGTTGTCACCTATCCGTAGACACCTCATTTGTCCGTCTACGACACCGGGAACCGCAAAAGTTTGCCAGTTTTCCCTTCGAAATTCGCAGTACCGAGGTATAGTGGTGAAGCTCTGTTCACACACAAAGTAACTCAAAATACCTACTTGGAACTACCACACATACACTTTTGGGCACTCGTTCGCTTCCTATTGTTAGTCTCCGTCACGTCCACGCTATAAAGCACTCAAAATATCTTAATTTGTTTAGTTTTCGCCTTTTACGTAGTTTTTATAAATTTGTAATAAATCTCCATACTAAAAATTTAACTTTGTCAATTTTGCTCCGATTTTAATTTTTTCTTCGCTCAGGATTACATATTAGGGCCATATAAGTATAGCGCCGTCGTCTTCAACGCACTAATATCAGTTTTTAAATTAATTTTAGTTCAAAATAGTTAGTAAATTCACATTTTTGCGCCCCCTGTAAAATTTTTGTACGACCACCCTGTATCATTCTTACACCGTTGGGTGCGTCTTGTTGTCACCTATCCGTAGACACCTCATTTGTCCGTCTACGACACCGGGAACCGCAAAAGTTTGCCAGTTTTCCCTTCGAAATTCGCAGTACCGAGGTATAGTGGTGAAGCTCTGTTCACACACAAAGTAACTCAAAATACCTACTTGGAACTACCACACATACACTTTTGGGCACTCGTTCGCTTCCTATTGTTAGTCTCCGTCACGTCCACGCTATAAAGCACTCAAAATATCTTAATTTGTTTAGTTTTCGCCTTTTACGTAGTTTTTATAAATTTGTAATAAATCTCCATACTAAAAATTTAACTTTGTCAATTTTGCTCCGATTTTAATTTTTTCTTCGCTCAGGATTACATATTAGGGCCATATAAGTATAGCGCCGTCGTCTTCAACGCACTAATATCAGTTTTTAAATTAATTTTAGTTCAAAATAGTTAGTAAATTCACATTTTTGCGCCCCCTGTAAAATTTTTGTACGACCACCCTGTATCATTCTTACACCGTTGGGTGCGTCTTGTTGTCACCTATCCGTAGACACCTCATTTGTCCGTCTACGACACCGGGAACCGCAAAAGTTTGCCAGTTTTCCCTTCGAAATTCGCAGTACCGAGGTATAGTGGTGAAGCTCTGTTCACACACAAAGTAACTCAAAATACCTACTTGGAACTACCACACATACACTTTTGGGCACTCGTTCGCTTCCTATTGTTAGTCTCCGTCACGTCCACGCTATAAAGCACTCAAAATATCTTAATTTGTTTAGTTTTCGCCTTTTACGTAGTTTTTATAAATTTGTAATAAATCTCCATACTAAAAATTTAACTTTGTCAATTTTGCTCCGATTTAAATTTTTTCTTCGCTCAGGATTACATATTAGGGCCATATAAGTATAGCGCCGTCGTCTTCAACGCACTAATATCAGTTTTTAAATTAATTTTAGTTCAAAATAGTTAGTAAATTCACATTTTTGCGCCCCCTGTAAAATTTTTGTACGACCACCCTGTATCATTCTTACACCGTTGGGTGCGTCTTGTTGTCACCTATCCGTAGACACCTCATTTGTCCGTCTACGACACCGGGAACCGCAAAAGTTTGCCAGTTTTCCCTTCGAAATTCGCAGTACCGAGGTATAGTGGTGAAGCTCTGTTCACACACAAAGTAACTCAAAATACCTACTTGGAACTACCACACATACACTTTTGGGCACTCGTTCGCTTCCTATTGTTAGTCTCCGTCACGTCCACGCTATAAAGCACTCAAAATATCTTAATTTGTTTAGTTTTCGCCTTTTACGTAGTTTTTATAAATTTGTAATAAATCTCCATACTAAAAATTTAACTTTGTCAATTTTGCTCCGATTTTAATTTTTTCTTCGCTCAGGATTACATATTAGGGCCATATAAGTATAGCGCCGTCGTCTTCAACGCACTAATATCAGTTTTTAAATTAATTTTAGTTCAAAATAGTTAGTAAATTCACATTTTTGCGCCCCCTGTAAAATTTTTGTACGACCACCCTGTATCATTCTTACACCGTTGGGTGCGTCTTGTTGTCACCTATCCGTAGACACCTCATTTGTCCGTCTACGACACCGGGAACCGCAAAAGTTTGCCAGTTTTCCCTTCGAAATTCGCAGTACCGAGGTATAGTGGTGAAGCTCTGTTCACACACAAAGTAACTCAAAATACCTACTTGGAACTACCACACATACACTTTTGGGCACTCGTTCGCTTCCTATTGTTAGTCTCCGTCACGTCCACGCTATAAAGCACTCAAAATATCTTAATTTGTTTAGTTTTCGCCTTTTACGTAGTTTTTATAAATTTGTAATAAATCTCCATACTAAAAATTTAACTTTGTCAATTTTGCTCCGATTTAAATTTTTTCTTCGCTCAGGATTACATATTAGGGCCATATAAGTATAGCGCCGTCGTCTTCAACGCACTAATATCAGTTTTTAAATTAATTTTAGTTCAAAATAGTTAGTAAATTCACATTTTTGCGCCCCCTGTAAAATTTTTGTACGACCACCCTGTATCATTCTTACACCGTTGGGTGCGTCTTGTTGTCACCTATCCGTAGACACCTCATTTGTCCGTCTACGACACCGGGAACCGCAAAAGTTTGCCAGTTTTCCCTTCGAAATTCGCAGTACCGAGGTATAGTGGTGAAGCTCTGTTCACACACAAAGTAACTCAAAATACCTACTTGGAACTACCACACATACACTTTTGGGCACTCGTTCGCTTCCTATTGTTAGTCTCCGTCACGTCCACGCTATAAAGCACTCAAAATATCTTAATTTGTTTAGTTTTCGCCTTTTACGTAGTTTTTATAAATTTGTAATAAATCTCCATACTAAAAATTTAACTTTGTCAATTTTGCTCCGATTTTAATTTTTTCTTCGCTCAGGATTACATATTAGGGCCATATAAGTATAGCGCCGTCGTCTTCAACGCACTAATATCAGTTTTTAAATTAATTTTAGTTCAAAATAGTTAGTAAATTCACATTTTTGCGCCCCCTGTAAAATTTTTGTACGACCACCCTGTATCATTCTTACACCGTTGGGTGCGTCTTGTTGTCACCTATCCGTAGACACCTCATTTGTCCGTCTACGACACCGGGAACCGCAAAAGTTTGCCAGTTTTCCCTTCGAAATTCGCAGTACCGAGGTATAGTGGTGAAGCTCTGTTCACACACAAAGTAACTCAAAATACCTACTTGGAACTACCACACATACACTTTTGGGCACTCGTTCGCTTCCTATTGTTAGTCTCCGTCACGTCCACGCTATAAAGCACTCAAAATATCTTAATTTGTTTAGTTTTCGCCTTTTACGTAGTTTTTATAAATTTGTAATAAATCTCCATACTAAAAATTTAACTTTGTCAATTTTGCTCCGATTTTAATTTTTTCTTCGCTCAGGATTACATATTAGGGCCATATAAGTATAGCGCCGTCGTCTTCAACGCACTAATATCAGTTTTTAAATTAATTTTAGTTCAAAATAGTTAGTAAATTCACATTTTTGCGCCCCCTGTAAAATTTTTGTACGACCACCCTGTATCATTCTTACACCGTTGGGTGCGTCTTGTTGTCACCTATCCGTAGACACCTCATTTGTCCGTCTACGACACCGGGAACCGCAAAAGTTTGCCAGTTTTCCCTTCGAAATTCGCAGTACCGAGGTATAGTGGTGAAGCTCTGTTCACACACAAAGTAACTCAAAATACCTACTTGGAACTACCACACATACACTTTTGGGCACTCGTTCGCTTCCTATTGTTAGTCTCCGTCACGTCCACGCTATAAAGCACTCAAAATATCTTAATTTGTTTAGTTTTCGCCTTTTACGTAGTTTTTATAAATTTGTAATAAATCTCCATACTAAAAATTTAACTTTGTCAATTTTGCTCCGATTTTAATTTTTTCTTCGCTCAGGATTACATATTAGGGCCATATAAGTATAGCGCCGTCGTCTTCAACGCACTAATATCAGTTTTTAAATTAATTTTAGTTCAAAATAGTTAGTAAATTCACATTTTTGCGCCCCCTGTAAAATTTTTGTACGACCACCCTGTATCATTCTTACACCGTTGGGTGCGTCTTGTTGTCACCTATCCGTAGACACCTCATTTGTCCGTCTACGACACCGGGAACCGCAAAAGTTTGCCAGTTTTCCCTTCGAAATTCGCAGTACCGAGGTATAGTGGTGAAGCTCTGTTCACACACAAAGTAACTCAAAATACCTACTTGGAACTACCACACATACACTTTTGGGCACTCGTTCGCTTCCTATTGTTAGTCTCCGTCACGTCCACGCTATAAAGCACTCAAAATATCTTAATTTGTTTAGTTTTCGCCTTTTACGTAGTTTTTATAAATTTGTAATAAATCTCCATACTAAAAATTTAACTTTGTCAATTTTGCTCCGATTTTAATTTTTTCTTCGCTCAGGATTACATATTAGGGCCATATAAGTATAGCGCCGTCGTCTTCAACGCACTAATATCAGTTTTTAAATTAATTTTAGTTCAAAATAGTTAGTAAATTCACATTTTTGCGCCCCCTGTAAAATTTTTGTACGACCACCCTGTATCATTCTTACACCGTTGGGTGCGTCTTGTTGTCACCTATCCGTAGACACCTCATTTGTCCGTCTACGACACCGGGAACCGCAAAAGTTTGCCAGTTTTCCCTTCGAAATTCGCAGTACCGAGGTATAGTGGTGAAGCTCTGTTCACACACAAAGTAACTCAAAATACCTACTTGGAACTACCACACATACACTTTTGGGCACTCGTTCGCTTCCTATTGTTAGTCTCCGTCACGTCCACGCTATAAAGCACTCAAAATATCTTAATTTGTTTAGTTTTCGCCTTTTACGTAGTTTTTATAAATTTGTAATAAATCTCCATACTAAAAATTTAACTTTGTCAATTTTGCTCCGATTTAAATTTTTTCTTCGCTCAGGATTACATATTAGGGCCATATAAGTATAGCGCCGTCGTCTTCAACGCACTAATATCAGTTTTTAAATTAATTTTAGTTCAAAATAGTTAGTAAATTCACATTTTTGCGCCCCCTGTAAAATTTTTGTACGACCACCCTGTATCATTCTTACACCGTTGGGTGCGTCTTGTTGTCACCTATCCGTAGACACCTCATTTGTCCGTCTACGACACCGGGAACCGCAAAAGTTTGCCAGTTTTCCCTTCGAAATTCGCAGTACCGAGGTATAGTGGTGAAGCTCTGTTCACACACAAAGTAACTCAAAATACCTACTTGGAACTACCACACATACACTTTTGGGCACTCGTTCGCTTCCTATTGTTAGTCTCCGTCACGTCCACGCTATAAAGCACTCAAAATATCTTAATTTGTTTAGTTTTCGCCTTTTACGTAGTTTTTATAAATTTGTAATAAATCTCCATACTAAAAATTTAACTTTGTCAATTTTGCTCCGATTTAAATTTTTTCTTCGCTCAGGATTACATATTAGGGCCATATAAGTATAGCGCCGTCGTCTTCAACGCACTAATATCAGTTTTTAAATTAATTTTAGTTCAAAATAGTTAGTAAATTCACATTTTTGCGCCCCCTGTAAAATTTTTGTACGACCACCCTGTATCATTCTTACACCGTTGGGTGCGTCTTGTTGTCACCTATCCGTAGACACCTCATTTGTCCGTCTACGACACCGGGAACCGCAAAAGTTTGCCAGTTTTCCCTTCGAAATTCGCAGTACCGAGGTATAGTGGTGAAGCTCTGTTCACACACAAAGTAACTCAAAATACCTACTTGGAACTACCACACATACACTTTTGGGCACTCGTTCGCTTCCTATTGTTAGTCTCCGTCACGTCCACGCTATAAAGCACTCAAAATATCTTAATTTGTTTAGTTTTCGCCTTTTACGTAGTTTTTATAAATTTGTAATAAATCTCCATACTAAAAATTTAACTTTGTCAATTTTGCTCCGATTTTAATTTTTTCTTCGCTCAGGATTACATATTAGGGCCATATAAGTATAGCGCCGTCGTCTTCAACGCACTAATATCAGTTTTTAAATTAATTTTAGTTCAAAATAGTTAGTAAATTCACATTTTTGCGCCCCCTGTAAAATTTTTGTACGACCACCCTGTATCATTCTTACACCGTTGGGTGCGTCTTGTTGTCACCTATCCGTAGACACCTCATTTGTCCGTCTACGACACCGGGAACCGCAAAAGTTTGCCAGTTTTCCCTTCGAAATTCGCAGTACCGAGGTATAGTGGTGAAGCTCTGTTCACACACAAAGTAACTCAAAATACCTACTTGGAACTACCACACATACACTTTTGGGCACTCGTTCGCTTCCTATTGTTAGTCTCCGTCACGTCCACGCTATAAAGCACTCAAAATATCTTAATTTGTTTAGTTTTCGCCTTTTACGTAGTTTTTATAAATTTGTAATAAATCTCCATACTAAAAATTTAACTTTGTCAATTTTGCTCCGATTTTAATTTTTTCTTCGCTCAGGATTACATATTAGGGCCATATAAGTATAGCGCCGTCGTCTTCAACGCACTAATATCAGTTTTTAAATTAATTTTAGTTCAAAATAGTTAGTAAATTCACATTTTTGCGCCCCCTGTAAAATTTTTGTACGACCACCCTGTATCATTCTTACACCGTTGGGTGCGTCTTGTTGTCACCTATCCGTAGACACCTCATTTGTCCGTCTACGACACCGGGAACCGCAAAAGTTTGCCAGTTTTCCCTTCGAAATTCGCAGTACCGAGGTATAGTGGTGAAGCTCTGTTCACACACAAAGTAACTCAAAATACCTACTTGGAACTACCACACATACACTTTTGGGCACTCGTTCGCTTCCTATTGTTAGTCTCCGTCACGTCCACGCTATAAAGCACTCAAAATATCTTAATTTGTTTAGTTTTCGCCTTTTACGTAGTTTTTATAAATTTGTAATAAATCTCCATACTAAAAATTTAACTTTGTCAATTTTGCTCCGATTTTAATTTTTTCTTCGCTCAGGATTACATATTAGGGCCATATAAGTATAGCGCCGTCGTCTTCAACGCACTAATATCAGTTTTTAAATTAATTTTAGTTCAAAATAGTTAGTAAATTCACATTTTTGCGCCCCCTGTAAAATTTTTGTACGACCACCCTGTATCATTCTTACACCGTTGGGTGCGTCTTGTTGTCACCTATCCGTAGACACCTCATTTGTCCGTCTACGACACCGGGAACCGCAAAAGTTTGCCAGTTTTCCCTTCGAAATTCGCAGTACCGAGGTATAGTGGTGAAGCTCTGTTCACACACAAAGTAACTCAAAATACCTACTTGGAACTACCACACATACACTTTTGGGCACTCGTTCGCTTCCTATTGTTAGTCTCCGTCACGTCCACGCTATAAAGCACTCAAAATATCTTAATTTGTTTAGTTTTCGCCTTTTACGTAGTTTTTATAAATTTGTAATAAATCTCCATACTAAAAATTTAACTTTGTCAATTTTGCTCCGATTTAAATTTTTTCTTCGCTCAGGATTACATATTAGGGCCATATAAGTATAGCGCCGTCGTCTTCAACGCACTAATATCAGTTTTTAAATTAATTTTAGTTCAAAATAGTTAGTAAATTCACATTTTTGCGCCCCCTGTAAAATTTTTGTACGACCACCCTGTATCATTCTTACACCGTTGGGTGCGTCTTGTTGTCACCTATCCGTAGACACCTCATTTGTCCGTCTACGACACCGGGAACCGCAAAAGTTTGCCAGTTTTCCCTTCGAAATTCGCAGTACCGAGGTATAGTGGTGAAGCTCTGTTCACACACAAAGTAACTCAAAATACCTACTTGGAACTACCACACATACACTTTTGGGCACTCGTTCGCTTCCTATTGTTAGTCTCCGTCACGTCCACGCTATAAAGCACTCAAAATATCTTAATTTGTTTAGTTTTCGCCTTTTACGTAGTTTTTATAAATTTGTAATAAATCTCCATACTAAAAATTTAACTTTGTCAATTTTGCTCCGATTTTAATTTTTTCTTCGCTCAGGATTACATATTAGGGCCATATAAGTATAGCGCCGTCGTCTTCAACGCACTAATATCAGTTTTTAAATTAATTTTAGTTCAAAATAGTTAGTAAATTCACATTTTTGCGCCCCCTGTAAAATTTTTGTACGACCACCCTGTATCATTCTTACACCGTTGGGTGCGTCTTGTTGTCACCTATCCGTAGACACCTCATTTGTCCGTCTACGACACCGGGAACCGCAAAAGTTTGCCAGTTTTCCCTTCGAAATTCGCAGTACCGAGGTATAGTGGTGAAGCTCTGTTCACACACAAAGTAACTCAAAATACCTACTTGGAACTACCACACATACACTTTTGGGCACTCGTTCGCTTCCTATTGTTAGTCTCCGTCACGTCCACGCTATAAAGCACTCAAAATATCTTAATTTGTTTAGTTTTCGCCTTTTACGTAGTTTTTATAAATTTGTAATAAATCTCCATACTAAAAATTTAACTTTGTCAATTTTGCTCCGATTTAAATTTTTTCTTCGCTCAGGATTACATATTAGGGCCATATAAGTATAGCGCCGTCGTCTTCAACGCACTAATATCAGTTTTTAAATTAATTTTAGTTCAAAATAGTTAGTAAATTCACATTTTTGCGCCCCCTGTAAAATTTTTGTACGACCACCCTGTATCATTCTTACACCGTTGGGTGCGTCTTGTTGTCACCTATCCGTAGACACCTCATTTGTCCGTCTACGACACCGGGAACCGCAAAAGTTTGCCAGTTTTCCCTTCGAAATTCGCAGTACCGAGGTATAGTGGTGAAGCTCTGTTCACACACAAAGTAACTCAAAATACCTACTTGGAACTACCACACATACACTTTTGGGCACTCGTTCGCTTCCTATTGTTAGTCTCCGTCACGTCCACGCTATAAAGCACTCAAAATATCTTAATTTGTTTAGTTTTCGCCTTTTACGTAGTTTTTATAAATTTGTAATAAATCTCCATACTAAAAATTTAACTTTGTCAATTTTGCTCCGATTTTAATTTTTTCTTCGCTCAGGATTACATATTAGGGCCATATAAGTATAGCGCCGTCGTCTTCAACGCACTAATATCAGTTTTTAAATTAATTTTAGTTCAAAATAGTTAGTAAATTCACATTTTTGCGCCCCCTGCAAAATTTTTGTACGACCACCCTGTATCATTCTTACACCGTTGGGTGCGTCTTGTTGTCACCTATCCGTAGACACCTCATTTGTCCGTCTACGACACCGGGAACCGCAAAAGTTTGCCAGTTTTCCCTTCGAAATTCGCAGTACCGAGGTATAGTGGTGAAGCTCTGTTCACACACAAAGTAACTCAAAATACCTACTTGGAACTACCACACATACACTTTTGGGCACTCGTTCGCTTCCTATTGTTAGTCTCCGTCACGTCCACGCTATAAAGCACTCAAAATATCTTAATTTGTTTAGTTTTCGCCTTTTACGTAGTTTTTATAAATTTGTAATAAATCTCCATACTAAAAATTTAACTTTGTCAATTTTGCTCCGATTTTAATTTTTTCTTCGCTCAGGATTACATATTAGGGCCATATAAGTATAGCGCCGTCGTCTTCAACGCACTAATATCAGTTTTTAAATTAATTTTAGTTCAAAATAGTTAGTAAATTCACATTTTTGCGCCCCCTGCAAAATTTTTGTACGACCACCCTGTATCATTCTTACACCGTTGGGTGCGTCTTGTTGTCACCTATCCGTAGACACCTCATTTGTCCGTCTACGACACCGGGAACCGCAAAAGTTTGCCAGTTTTCCCTTCGAAATTCGCAGTACCGAGGTATAGTGGTGAAGCTCTGTTCACACACAAAGTAACTCAAAATACCTACTTGGAACTACCACACATACACTTTTGGGCACTCGTTCGCTTCCTATTGTTAGTCTCCGTCACGTCCACGCTATAAAGCACTCAAAATATCTTAATTTGTTTAGTTTTCGCCTTTTACGTAGTTTTTATAAATTTGTAATAAATCTCCATACTAAAAATTTAACTTTGTCAATTTTGCTCCGATTTTAATTTTTTCTTCGCTCAGGATTACATATTAGGGCCATATAAGTATAGCGCCGTCGTCTTCAACGCACTAATATCAGTTTTTAAATTAATTTTAGTTCAAAATAGTTAGTAAATTCACATTTTTGCGCCCCCTGTAAAATTTTTGTACGACCACCCTGTATCATTCTTACACCGTTGGGTGCGTCTTGTTGTCACCTATCCGTAGACACCTCATTTGTCCGTCTACGACACCGGGAACCGCAAAAGTTTGCCAGTTTTCCCTTCGAAATTCGCAGTACCGAGGTATAGTGGTGAAGCTCTGTTCACACACAAAGTAACTCAAAATACCTACTTGGAACTACCACACATACACTTTTGGGCACTCGTTCGCTTCCTATTGTTAGTCTCCGTCACGTCCACGCTATAAAGCACTCAAAATATCTTAATTTGTTTAGTTTTCGCCTTTTACGTAGTTTTTATAAATTTGTAATAAATCTCCATACTAAAAATTTAACTTTGTCAATTTTGCTCCGATTTTAATTTTTTCTTCGCTCAGGATTACATATTAGGGCCATATAAGTATAGCGCCGTCGTCTTCAACGCACTAATATCAGTTTTTAAATTAATTTTAGTTCAAAATAGTTAGTAAATTCACATTTTTGCGCCCCCTGTAAAATTTTTGTACGACCACCCTGTATCATTCTTACACCGTTGGGTGCGTCTTGTTGTCACCTATCCGTAGACACCTCATTTGTCCGTCTACGACACCGGGAACCGCAAAAGTTTGCCAGTTTTCCCTTCGAAATTCGCAGTACCGAGGTATAGTGGTGAAGCTCTGTTCACACACAAAGTAACTCAAAATACCTACTTGGAACTACCACACATACACTTTTGGGCACTCGTTCGCTTCCTATTGTTAGTCTCCGTCACGTCCACGCTATAAAGCACTCAAAATATCTTAATTTGTTTAGTTTTCGCCTTTTACGTAGTTTTTATAAATTTGTAATAAATCTCCATACTAAAAATTTAACTTTGTCAATTTTGCTCCGATTTTAATTTTTTCTTCGCTCAGGATTACATATTAGGGCCATATAAGTATAGCGCCGTCGTCTTCAACGCACTAATATCAGTTTTTAAATTAATTTTAGTTCAAAATAGTTAGTAAATTCACATTTTTGCGCCCCCTGTAAAATTTTTGTACGACCACCCTGTATCATTCTTACACCGTTGGGTGCGTCTTGTTGTCACCTATCCGTAGACACCTCATTTGTCCGTCTACGACACCGGGAACCGCAAAAGTTTGCCAGTTTTCCCTTCGAAATTCGCAGTACCGAGGTATAGTGGTGAAGCTCTGTTCACACACAAAGTAACTCAAAATACCTACTTGGAACTACCACACATACACTTTTGGGCACTCGTTCGCTTCCTATTGTTAGTCTCCGTCACGTCCACGCTATAAAGCACTCAAAATATCTTAATTTGTTTAGTTTTCGCCTTTTACGTAGTTTTTATAAATTTGTAATAAATCTCCATACTAAAAATTTAACTTTGTCAATTTTGCTCCGATTTTAATTTTTTCTTCGCTCAGGATTACATATTAGGGCCATATAAGTATAGCGCCGTCGTCTTCAACGCACTAATATCAGTTTTTAAATTAATTTTAGTTCAAAATAGTTAGTAAATTCACATTTTTGCGCCCCCTGTAAAATTTTTGTACGACCACCCTGTATCATTCTTACACCGTTGGGTGCGTCTTGTTGTCACCTATCCGTAGACACCTCATTTGTCCGTCTACGACACCGGGAACCGCAAAAGTTTGCCAGTTTTCCCTTCGAAATTCGCAGTACCGAGGTATAGTGGTGAAGCTCTGTTCACACACAAAGTAACTCAAAATACCTACTTGGAACTACCACACATACACTTTTGGGCACTCGTTCGCTTCCTATTGTTAGTCTCCGTCACGTCCACGCTATAAAGCACTCAAAATATCTTAATTTGTTTAGTTTTCGCCTTTTACGTAGTTTTTATAAATTTGTAATAAATCTCCATACTAAAAATTTAACTTTGTCAATTTTGCTCCGATTTTAATTTTTTCTTCGCTCAGGATTACATATTAGGGCCATATAAGTATAGCGCCGTCGTCTTCAACGCACTAATATCAGTTTTTAAATTAATTTTAGTTCAAAATAGTTAGTAAATTCACATTTTTGCGCCCCCTGTAAAATTTTTGTACGACCACCCTGTATCATTCTTACACCGTTGGGTGCGTCTTGTTGTCACCTATCCGTAGACACCTCATTTGTCCGTCTACGACACCGGGAACCGCAAAAGTTTGCCAGTTTTCCCTTCGAAATTCGCAGTACCGAGGTATAGTGGTGAAGCTCTGTTCACACACAAAGTAACTCAAAATACCTACTTGGAACTACCACACATACACTTTTGGGCACTCGTTCGCTTCCTATTGTTAGTCTCCGTCACGTCCACGCTATAAAGCACTCAAAATATCTTAATTTGTTTAGTTTTCGCCTTTTACGTAGTTTTTATAAATTTGTAATAAATCTCCATACTAAAAATTTAACTTTGTCAATTTTGCTCCGATTTTAATTTTTTCTTCGCTCAGGATTACATATTAGGGCCATATAAGTATAGCGCCGTCGTCTTCAACGCACTAATATCAGTTTTTAAATTAATTTTAGTTCAAAATAGTTAGTAAATTCACATTTTTGCGCCCCCTGTAAAATTTTTGTACGACCACCCTGTATCATTCTTACACCGTTGGGTGCGTCTTGTTGTCACCTATCCGTAGACACCTCATTTGTCCGTCTACGACACCGGGAACCGCAAAAGTTTGCCAGTTTTCCCTTCGAAATTCGCAGTACCGAGGTATAGTGGTGAAGCTCTGTTCACACACAAAGTAACTCAAAATACCTACTTGGAACTACCACACATACACTTTTGGGCACTCGTTCGCTTCCTATTGTTAGTCTCCGTCACGTCCACGCTATAAAGCACTCAAAATATCTTAATTTGTTTAGTTTTCGCCTTTTACGTAGTTTTTATAAATTTGTAATAAATCTCCATACTAAAAATTTAACTTTGTCAATTTTGCTCCGATTTAAATTTTTTCTTCGCTCAGGATTACATATTAGGGCCATATAAGTATAGCGCCGTCGTCTTCAACGCACTAATATCAGTTTTTAAATTAATTTTAGTTCAAAATAGTTAGTAAATTCACATTTTTGCGCCCCCTGTAAAATTTTTGTACGACCACCCTGTATCATTCTTACACCGTTGGGTGCGTCTTGTTGTCACCTATCCGTAGACACCTCATTTGTCCGTCTACGACACCGGGAACCGCAAAAGTTTGCCAGTTTTCCCTTCGAAATTCGCAGTACCGAGGTATAGTGGTGAAGCTCTGTTCACACACAAAGTAACTCAAAATACCTACTTGGAACTACCACACATACACTTTTGGGCACTCGTTCGCTTCCTATTGTTAGTCTCCGTCACGTCCACGCTATAAAGCACTCAAAATATCTTAATTTGTTTAGTTTTCGCCTTTTACGTAGTTTTTATAAATTTGTAATAAATCTCCATACTAAAAATTTAACTTTGTCAATTTTGCTCCGATTTAAATTTTTTCTTCGCTCAGGATTACATATTAGGGCCATATAAGTATAGCGCCGTCGTCTTCAACGCACTAATATCAGTTTTTAAATTAATTTTAGTTCAAAATAGTTAGTAAATTCACATTTTTGCGCCCCCTGTAAAATTTTTGTACGACCACCCTGTATCATTCTTACACCGTTGGGTGCGTCTTGTTGTCACCTATCCGTAGACACCTCATTTGTCCGTCTACGACACCGGGAACCGCAAAAGTTTGCCAGTTTTCCCTTCGAAATTCGCAGTACCGAGGTATAGTGGTGAAGCTCTGTTCACACACAAAGTAACTCAAAATACCTACTTGGAACTACCACACATACACTTTTGGGCACTCGTTCGCTTCCTATTGTTAGTCTCCGTCACGTCCACGCTATAAAGCACTCAAAATATCTTAATTTGTTTAGTTTTCGCCTTTTACGTAGTTTTTATAAATTTGTAATAAATCTCCATACTAAAAATTTAACTTTGTCAATTTTGCTCCGATTTTAATTTTTTCTTCGCTCAGGATTACATATTAGGGCCATATAAGTATAGCGCCGTCGTCTTCAACGCACTAATATCAGTTTTTAAATTAATTTTAGTTCAAAATAGTTAGTAAATTCACATTTTTGCGCCCCCTGTAAAATTTTTGTACGACCACCCTGTATCATTCTTACACCGTTGGGTGCGTCTTGTTGTCACCTATCCGTAGACACCTCATTTGTCCGTCTACGACACCGGGAACCGCAAAAGTTTGCCAGTTTTCCCTTCGAAATTCGCAGTACCGAGGTATAGTGGTGAAGCTCTGTTCACACACAAAGTAACTCAAAATACCTACTTGGAACTACCACACATACACTTTTGGGCACTCGTTCGCTTCCTATTGTTAGTCTCCGTCACGTCCACGCTATAAAGCACTCAAAATATCTTAATTTGTTTAGTTTTCGCCTTTTACGTAGTTTTTATAAATTTGTAATAAATCTCCATACTAAAAATTTAACTTTGTCAATTTTGCTCCGATTTTAATTTTTTCTTCGCTCAGGATTACATATTAGGGCCATATAAGTATAGCGCCGTCGTCTTCAACGCACTAATATCAGTTTTTAAATTAATTTTAGTTCAAAATAGTTAGTAAATTCACATTTTTGCGCCCCCTGTAAAATTTTTGTACGACCACCCTGTATCATTCTTACACCGTTGGGTGCGTCTTGTTGTCACCTATCCGTAGACACCTCATTTGTCCGTCTACGACACCGGGAACCGCAAAAGTTTGCCAGTTTTCCCTTCGAAATTCGCAGTACCGAGGTATAGTGGTGAAGCTCTGTTCACACACAAAGTAACTCAAAATACCTACTTGGAACTACCACACATACACTTTTGGGCACTCGTTCGCTTCCTATTGTTAGTCTCCGTCACGTCCACGCTATAAAGCACTCAAAATATCTTAATTTGTTTAGTTTTCGCCTTTTACGTAGTTTTTATAAATTTGTAATAAATCTCCATACTAAAAATTTAACTTTGTCAATTTTGCTCCGATTTTAATTTTTTCTTCGCTCAGGATTACATATTAGGGCCATATAAGTATAGCGCCGTCGTCTTCAACGCACTAATATCAGTTTTTAAATTAATTTTAGTTCAAAATAGTTAGTAAATTCACATTTTTGCGCCCCCTGCAAAATTTTTGTACGACCACCCTGTATCATTCTTACACCGTTGGGTGCGTCTTGTTGTCACCTATCCGTAGACACCTCATTTGTCCGTCTACGACACCGGGAACCGCAAAAGTTTGCCAGTTTTCCCTTCGAAATTCGCAGTACCGAGGTATAGTGGTGAAGCTCTGTTCACACACAAAGTAACTCAAAATACCTACTTGGAACTACCACACATACACTTTTGGGCACTCGTTCGCTTCCTATTGTTAGTCTCCGTCACGTCCACGCTATAAAGCACTCAAAATATCTTAATTTGTTTAGTTTTCGCCTTTTACGTAGTTTTTATAAATTTGTAATAAATCTCCATACTAAAAATTTAACTTTGTCAATTTTGCTCCGATTTTAATTTTTTCTTCGCTCAGGATTACATATTAGGGCCATATAAGTATAGCGCCGTCGTCTTCAACGCACTAATATCAGTTTTTAAATTAATTTTAGTTCAAAATAGTTAGTAAATTCACATTTTTGCGCCCCCTGTAAAATTTTTGTACGACCACCCTGTATCATTCTTACACCGTTGGGTGCGTCTTGTTGTCACCTATCCGTAGACACCTCATTTGTCCGTCTACGACACCGGGAACCGCAAAAGTTTGCCAGTTTTCCCTTCGAAATTCGCAGTACCGAGGTATAGTGGTGAAGCTCTGTTCACACACAAAGTAACTCAAAATACCTACTTGGAACTACCACACATACACTTTTGGGCACTCGTTCGCTTCCTATTGTTAGTCTCCGTCACGTCCACGCTATAAAGCACTCAAAATATCTTAATTTGTTTAGTTTTCGCCTTTTACGTAGTTTTTATAAATTTGTAATAAATCTCCATACTAAAAATTTAACTTTGTCAATTTTGCTCCGATTTTAATTTTTTCTTCGCTCAGGATTACATATTAGGGCCATATAAGTATAGCGCCGTCGTCTTCAACGCACTAATATCAGTTTTTAAATTAATTTTAGTTCAAAATAGTTAGTAAATTCACATTTTTGCGCCCCCTGTAAAATTTTTGTACGACCACCCTGTATCATTCTTACACCGTTGGGTGCGTCTTGTTGTCACCTATCCGTAGACACCTCATTTGTCCGTCTACGACACCGGGAACCGCAAAAGTTTGCCAGTTTTCCCTTCGAAATTCGCAGTACCGAGGTATA
The DNA here is from genome assembly GCA_963576865.1 of Anania hortulata. Taxonomy (NCBI): domain Eukaryota; kingdom Metazoa; phylum Arthropoda; class Insecta; order Lepidoptera; family Crambidae; genus Anania; species Anania hortulata. Next base: position 9,635,405 of record OY756417.1, on the reverse strand, counting down.
GTGGTGAAGCTCTGTTCACACACAAAGTAACTCAAAATACCTACTTGGAACTACCACACATACACTTTTGGGCACTCGTTCGCTTCCTATTGTTAGTCTCCGTCACGTCCACGCTATAAAGCACTCAAAATATCTTAATTTGTTTAGTTTTCGCCTTTTACGTAGTTTTTATAAATTTGTAATAAATCTCCATACTAAAAATTTAACTTTGTCAATTTTGCTCCGATTTAAATTTTTTCTTCGCTCAGGATTACATATTAGGGCCATATAAGTATAGCGCCGTCGTCTTCAACGCACTAATATCAGTTTTTAAATTAATTTTAGTTCAAAATAGTTAGTAAATTCACATTTTTGCGCCCCCTGTAAAATTTTTGTACGACCACCCTGTATCATTCTTACACCGTTGGGTGCGTCTTGTTGTCACCTATCCGTAGACACCTCATTTGTCCGTCTACGACACCGGGAACCGCAAAAGTTTGCCAGTTTTCCCTTCGAAATTCGCAGTACCGAGGTATAGTGGTGAAGCTCTGTTCACACACAAAGTAACTCAAAATACCTACTTGGAACTACCACACATACACTTTTGGGCACTCGTTCGCTTCCTATTGTTAGTCTCCGTCACGTCCACGCTATAAAGCACTCAAAATATCTTAATTTGTTTAGTTTTCGCCTTTTACGTAGTTTTTATAAATTTGTAATAAATCTCCATACTAAAAATTTAACTTTGTCAATTTTGCTCCGATTTTAATTTTTTCTTCGCTCAGGATTACATATTAGGGCCATATAAGTATAGCGCCGTCGTCTTCAACGCACTAATATCAGTTTTTAAATTAATTTTAGTTCAAAATAGTTAGTAAATTCACATTTTTGCGCCCCCTGTAAAATTTTTGTACGACCACCCTGTATCATTCTTACACCGTTGGGTGCGTCTTGTTGTCACCTATCCGTAGACACCTCATTTGTCCGTCTACGACACCGGGAACCGCAAAAGTTTGCCAGTTTTCCCTTCGAAATTCGCAGTACCGAGGTATAGTGGTGAAGCTCTGTTCACACACAAAGTAACTCAAAATACCTACTTGGAACTACCACACATACACTTTTGGGCACTCGTTCGCTTCCTATTGTTAGTCTCCGTCACGTCCACGCTATAAAGCACTCAAAATATCTTAATTTGTTTAGTTTTCGCCTTTTACGTAGTTTTTATAAATTTGTAATAAATCTCCATACTAAAAATTTAACTTTGTCAATTTTGCTCCGATTTTAATTTTTTCTTCGCTCAGGATTACATATTAGGGCCATATAAGTATAGCGCCGTCGTCTTCAACGCACTAATATCAGTTTTTAAATTAATTTTAGTTCAAAATAGTTAGTAAATTCACATTTTTGCGCCCCCTGTAAAATTTTTGTACGACCACCCTGTATCATTCTTACACCGTTGGGTGCGTCTTGTTGTCACCTATCCGTAGACACCTCATTTGTCCGTCTACGACACCGGGAACCGCAAAAGTTTGCCAGTTTTCCCTTCGAAATTCGCAGTACCGAGGTATAGTGGTGAAGCTCTGTTCACACACAAAGTAACTCAAAATACCTACTTGGAACTACCACACATACACTTTTGGGCACTCGTTCGCTTCCTATTGTTAGTCTCCGTCACGTCCACGCTATAAAGCACTCAAAATATCTTAATTTGTTTAGTTTTCGCCTTTTACGTAGTTTTTATAAATTTGTAATAAATCTCCATACTAAAAATTTAACTTTGTCAATTTTGCTCCGATTTAAATTTTTTCTTCGCTCAGGATTACATATTAGGGCCATATAAGTATAGCGCCGTCGTCTTCAACGCACTAATATCAGTTTTTAAATTAATTTTAGTTCAAAATAGTTAGTAAATTCACATTTTTGCGCCCCCTGTAAAATTTTTGTACGACCACCCTGTATCATTCTTACACCGTTGGGTGCGTCTTGTTGTCACCTATCCGTAGACACCTCATTTGTCCGTCTACGACACCGGGAACCGCAAAAGTTTGCCAGTTTTCCCTTCGAAATTCGCAGTACCGAGGTATAGTGGTGAAGCTCTGTTCACACACAAAGTAACTCAAAATACCTACTTGGAACTACCACACATACACTTTTGGGCACTCGTTCGCTTCCTATTGTTAGTCTCCGTCACGTCCACGCTATAAAGCACTCAAAATATCTTAATTTGTTTAGTTTTCGCCTTTTACGTAGTTTTTATAAATTTGTAATAAATCTCCATACTAAAAATTTAACTTTGTCAATTTTGCTCCGATTTAAATTTTTTCTTCGCTCAGGATTACATATTAGGGCCATATAAGTATAGCGCCGTCGTCTTCAACGCACTAATATCAGTTTTTAAATTAATTTTAGTTCAAAATAGTTAGTAAATTCACATTTTTGCGCCCCCTGTAAAATTTTTGTACGACCACCCTGTATCATTCTTACACCGTTGGGTGCGTCTTGTTGTCACCTATCCGTAGACACCTCATTTGTCCGTCTACGACACCGGGAACCGCAAAAGTTTGCCAGTTTTCCCTTCGAAATTCGCAGTACCGAGGTATAGTGGTGAAGCTCTGTTCACACACAAAGTAACTCAAAATACCTACTTGGAACTACCACACATACACTTTTGGGCACTCGTTCGCTTCCTATTGTTAGTCTCCGTCACGTCCACGCTATAAAGCACTCAAAATATCTTAATTTGTTTAGTTTTCGCCTTTTACGTAGTTTTTATAAATTTGTAATAAATCTCCATACTAAAAATTTAACTTTGTCAATTTTGCTCCGATTTTAATTTTTTCTTCGCTCAGGATTACATATTAGGGCCATATAAGTATAGCGCCGTCGTCTTCAACGCACTAATATCAGTTTTTAAATTAATTTTAGTTCAAAATAGTTAGTAAATTCACATTTTTGCGCCCCCTGTAAAATTTTTGTACGACCACCCTGTATCATTCTTACACCGTTGGGTGCGTCTTGTTGTCACCTATCCGTAGACACCTCATTTGTCCGTCTACGACACCGGGAACCGCAAAAGTTTGCCAGTTTTCCCTTCGAAATTCGCAGTACCGAGGTATAGTGGTGAAGCTCTGTTCACACACAAAGTAACTCAAAATACCTACTTGGAACTACCACACATACACTTTTGGGCACTCGTTCGCTTCCTATTGTTAGTCTCCGTCACGTCCACGCTATAAAGCACTCAAAATATCTTAATTTGTTTAGTTTTCGCCTTTTACGTAGTTTTTATAAATTTGTAATAAATCTCCATACTAAAAATTTAACTTTGTCAATTTTGCTCCGATTTTAATTTTTTCTTCGCTCAGGATTACATATTAGGGCCATATAAGTATAGCGCCGTCGTCTTCAACGCACTAATATCAGTTTTTAAATTAATTTTAGTTCAAAATAGTTAGTAAATTCACATTTTTGCGCCCCCTGTAAAATTTTTGTACGACCACCCTGTATCATTCTTACACCGTTGGGTGCGTCTTGTTGTCACCTATCCGTAGACACCTCATTTGTCCGTCTACGACACCGGGAACCGCAAAAGTTTGCCAGTTTTCCCTTCGAAATTCGCAGTACCGAGGTATAGTGGTGAAGCTCTGTTCACACACAAAGTAACTCAAAATACCTACTTGGAACTACCACACATACACTTTTGGGCACTCGTTCGCTTCCTATTGTTAGTCTCCGTCACGTCCACGCTATAAAGCACTCAAAATATCTTAATTTGTTTAGTTTTCGCCTTTTACGTAGTTTTTATAAATTTGTAATAAATCTCCATACTAAAAATTTAACTTTGTCAATTTTGCTCCGATTTTAATTTTTTCTTCGCTCAGGATTACATATTAGGGCCATATAAGTATAGCGCCGTCGTCTTCAACGCACTAATATCAGTTTTTAAATTAATTTTAGTTCAAAATAGTTAGTAAATTCACATTTTTGCGCCCCCTGCAAAATTTTTGTACGACCACCCTGTATCATTCTTACACCGTTGGGTGCGTCTTGTTGTCACCTATCCGTAGACACCTCATTTGTCCGTCTACGACACCGGGAACCGCAAAAGTTTGCCAGTTTTCCCTTCGAAATTCGCAGTACCGAGGTATAGTGGTGAAGCTCTGTTCACACACAAAGTAACTCAAAATACCTACTTGGAACTACCACACATACACTTTTGGGCACTCGTTCGCTTCCTATTGTTAGTCTCCGTCACGTCCACGCTATAAAGCACTCAAAATATCTTAATTTGTTTAGTTTTCGCCTTTTACGTAGTTTTTATAAATTTGTAATAAATCTCCATACTAAAAATTTAACTTTGTCAATTTTGCTCCGATTTTAATTTTTTCTTCGCTCAGGATTACATATTAGGGCCATATAAGTATAGCGCCGTCGTCTTCAACGCACTAATATCAGTTTTTAAATTAATTTTAGTTCAAAATAGTTAGTAAATTCACATTTTTGCGCCCCCTGTAAAATTTTTGTACGACCACCCTGTATCATTCTTACACCGTTGGGTGCGTCTTGTTGTCACCTATCCGTAGACACCTCATTTGTCCGTCTACGACACCGGGAACCGCAAAAGTTTGCCAGTTTTCCCTTCGAAATTCGCAGTACCGAGGTATAGTGGTGAAGCTCTGTTCACACACAAAGTAACTCAAAATACCTACTTGGAACTACCACACATACACTTTTGGGCACTCGTTCGCTTCCTATTGTTAGTCTCCGTCACGTCCACGCTATAAAGCACTCAAAATATCTTAATTTGTTTAGTTTTCGCCTTTTACGTAGTTTTTATAAATTTGTAATAAATCTCCATACTAAAAATTTAACTTTGTCAATTTTGCTCCGATTTTAATTTTTTCTTCGCTCAGGATTACATATTAGGGCCATATAAGTATAGCGCCGTCGTCTTCAACGCACTAATATCAGTTTTTAAATTAATTTTAGTTCAAAATAGTTAGTAAATTCACATTTTTGCGCCCCCTGCAAAATTTTTGTACGACCACCCTGTATCATTCTTACACCGTTGGGTGCGTCTTGTTGTCACCTATCCGTAGACACCTCATTTGTCCGTCTACGACACCGGGAACCGCAAAAGTTTGCCCGCCCACCCTCCCTTATCGCATTTACCATCAAGACTCGGCTAATTTGGTTGGAAAATTTTTACCGTCGCAATGGCTTCAGACGATGAAGGGGGGTTCCTCTCGCCTATTTACGGAACCCCAACACCATCCGTCATCGGGGAACCGACGCAGACTGCCGAACCTACCCGGAACTCGGCTATCACAAAAATCTTACAACTACTAAAGGCCATAGACACCGCAACTAACGAGTCCGGGAACATCAAACGGACCTGTAAAACTACAATCCTTAACAACACAAAGGAGATCGAGAGATTGCTCCTCTCTGAACCCAGCGTAGCCCCTAACACCTCAGCCGATCAGACTGCTACAGTGGACGCGGTACGACGCACCATCCGCGAGGAGTTCGCTAAACTACCTACTCCGACTGCGGCCTCCCACTCTGTCTCACCCTCGTTCTCCGAAATTGTACGAACGCAGCGGACGGAGAAAAAGACACCTCCCACCAACTTTAAAACTAAACCGGCGATTATCGTTACGTCTAAAAAGAATGTCCTTAGCCCATCTGAAACTTTAAAATCGTTTAAAGCGAACGTCTCCTTCCGCGACACGAACTTTGCGCCGGCCGGCGTAAAGTTCGTTTCGAATAACAAGATAAGAGTCGAGTTCGACTCCATCGAGCATCGAGAACAGACACTCAACAAAATTAATAACTCGCCTAACTGCCCGGTCCAAGCCGAGATGTCAAAATCACTTAGCCCGATGGTGATCCTCAAGGGCGTCCCAACTGATATCCCGGCTGAAGATCTGGTCGGAATACTGCAAGGCCAGAACGAGTGTCTGCGTAACACCATTACAGACCAAAAAGACCTGGTATACAAATTTAAAAGAAATAACCGCAATAAGGCTCTGTATAACGCGGTCCTCTTGGCGTCCCCCAAAGTCTGGCAGGCTATCACGGCGGTGGTCAAGCTTAACCTTGACCACCAGCGAGTCCATGCCGAAAACTATGTGCCCTTGCTGCAGTGCTTTCAGTGTCTGCAGTTCGGGCACACGAAGGCGCGCTGCACCCAAGAGACCCGCGTCTGCTCTTATTGCGCAGCCCCTAATCACGATTACCAAACGTGTCCTGAGAAGAAGAATCCAACGAAAATGCAATGTCATAATTGTACTCAACACTCCAAAAACACAAACTCTAAAGTTCCAACAAATCACAGTGCAACCTCATCCAATTGTCCTCGAGTTATATTAATGTCTCAAAAAATCCGATCCCGTACGGACTACGGCCAATATGACAAATAGAGTACCCATCAGAAATTCCCATAGCTCACTTACAACTCTACACTGCACACAAATAAACTTAGGTCGTGGCAGAAATGCTCTCCACGAGCTGAACATCCATCTCAACAAAAACGACATTGACATTGCATTTGTTAATGAACCCTACACTGCCAATATTAGTACTTTGAAAACTATACCTGGATACATCATTCATCAATTTTATAGGAACAATCATACAGTCAGATCAGCCATTTTAATAAAAGAGAAATCCTTCGCTACTCTTGGAATGACTGAGTTTTCGGATTCGGACATCTCAGTTGTGCAAATTAAAGACCGCTCAGGGAGAAAGATTTACCTGGTCGCCGCATACGTTGAACCCCGCAGGGACGAACACAACACCATCCGAAAACTTCAGCTGTTCTTGCAAAAGACGGCTGGAGCCTCCCACCTCATCTGCGGGGACTTCAATGGGCATCACCAATCTTGGGGTTCCCCTGAGAACAATCATAGAGGGAATGTCGTCTTTGACCTCATTCTATCCAACAACCTTCAGGTCTGTAACGTCGGAAACGTTCCCACTTACTCAGCCGTAACACACGGACAACTAAGGGAGTCTATAATCGACATAACTTTAACCAGCGATACAACCAACGTCACCGTCTCAGACTGGGTTGTCGATCCCAGTATATGCACCTCATCTGACCACCATGCCATCTCGTTCAGTGTTACAATCGGTCCCTCTCAGCCCACTAGGAACAAGAAACTCAGCACTTTTAAGTATAACACCGCCCACACTAAGTGGGATGAAATACGGGAACCGTTCATAGACGAAATGCGCAGAAATCTCCCTACAGAGACTGACTTCGAACACATCAACGGCGACCAATTAAATCAATACACGGACCAATTTACTGGAGCCGTCCAGACCACCTGTGACAAACTACTACCCAAGTCATCTAATCCTCCGCAGCGGGCGCCGTGGTGGAATGATGAACTTTCCGGACTTAAACGCGCGGTTATACAGGCTCATCACAAACTGAGTCGGGCTGTGCGCAGAAACCGCCCCCTAGAAGAATTTATAGCTGAACGTGACAGACTCAGGCGTCAATACTCCAGTGCCTTCTGCGCCGCATCCTCGAAACATTTCCGAGAATTTTGCGGCAGGCAGAAGAAAGAGGACGTCTGGTCTGTCACGAACAGAATAATCAAATCTCGCCCAATGACACAACCACCAGCCACACTTCGACTGGAAGATGGTACCCACACTACCGACTCTAGGGATACTGCCTGCGCACTGCTCAACAATTTTTTCCCAGACGACACCCCGGATCAAACTTCAAAACAATCTAGAACTCGCACCGAAATGCACCATACTATGAATACGCCCAATGAACCTCCCTTCACTTATGAAGAAATCATCAATGGCTTAGATGGAATGAACCATAAGCGAGCGCCCGGATTAGATCACCTAACGGCGGATATCTGCCTCAGGGTTGCCCTTTGGTTCCCAGCCGAAATACTAGGCCTCATGAACGCCTGCTTAAGGTTAAAGCTTTTCCCTAAGACCTGGAAAACCGCGACCGCCAAAGTCATTCCAAAGCCCGGCAAAGGTGACTACACCAACCTCACCAGCTTCCGGCCCATTGGGCTTCTGAATGTCTTTGGCAAATTACTGGAGCGCCTCATCACGAACAGACTCTCTCACCACCTGGAAGTCACTAACAACCAGTCTCCAAACCAATTTGGTTTCAAGACCCAGAAATCCACAGTAATAGCCATAAATAGCGCTCTCAACATAATAAATAGGGCTAAATCAATGGGAGAACAAGTAGTCGGCGTATCTTTAGACATCAAGGCCGCATTTGACCGCGCATGGTGGCCGGCCGTATTTAAACGCTTGAGAGACGTCGACTGCCCTAATAACCTCTATCAACTATTACTAAACTACGTTCAGGATCGAGAGGTCCTGATTCAATTCTCGGACTGCAAAGTGTCCAAGTTCACGTCCCGCGGCTGCGTGCAGGGTTCAGTGATTGGACCAACACTGTGGAATCTGATTCTTGACCAGCTGCTATACATGCCTATGCCTGAAGGCTGCCACCTTCAGGCGTACGCTGATGACGTGCTACTTGTAGCCCACAACAAAGACACCTGCACACTGGAACTGACCGTCAACCAAGTCCTAGATCAAATCACAGATTGGGGGAAAGAAGTCAAGTTAGAATTTGGCCCTGACAAGACGCAGGCGATAGCCTTTACCCATAGAGCTAACAGATGCAAACTACAAATAAATAACAAAACCCTTAACTTCACAAACCAAATTAAATATTTAGGAATCATCATAGACAGTAAATTAAGCTTCGTTAAACATGTTGAATATATAATCGAAAAGGTAAAACTCCTGTATAACAAATTAAGCATCTTCATACGACCAACCTGGGGCGTCAGCCCTGAAAATGTTCGAATCATATATGAACAAGTGATAGAACCAATCGTGTGCTATGGTGCCGGGATCTGGTACCCAGCACTTAAAAATAAATATATCAAACAGAGACTTCTTTCACTACAAAGAATATTTGCCATAAAAGTAATACAAGGATTCCGGACAGTTAGCACGGCTGCATCTATCACGTTGGCACAACTTACACCTCTTCCTGACAGAGTCGCTGCAACCGCAGATATAGAAACCACCAAACTCTTGGGAGTTTCCACGCATTTGCCTGGGGACGTCCCAATTGAAACACCGTGCCCTCCGTCAGAGCTACTCCACCCATCTGAGAGAAGAGGCATTGAGTTTGCGGAGATTGCCTCTGCCTCGGAATTCTCTCAGATATGTGCCAACGACTCTTGGCAAGTTTACTCAGACGGCAGCAAGCACAGCGAATCGGTTGGCGCTGCATTCGTAGTCTACAACCCGACCAGGGAGCGGGTGGCAGTCGTGAAGCTCAAACTTCACGACTGCTGCTCCGTCTTCCAGGCGGAGCTACTCGCAATCGATAGGGCCTGCGAGTATATTGTAGAGCATCAAATAACACCCGTCACAATACTTTCCGACAGTAAATCTGGACTGCAGGAACTTGGGAACAGTAATACACGCCACCGAATAGCCGTCAATATTCATAAGAACCTTCATAGAGCCCGACTTCTGCATGTTAACGTAAGGTTCGCATGGGTTAAGGCCCATGTTGGCCTTTCAGGCAATGAAACAGCGGACGCTGCGGCGAAACACGCCGCAACCCTGCACAAAACCCCGGATCTTCTAACTACTCCAGTTAGCTACATTAAGCTACAAAATAAGATAAGATGCACTAAAGCGGCCGAGGCCTTGTACGCGGAGCCTAATAAGTGCACTTACACCAAAACTCTCTTCCCTGATTACAATTCTATAACAGAATACCTATCAGCAATTAAACCAACGTTCGCTTTAACACAAATGCTTACAAATCACGGATTCCATAGGGAGTACCTAGCACGCTTCCGCATTGTCGCTGTGGACACCTGCCCCTGTGACAACACACACACTCAAACCTGGAAGCACCTATTGGAATCGTGCCCCCGTTTCGCAAATGATCGACATAATCATGTCACAGCCTGTCATCTACTTAATATAGAACCCTTCAGACTACAAGAAATATTAACCAAAGAAACAACCATAAATTCATTCAACAACCTTGTCACGCTCATCGTGAAAAATTTAAAAGAATTTAATAAATAAATACAACTTAATTCAACAAATGTAAAACAATACCTCCAAAAGAATGAGCACACCGTTGTGCTCGCGGAAGTAATTCAGTAGCTTCGCGAGTACAACAGATAAAAAGTTGTAAACATTTAAAAAAAAAAAAAAAAAAAAAAAAAAAAAAAAAAAAAAAAAAAAAAAAAAAACCTAACCTAACCTAACCTAACCTAACCTAACCTAACCTAACCTAACCTAACCTAACCTAACCTAACCTAACCTAACCTAACCTAACCTAACCTAACCTAACCTAACCGGGAACAGGGTGGGATACCTCCTCGTGGTGTTACCTGGGCAACGTCCGTGCGCACGGAGCGTGCGGGCGGCTGAATTCCCACCAGCGCGGCGACGCCCGCCCATAGGCGCCTAAGGCGACTGGCGGGCCCGCCGGGCGACCCGTAATCCCTCAATGGAGAGGGGCCGGGGACCTTTGGGTCACGACAGGAAAAGTCTATAAAACCATGGAGGATGTAGGCGGGGCAGCTGCGCCCGGAAGCAGAGGAGATCATCATGGATATCGAGCTGAATAATAATTATCCTCAGGCCGGTAATGCCAGCAAGACTGGACAATCCGGATCCGCCCTTTTAAGGGCCGAAACGTCCCGTGTATCTGGGGGGGACCTCTGTTCGCTTGGTGTCTATGACACACCGTCGCCACCGGACGCGTCCGAGGTGTTAGTAGGAGTTCGGGATGAGGTCTGCAAGGGCCAAGACTCCCCAAACCGCGGGAGTTCCACGAAGAAGACGGCTGAGCTGTCTTACGAAACCCAGCTTTTCACAAAGATGTTCGGCAGTCCAACGCCGACTTCTGCTGCCATCGCTGCCACAACACCTGCAGCCAAGCTGGTGATAAACGTCACTGAGTCCAGTGACGACGAGTCCAACAGTGGGAATGAGTACTGCTCGTTCGAATGTGCAAATGACGAGCCCGACTCACTGTTTAAACACTTGGATGACGAACTCGAGGCTATCCAGGCTATCCAGGATACTGGTTATAGCCTGCGCTCGCGCAATGTCACCCGCGCATCAACACCCAGACGAGACAAAGTTGCCGGTTCCAAGACTCCACGTCGTAAGAACCAGGCGAAAAAGAATAAAAAGAAGCCTACGGAAACACTACCGCAACCAAAGCCCGGCACCTCCGCATCCGCGGGGAGGGGCTCCGATGACGATGTACCCATAGCCCAATTGTTTGAGGTGAAGACACCCCTGACGGCGGCCGATCTGGCGGCAGCGATCCACGTTGAGTCTCAACGAATCATCGACGTCGCCGACGAGTTACCAACGTCAGTATCTCTGGATATGTACGACAGTATCCGCTACGCTGCTAGCGACATAAGTGGCTATGTAGAAAAACTTCTACATCTTAAGCGCCCCGAAGACCTGGGCAGCACCACAGACAAAGAACGGCAAAAGCTAAATGCAGAAGTTCTGACTCTGCGAGCTCGTGTCGCACAACTGGAAAAGAACTCCATCACCTACAATCAAGTGATGGAAATGCGCAATAATAATGAGGACAAGCTCGAGGCAGAACTCGATAAATTGAGAGCTGAAAATAACACACTCTCTCGGGACTTGGCTTCACTGCGTGTAGCTGTCTCTGAACGGCGCTCGCGTGGAGACAACGTGCCGGTAGAGACGGCCTCCATTAAGACACAGACTGAAGTAATGGTCTCCAAGCGGCCTTTTAAAGGACAGACGGCTGAAATCGACGACCCGCGACTTGATTCCCTCGCCAACACGATTATCCGTCAGGTCTGCGAAGTGATGGATGATAAGTTTGCAGGACTAGAAGATCGTCTTCTTCCAGCCGCGAGTGCTCGCACCCAACTTAAAACCAAACGGGGTGTCAAGAGCACACGTACCGAGCCTTCTTCTATGGCTGGACCTGATAATGCTCTGGCACCACGCAAAAAGAAGGCAAAGGAAATTGAGAATCCCGACAACATGTCACAGGACTCCAACATTTCCCACAACGCGGCGCCTTCACCCGCTAACACCTGGGTGGAGGTCGTAAAGAAAGGGAAGCGCGGCAAAGGTAAGGGCAAAGCTGCCCACACACCAGTCGTGAAACTCACCACGCACCTACCAGAAAAGCCCGCCAAACAAGTGAAACCAGGGACGTCCACAAACTCTGCGACTCTCGCTAGGAAAAAGAAGCCCAGACTACGTCTGCCAAAAACGGCCGCCGTAGTGCTAGAGCTTACAAAAGAAGGCAAGGATCAGGGTTTTAATATGGCGGACCTGCTAAAGGATGCCAAGGCCCATATTGACCCTGCAGACCTAGGTGTGGCTGACCGCATAACCATCCGCCCATCACTCGCCACTGGGAACCGCGTAATCGAGATCGCGGCACTCAAGGGCGAAGAACTGACTGAGGCAAACACGAAGGCTGACGCTCTCGCTACTGCACTCGCAGCGGTCCTCCCATCAGGAGCAGTTAAATTGACTCGGCCCGACAAGACTGCCGACTTACGGATTGTGGGCTTGGAGGACACCACGACCCCTGAAGAGGTCGCTAAAGCCGTCTCGAAGATTGGAGGCTGCCCTATTGCTCACACTAAAGTGGGCCGCATCGGGCTGAACAACCGGGGCGGCGGTTCGACCGTCGTCACTGTACCGATCGCAGCCGCCAAGAAGCTGGCTAAGGCACAGCGTTTGAGAATTGGCTGGGTCTCAGCCAAAGTCACTTTGCTGAAGCCAAGACCCTTGCGATGCTTCCGATGCTTTGGAACAGGGCATGGCCGGGCACTCTGCAAGTCCAAAGAAGACCACAGCAATGATTGTCTACGCTGCGGAGAGCCCGGTCACAAGGCCAGCACCTGTAGGGCCGTGCCAAAATGTGCACTCTGCGCAAATGCCGGTCAACCGGCGGCTCATAGACTTGGGACAGGTAACTGCTCCCGAGCAAACACTCGCCGCCGAGGAAGACCTCCGGAATCCCAAACTGCGCCTCCACGCGTAGGCTTCTCGGAAGGAAGAAAGTCGGTCAGCAAGCATACTGATCGCTCGCAAGCGACCATACTTTCTAGGTCGAACGCAGTAACACTGCGCTTTCCGGCAACCCCACAAGGGACCCCAACAAGAGAGCCAAGGATGGCTTCCAAAGTGTAACAGAATAATCGGATTCTGTAGTGAGAGAGGCGAAAAACAACCGCCATTGAATGATTAAGTCAGTGGACTCTCTGGAGTAATTCAATAGCACGGAGAGTACTACGTAACTGAATCGTTCTTTATCAAAAAAAAAAAAAAAAAAACCTAACCTAACCTAACCTAACCTAACCTAACCTAACCTAACCTAACCTAACCTAACCTAACCTAACCTAACCTAACCTAACCTAACCTAACCTAACCTAACCTAACCTAACCTAACCTAACCTAACCTAACCTAACCTAACCTAACCTAACCTAACCTAACCTAACCTAACCTAACCTAACCTTTTTTTTTTTTTTTTTTTTTTAAGGCGGGGGGAATGCGTTTATGCACTGCCTACGGCAGCTCAGGGGAGCTTGCCGCAGGACGGTGTGGGACTCGCCCTATCTAGCGGGCCATACCCACTAAACCCACCCTCCGTGTTCCTCTCGCGCTTTGTTAGCACAGTAAATGCGGGCAAACTTTGGATAGTCCGTCGCGCGTCCGCTGAGCTAGCGCTGCCGTCTGGCTACTCGGTGCGGGCTAGATCCCTTCTCCTGGAGATGGTGTGCGGAACACGCACACACCAACTCGGACCCTTATCGGCGGGAGGTGGACGCCCCTGTGTCCACCACCGCAGGTCCTGCAGGGAGTTTCGCCGAGCGTGTTGCTCGGACGCCCACATCCGTGGGGGACTCCCTACCAACGGAAGTAACACGCTTGCGCGTGTTTGGAGCTTCCGGAGGCTTTTTCCTCTCCTCCCTCACCTGGTCAGGACGGGGGCAATTCTTTGTCCCTATCCTGTGGTTGGGTTGAATTCCGGCCGCTGCGCAGAGCATGCAGCGAAGCTCGTTCTGGCAGTCAGCCGCTTTATGGCCGTCTTCGCCACAGCGCAGGCAGGTACGAGACCTGTCCACCACTGCTTTGCAGACACCCTGACCATGGCCCTCCGCTAAGCATCTATAACATCGGAGAGGTCTCGGCTTGAGCAGGGTTGCTCTAGCAGAGACCCATCCGACGATGATGCGCTTGTTCGCAAGCTTCTTCGCCGCGAGCACAGGGACACGAGCGACGACAGAGCCACCCATCCCGCTGTTCCCAATACGTCCAACATTTATTGAGGCAATATTGCACTCACCCGCTTTGGAAATCGCTTCTGCGACTTCCTCTGGTGTCACTGACTCATCAAGACCCGTCAGTCGGATATCCGTGGACTTGACGGGCCTTGACACCTTGACTGCCCCAGGGGGAAGGATCTCTGCCATTTTGGAGGCGAGAGCGTCGGCTCGCTCATTAGCCTCATCGAGGGTCCCTCCCTCTAGGGTGGCAATCTCCAAGATGCGGGCTCCGGTTGTTCGGGAGGCTTTGTACCGCAATCTACCCGCGATGCCGAGTTCTTCGGAATTGACACGGCTCTTTAATTCCGAGAAAGCTCGGTGGTATGTGTAACCCATCGCGATGCCCTCCTGCTGCAAAACTATGAGGACCGCCGCGGATTGCGGCGGGCGAAGTTTAGAGGGGTTACCCGTTTTAGGCGCCTTTTTAGGCTGCACTTTCGGAGCCTTCACTTTCTTTGGCTTAGGCTGAGCTCTGGGGGTCCTCGCGATCTGAGGCGGAGGCTTTTCGGTAGGTTTCGCGGCAGGCCGCGTGCTCCTACTGGAAGATTGAGCGGGCTGGGCTGGGGCTGGTGTGGTTGAGCCAACTCCCTTGCCACGCTTTTTCTTCCGCTTTACTACCTCAGACCATGCGTCTGGCTGGGGTGCGGTGTCTACGTCCATGGTGGCAGGAGCGGGTGTGGGTGGACGCACCGGTTTGGTGGTCTTGCCCTTCCCTTTTCCTTTATCCCTTTTTTGTTGGGGCGTGGGGGCTGCGGCCTGACTCGCCGTGTCAAGTCGTGGGGCGTCTCCCCTGAGTGGAGGACGCACACTCTGTGCTGGAGGTCCGCGCCTCAGCCCGTAAGCCTCTAGGCTCTCTTCTATCATTCGGCCCACTTGGAGGAGGATGGAGCGAGTAAACTCCTCAGCTCCACCGTCCTCCCGTGGGCGGATTGTCTCAGCGTGGGATGACCGGGAAGCGGTACGGAGACCGCCATGTTCCCGGGCATACTTAGACTCGGCCTTGAGAACATCGACCTCCGCGGCGAGCTCTCTGTTCTGTACTCGCAGATCTGCGAGCTCCTGACGACACCTCTGTTCGCGGACTCGCGACACAGTGAGCTGATCCCGCACATCGGCGAGTTCCATCTCCAAGGTGTAATTTTCCTTGGAGACTGTGCGGTTTCGAAGCTTGTACGCCTCCATCTCTATTTCGCTCGCAGCCTGGTAAAAGTCGCGTTTCCACGTCCCTTTCAGATTTTTGGAGTCCCTGGCGAGCTCTCTAACCCAGTCGCAGGCGCCCTTAATTTTAAAATAAGTGTCGCCTGCCAGATCAGGAGCAGTCTCCGAGGGCTCCGGAATGTCCAATAAGGATACCCTCCTCCTTCTCGTCGCTGATGGTGTGCGAGACGCCGGTGACTCCGGCGGAGGCATCAATTCAGAGTCGGCGACGTTGCCCAAGCGTGCTGATGAAAGCGGGCGTTCCGAGTCTGTGTCGGTGTAGGAGTCGGTGTTCCTCGCCAGTTCCTGTTCACCCATTTGGATATTCCACTCCAGACGCTGAAGGTCTGTGAGGTGGATTGGCTCAGTTAGGCGAGATTTCTCGCCTCGGCTCTTAGTACGTCCCCTGCGACCTCCAGAGAGTTTGGTGGTTTTAGGGGTGCCGGGCTCATCCTCGTCGGTGGCACCTTCTTCGGGCGATAGGACGATGATTTCGCGGGCGGTGTTACGTTTCCGCTTGGATCCAGGTCGTTTTTCGCCAGGATCTGCACTGCACTCCGAAAACACGTCGCAGTCATCCTCCTCCGCGAAGTAGGTTTCTTCCCAAGTGGGGACTCTGCTGGAATTAGATCTAGCATCATCTTCCGACTCGGTACTCTTCTCGTTGGTTTTTCGCCTTTCTTTACTCCTTTCTCTACTAAGGCTTTTCTCTCTTGAGACTTTCCTCTCTTTTCTTTTGTCTCCATCCCTGATATCAGCTTCGCTCCTTTCCCCCTCACGGGAGACAGAAGCAACGCTGGCACTCTTTTTCGCAGCATCACTGCTCTTCTCTATCTTTTTGGAAGGCCCACCGAACATGCCCTTAAGGCGAGATTCGAAGGTGGGCTCCTTTGACGTCTTCCCCCCCAATTTCCCCTGTTTTGACTTCTCCATATAGATCCCACGAGTCCGAGAGACAAAGTTTCCAGACGGCCAGAGATCTCGGAATAGCCGAATGACCCTAAATACTCCCAGGGAGGCGGGAAACCCCGGGGTGGCCGCTAGCCGGTTGATCCCACTACGCCAACCACTCCGCCTTGCTCCGCGCAAGGTCAGAGACCCCGTCGCCGCGCGAGGCCCCGTAGGGCGCCCCAACGACGGGAATTGAAGGATTTTTAGGAACATTTGGGGTCAAGGGCTGAAGGGGCACAGTGCGGTGGCGAGTCCTGGGATGCTAAGAGGCTGCGACAGTGCTGACAAGGGAGGGGCAGAACCTCTAAAACCATGTCAACACCGAAGAAGCCGCGCACATCCCATTATCACCACCACACTCCGCCGCAACAGACCCAGCCCCCAAACACTCCCTTTGGGGTTTACTCCCCGCAGCCCTGGCAAGCAGGGCCCCCGCCCCGCCCTGAAAAGGGCAGAACGGTATGGTGCAAGGAAATCGACCGGTATGTAACCCTACCAGTCATACGCCCTGGAGCCCCCTTGCGAGACTCCAGAACTAGGGGGAAGTTTTATTGAGTTTACCATCCTCGCAGCCCCGAAAGGCCCCCGGCCCCGATTGGGGTAACGGTGTACAGGGGTTTTTTAGAGAGGTTTTCCTTCCTCGCGGTCCGGACAGAAGCCCCGCAACCCCCGGCCCGCCCGTGAGGGCGGGTTACGGTAAGCCTGGGTTTTTTATTGAGGTTTTCCTTCCTCTCGGCCCGGACGAAGTGCCCCCGACAGCCCTCGGCCCCCACGGGGTAACGAGTTGCCCGGCGACCCGCCAGTCAGCGGCGGCTGACTATGGGCGGGTTGAGCCGCGCGTGGTAGTTTTTAAAGAGGGTTCCGCCTCGCGGCCCAGGTAAACTGGACCCCCGTCCCGTCGATAGCTCGAACGGATTACGGTGTGCTTCGTGCCACATCCTTGCACCGCTATGCTTAACATAGCGGTGCAAAGAGCGACACTGGCAGAGTTTAGCCGTCGGCTACCAATCCCCGAAGGAAATTGCTAACCGCCGTTGCCCGGGATGCACCAGGACAGGATGCTATTTCTTACATCCGATCGTAATCGGATGTAACCAATAACATCCCGTCGCTCTAGGAGGTGACTCCGCTGCATGCCCTTTTTTTTTTTAGGAGGGAAACCGCACTGCGGTAAAAACCCCCCGGGTTACCTCTTGCGCAACTGTCCCATGAAACCCATAGGAGAGCACCCTATGAGCCCCAATGGCAGCGCTTGTCCGTCCAAGGACGGCAACCCACTCGGTTCCAGATCCGGGAGGCATCACGCGCCATCACCCCTGGACACCTGGGAGACTTTGGACCTCTGCGTCCGGCCACCGAAATCGGCTGCTCCCCGCGGCGAGATCCTCGTTCCTCAGCGCGAACGCGCTCTGGGGGCTATGGAGGACTTCTCCCTGGCGATCTTCGGTCGCGGACACGAGTTGGTCCCGAGGCGATGGTCTGCCTTACGACCCGCTGCCGCACAGAGACAGCAGCTATACGCGGCTACACAACCGGCGGCCTTATGGCCGGGTTGACCGCATCGGATACAGATGTTACTCCGATCCTCTGCGGCCTTGCAGACACCCCGGCCATGGCTCTCGCCAAGGCAGCGCGAACAACGCAAAGCCCTGGGCGGCAGCAGTTGGACCTTCACCGAAAGCCAACCGATGCGGACTCTTTTTTGTTTTGCCAGATTTCTGGCCGCCTGGATGGGGCAGCGGACGACAGTAGAGCCGCCCGATCCTCCTACACCCATCCGGCCGATCTTAATATGGGCCATGTCACAGCCTCCCTGTACCGATATTGCCTCCGCGATCTCGTCAGCGGTGGCTCTCTCCTCTAGCCCCATCAAGCGCAGATCTGCGCATTTGACGGGTCTGGTCACATTTACCGCGTTGGGCGGAAAAACTGAAAGTAGGGCGGCCGCAAGCGTGTCGGCCTTCTCGCCGGCCTCCCCGGGCGAGCTATCCTTGACAGCCCTGACTTCAAGGATGCTGTTGCCCGTCATCCGGGAGGGCCGGAGTTTAAGGCGGTCGACGAGACCCGTCTCTTGTGCCCAGTTAGGCCCGAGAACTGTCCGGGCTTCTCGGAGGAGCACCGATAGGCTTTTGCCCGCCGTCTTGGCCTCCGCAGTTAACTCCAAGACGACCGCAGCCGACTTTGGAGGGCGGAGCCTGGGGGGCTTCTTCGCCTTGTGGGCGGATTCTCCCTGGTGGGCCTTTTGGGGCTTGGCTTGTCCGGGTTTGATTTGTCCGGGTTTAGCCTGGGCTGAGGCGTCAGTTCTTGGGGCGGACGGGGCGGCTGGGGCTTTTCCCTTCTTGCCCTTGCGTCCGCGCACCACCTCAGACCAGGTAGAACAGCCTGGCTGGGCGGGTGTGTCTGTCCGGTTCGTCGTCGGGGTGGGTGCCGGTTCGGAGGCCTTGGACCTCTTCCCCACTCCCTTCCCCTTAGACGATTTAGCCGGGGCGCTACTGGAGCCGGCCATAGGCACCGGCACGGCAGGCGCTCTCGCAGCTGTTGAAGCCCCTAAGGGCGGTCTCAAAAGTGGGGCCGGTGGAAGGCGAGACTCGAAAGCTTCGAGCCGAGCCTCCAGCCTGGCACCCAAGGCATCGCCGACTTGGCGGAGGATGTGGTCGGTGATCGCGCCCAACTCTGCATTTCCAACCTTGGCGGTTGAGTCAGCTCTCAGATCAGTGAGCCGCGGTGGTAGCGGCTCAGTTTGGACCTCGATCGAGACCCCAGGTCTCTGGACAGTCTCGATTTTGCGCTTCGGAGGGCGAGAAAGCAAGGCCATCTCCGAGCGCATTATCTCCATGTCCTTGGAAAGGCGCTCATTTTGCGCCCGAACAAGGGACACCTCCTTCTGCAGGGTTGCGTTTAGTTTGAGCGTGGCCGTGGAGAGGCGTCTGAGCTTCGACACCTCCCTGTCGTGCTGTTCAGACGCGGCCAGACGGGCACGCAACTCCTCAACCGTCTCCGATATG
This sequence comes from Anania hortulata, assembly GCA_963576865.1. Lineage (NCBI taxonomy): Eukaryota > Metazoa > Arthropoda > Insecta > Lepidoptera > Crambidae > Anania > Anania hortulata. The sequence goes on along the minus strand of OY756417.1, from coordinate 9,615,882 downwards.
GATTCGGCTATACTTTTTATGGCCATCCTGACCCTAGGCCGCAAATCTACAGACGAGGAGGAGCCGATTTTAAAGATTTTCTCGACGTCCTCCTGTGCTTTGTTGGCCAGACGGTCGGCCGCAATTTCTTGCGACGACGCCTTGAGGTGTTCCTCGTTGTCAGAGGCGTCATCGACGGGCAGCGGGTGTTCTGCTGGAGCGTCGTGCGCCTGATGTCTTCCCACAGACCTAGATGAACCAGGTTGTGGGCTTGGTGTAGCCTGCCTAGAGGCAGGGTTGTTACGAGAATGGACGGGGGGCTGCCTGAGACCGCCTCTGCCAGTGGACAACTTAGCCACTTTGGCGAGGCCAAACGTGTCCCCGTCATTGTCAATGCCCGAAATTCCCGCTCGCATACGCGAGGTACTATCCTCTCGATGAGTGCTGCGACTTGCAGCGCCATCCACGTCCGTTCGGACCCTATCGTCCTCTTCCCCCCCTGAATCCCCAATGTTTGAAAAATCCATCTGATTCCCACGAGTCCAGGTGAAATATGTGGTCCATCCGGTCAGAGAACCTGGTGTAACCGGGTAACCCTAGGTACTCCTGAGAGGTCGGGCTCCCCCCAGGGTGGCCGCTAGCTGGTTGATCCCACTACGCCAACCACTCCGCCTTGCTCCGCGCAAGGTCAGAGACCCCGTCGCCGCGCGAGGCCCCGTAGGGCGCCCCAACGACGGGAATTGAAGGATTTTTAGGAACATTTGGGGTCAAGGGCTGAAGGGGCACAGTGCGGTGATGAGTCCTGGGATGCTAAGCGACCGCGACAGTGTTGACAAGGGAGGGGCAGAACCTCTAAAACCATGTCAACACCGAAGAAGCCGCGCACATCCCATTTCCCACACCGAACTCCGCCGCAACAGACCCAGCCCCCAAACACTCCCTTTGGGGTTTACTCCCCGCAGCCCTGGCAAGCAGGGCCCCCGCCCCGCCCTGAAAAGGGCAGAACGGTATGGTGCAAGGAAATCGACCGGTATGTAACCCTACCAGTCATACGCCCTGGAGCCCCCTTGCGAGACTCCAGAACTAGGGGGAAGTTTTATTGAGTTTACCATCCTCGCGGCCCCGAAAGGCCCCCGGCCCCGATTGGGGTAACGGTGTACAGGGGTTTTTTAGAGAGGTTTTCCTTCCTCGCGGTCCGGACAAAAGCCCCGCAACCCCCGGCCCGCCCGTGAAGGCGGGTTACGGTAAGCCTGGGTTTTTTATTGAGGTTTTCCTTCCTCTCGGCCCGGACGAAGTGCCCCCGACAGCCCTCGGCCCCCACGGGGTAACGAGTTGCCCGGCGACCCGCCAGTCAGCGACGGCTGACTATGGGCGGGCTGAGCCGCGCGTGGTAGTTTTTAAAGAGGGTTCCGCCTCGCGGTCCAGGTAAACTGGACCCCCGTCCCGCCGGTAGCCCGTTGCGGATTACGGTGTACTTCGTGAACACATCCTTGCGCCGCTATGCTAGTCATAGCAGCACAAGGAGCGACACTGGCAGAGTTTAGCCGTCGGCTACCAATCCCCGAAGGAATTGCTAACCGCCGTTGCCCGGGATGCACCAGGACAGGATGCTATTTCTTACATCCGATCGTAACCGGATGTAACCAATAACACCCCGTCGCTCTAGGAGGTGACTCCGCTGCATGCCCTTTTTTTTTTTTGAGGAGGGAAACCGCTCTGCGGTGAAAACCCCCCGGGTTGCCCCTTGTGCTTTGCAGCACGAACCACTGGACGGTTCCTCTTGGCCCTAGTAATCGGGAGACGAGTCTCTACCACTAGGGCCGGGATGGTTGACCGGACTTCTGTCACGGTCATTTTCGGGAGCTTCCGTGGGAGGCACCCTTCGGCTCTCCGAGCCCCTCTTGCGCGAAGGTTGCGCCTTAGGGGCGGCTGCTGGAGGCTTGCCTCTGGTTTGGTTGATCTTTGGCCGGGGGCAGTCTTTCGTACCCAACCGGTGGTTAGCCGGCCGACCCGCCGCCACACAGAGGCAGCACCTCGCTGGAGCCGAACAAGTGGCGGCTCTGTGACCGGGCTCGCCGCATCGGATGCAGACATCGCTGCGATCCTCAGCGGCTTTACACAGAGCCCGGCCGTGGTTCACTCCCAGACAACGGGAGCATCTCAAGGGCCTCGGTTCTAAGAGCTGAACTCTCACCGAGGCCCAGCCCACCGTCATCCGTTTGCGCTTGGATAGCGCCTTGGCCGCTGCAACGGGGCAACGGACGACAACTGTGCCGCCCATACCGCTGGCCCCGAATCGGCCCACTTTGATATTGGCGCTATCGCAGCCCCCTTGATCGGCGATTGCCGCAGCGACGTCGCTAGGAGTCGTAGCCTCGTCCAATCCGACCAGCCGAACGTCCGCAGACTTGACTGGGCGGGACACTTTCACTGCGCCAGGAGGAAAGACGGAGAGGAGGGCGGCAGCAAGTGCATCCGCCCTCTCGCAAGCCTCTCCCGGCGCGCTGTCCTTGATGGCTCGTATCTCCATTATGCGGTTTCCGGACATTCGGGAGGGTCGCATGGAGAGTCGCTCTACAAGACCGAGCTCCTGGGGGTTGATGCTGCTCTTGGCAGCCCTCAGGAGGTCGGACATGCTGTGGCCGGCAGCCCGGCCCTCTGGCAGCAGCTCCAGCACGACCGCCGCCGATTTAGGCGGCCGGAGGCGAGGAGGCTTCTTGGTCTTCTTCGGCTGCGCGTTGGCGGCTTGCCGCTGGGCTTGCGCCTTGCCAGGTTTTTTTTGTTTTAGGGGGAAACTGCTCTGCAGTAAAAACCCCCGGGTCGCCTCTTGCACAGCTGTCCCATTAGAACCCACAGGGGTCACCACCCCATGAGCCCCAATGGCAGCGCATGTCCGTCAGAAGACGGCAACCCACTCGGTTCCAGTACCGGGGAGGCATCAATGTCGCCGTCACCCCTGGACACCTGGGAGACTTTCGGACCTCTGCGTCCTGCCACCGTAAACGGCTGCTCCCGTGGCGTGATCCTCGTCTTCCTCAGCGCGAACGCGCTCTGGGGGCTATCGAGGATTGCTCCCTAGCGATCTTCGGTCGCGGACACGCTTGCGTGCCCAGGCGATGGTCTGCCTGGCGACCGGCCGCCGCACAAAGGCAGCAGCTGTACGCGGCCACGCAACCGGCGGCCTTATGACCGGGCTGGCCGCATCGGATACAGATATTACTCCGATCCTCTGCGGCCTTGCAGACGGCCCGGCCATGGCTCTCGCCAAGACAGCGCGAGCAACGCAGTGCCCTGGGCGGCAGCAGCTTGACCCTTATGGAGAGCCAGCCGATGCGGACGCGTTTTTGTTTGGCCAGTGTTTTGGCCGCCTGGACGGGGCAGCGGACGACTGTGGAGCCACCCGATCCTCCTACTCCCATCCGGCCTACCTTAATTTGGGCTTTGTCACAGCCACCCTGTTGCGCTATGGCCTCCGCTATGTCGTCAGCGGTGGTGCACTCCTCAAGGCCCATTAGGCGCAAGTCTGCGCACTTGACGGGGCGACTCACGGAAACCGCACCAGGCGGAAACACGGAGATAAGGGCGGCCGCAAGCGTGTCGGCCTTCTCGCCGGCCTCCCCGGGCGAGCTATCCTTGACAGCCCTAACTTCAAGGATGCTGTTGCCCGTCATCCGGGAGGGCCGGAGTTTGAGTCGGTCGACGAGACCCGATTCCTGTGCCCAGTTGGGACTAAGTTCCCTTCGGGCTTCCCGGAGAAACTCCGAAAGCTTCTTGCCCGCCGTCTTGGCCTCCGCAGTCAGCTCCAAGACGACCGCAGCCGACTTGGGAGGGCGGAGCCTGGGGGGCTTCTTCTTCGCCTTGGGGGCGGAATCACCCTGCTGGGCCTGTTCGGGCTTGCTCGGTCCGGTTTTGCGTTTTCCGGGTTTAGCCTGGGCGGTGGCGGTGTTTCTTTGGGCGGATGGGGCGGCTGGGGCTTTCCCCTTCTTGCCCCTTCGTCCGCGAACCACTTCAGACCAGGTAGAAGTGCCTGGCTGAGCGGGTGTCACAGTAAGGGTCGTTGTCGAGGTGGGTGCCGGTTCAGAGGCCTTTGACCTCTTCCCCACTCCCTTCCCCTTCAACGACTTAGCTGGGGCGCTATTAGGGCCGGCCATAGATTCCGGCGCGGCATGCGCACTTGCAGCAGATTGAGCCCCGAGGGGCGGTCTCAGCGATGGAGCCGGAGGAAGGCGAGCCTCGAAGGCTTCTAACCTAGCCTCCAGTCTGGCACCAAGTGCATCGCCGACCTGGCGAAGAATGGAAGAGGTAAGCTTCTCCAGGTCGTTTTCGCGGATTTGGGCAGTGTTAGGTTGCGTCGCATCCGTTTGGGTCTCAGTGGAGACGCCAGAGCTCTGGTGGTAAATTTTACGCTTCGGTGCGCGAGACAGCGTGGCGACTTCCGAGCGCAACTTCCCCAGGTCCTCGCTTAGGCGTTGGTTTTCCGCTCGCACTAGCTTCACCTCCTTTTGGAGGGTGGCGTTCAACTTTAGTGTGGCTGTGGATAGACGCCTGAGCTTGGACACCTCCTGCTCCTGGCTCTCGACAGCGGCTAATTGGCCTCGCATCTCCTCAACCGCCTCCGAAATGGATTCGGCGATGCTTTGTATGGCCATGCGAACTCTTGGCCTAAGATCCACTGAAGAGGAGGCGCCGATCTTACAGATCTTGTCCACGTCCTCCTGCACTTTATTAGCCAACCGGTCAGCCATAACCTCAAGCGGGTTGGGTTTGAAGTGACCGATGGTGTCGTCGTCTTGGGCGTCAGCAGTGTCTGGCTGATGGTCTGCCGAAACATGCTGCGCCTCGTGTCTACTATCCACTGCCAGTCTGGACGGACCGGGTTGTGGGTCGGTGGTCGCCTGCATAAAAGCAGGGTTTGGTCTTGTTGGTGCGGGGGATTGCCTTAGACCGCCTCTGCCAGTGGTAAATTTAGCCACTTTGGCGAGGCCAAAGGTACCCCCGTCGTCTCCGGAGCCCGAAACTTCGCGCCGAAGCGCGCTCGTGCCTCTCTCGAATTCCCTCTGCAAGCTATGCGAGGTACTTCTGTCACGGACAGCATCATTTCTGACGCCGTCTTCGTCGCTGCTGAGGTCAACCCTGTCAACCTCACCCCCCCTAAAATCCCCATTGTTTGTAAAATCCATAAGAGACCCACGAGTGCGGGAGAAGAGTAAGTCCGCCTGGGCAGAGATCCCGCGATGCCCAGGTAACCCTATATACGCCTCGAGGGGTCGGGCTCCCCCCAGGGTGACCGCTAGCCGGTTGATCCCACTACGCCAACCACTCCGCCTTGCTCCGCGCAAGGTCAGAGACCCCGTCGCCGCGCGAGGCCCCGTAGGGCGCCCCAACGACGGGAATTGAAGGATTTTTAGGAACATTTGGGGTCAAGGGCTGAAGGGGCACAGTGCGGTGATGAGTCCTGGGATGCTAAGCGACCGCGACAGTGTTGACAAGGGAGGGGCAGAACCTCTAAAACCATGTCAACACCGAAGAAGCCGCGCACATCCCATTATCACCACCACACTCCGCCGCAACAGACCCAGCCCCCAAACGCTCCCTTTGGGGTTTACTCCCCGCAGCCCTGGCAAGCAGGGCCCCCGCCCCGCCCTGAAAAGGGCAGAACGGTATGGTGCAAGGAAATCGACCGGTATGTAACCCTACCAGTCATACGCCCTGGAGCCTCCTTGCAGACTCCAGAACTAGGGGGAAGTTTTATTGAGTTTACCATCCTCGCGGCCCCGAAAGGCCCCCGGCCCCGATTGGGGTAACGGTGTACAGGGGTTTTTTAGAGAGGTTTTCCTTCCTCGCGGTCCGGACAAAAGCCCCGCAACCCCCGGCCCGCCCGTGAAGGCGGGTTACGGTAAGCCTGGGTTTTTTATTGAGGTTTTCCTTCCTCTCGGCCCGGACGAAGTGCCCCCGACAGCCCTCGGCCCCCACGGGGTAACGAGTTGCCCGGCGACCCGCCAGTCAGCGACGGCTGACTATGGGCGGGCTGAGCCGCGCGTGGTAGTTTTTAAAGAGGGTTCCGCCTCGCGGTCCAGGTAAACTGGACCCCCGTCCCGCCGGTAGCCCGTTGCGGATTACGGTGTGCTTCGTGAACACATCCTTGCGCCGCTATGCTAGTCATAGCAGCACAAGGAGCGACACTGGCAGAGTTTAGCCGTCGGCTACCAATCCCCGAAGGAAATTGCTAACCGCCGTTGCCCGGGATGCACCAGGACAGGATGCTATTTCTTACATCCGATCGTAACCAGATGTAACCAATAACACCCCGTCGCTCTAGGAGGTGACTCCGCTGCATAACCCTTTTTTTTTTTTGAGGAGGGAAACCGCTCTGCGGTGAAAACCCCCCGGGTTGCCCCTTGTGCTTTGCAGCACGAACCACTGGACGGTTCCTCTTGGCCCTAGTAATCGGGAGACGAGTCTCTACCACTAGGGCCGGGATGGTTGACCGGACTTCTGTCACGGTCATTTTCGGGAGCTTCCGTGGGAGGCACCCTTCGGCTCTCCGAGCCCCTCTTGCGCGAAGGTTGCGCCTTAGGGGCGGCTGCTGGAGGCTTGCCTCTGGTTTGGTTGATCTTTGGCCGGGGGCAGTCTTTCGTACCCAACCGGTGGTTAGCCGGCCGACCCGCCGCCACACAGAGGCAGCACCTCGCTGGAGCCGAACAAGTGGCGGCTCTGTGACCGGGCTCGCCGCATCGGATGCAGACATCGCTGCGATCCTCAGCGGCTTTACACAGAGCCCGGCCGTGGTTCACTCCCAGACAACGGGAGCATCTCAAGGGCCTCGGTTCTAAGAGCTGAACTCTCACCGAGGCCCAGCCCACCGTCATCCGTTTGCGCTTGGATAGCGCCTTGGCCGCTGCAACGGGGCAACGGACGACAACTGTGCCGCCCATACCGCTGGCCCCGAATCGGCCCACTTTGATATTGGCGCTATCGCAGCCCCCTTGATCGGCGATTGCCGCAGCGACGTCGCTAGGAGTCGTAGCCTCGTCCAATCCGACCAGCCGAACGTCCGCAGACTTGACTGGGCGGGACACTTTCACTGCGCCAGGAGGAAAGACGGAGAGGAGGGCGGCAGCAAGTGCATCCGCCCTCTCGCAAGCCTCTCCCGGCGCGCTGTCCTTGATGGCTCGTATCTCCATTATGCGGTTTCCGGACATTCGGGAGGGTCGCATGGAGAGTCGCTCTACAAGACCGAGCTCCTGGGGGTTGATGCTGCTCTTGGCAGCCCTCAGGAGGTCGGACATGCTGTGGCCGGCAGCCCGGCCCTCTGGCAGCAGCTCCAGCACGACCGCCGCCGATTTAGGCGGCCGGAGGCGAGGAGGCTTCTTGGTCTTCTTCGGCTGCGCGTTGGCGGCTTGCCGCTGGGCTTGCGCCTTGCCAGGTTTGCCTTTGGGCTTCGCCTGGCTGGCGGGTTGGGTCTGGGTGGACGAAGCGGCCGGGGCCTGGGACTCCTTCCCTTTGCCGCGTTTTCGACCACGCTTTACCACCTCTGTCCAGGCGTTTGCTGGAGGGGTGGCGTCCACGGTTTGAGGGGGTCGGGGTGCCGGGTTAGGGCGATTGCTCGCGCCTTTTCCCATCCCCTTCCCCTTCCATGGTTTGGGCGGTGGTGCAGTGCTGGTGCCAGCCACGGGGTCCGGCATGGCACTCGCACTATTGCCCTTATCAGCCCTGAGCGGCGGACGGACGGTTCTGGGCGGAGGAAGACACTCCTTGATGGCAGCCAGTTTCGCGTCCATCATGCTGCCCATGATGCGGACCAAGGTCTGGAGGGTCGCATCGCCACCGGATTCGGAGGAGGACTTAGCCTCCATGTCCACATCGGGAGCCTTTGCAGGCTCTGCCTCTGGGATCCGGTCCGTTTGCACCGACTGGTGGTTGCGTTGTGGCCGCAAACGCGCAGTGCTCTCCACCGTTCGCAAAGCGGCAGTGAGGTCGTTACGCAGCCTTAGGTTGTCAGCCTTAAGCCGCGTAACTTCCACAAGGGCGGTGGACGCCTTGGACGAACCGGTCCGGACAGCATCCAGCTCTTGCCTCAGAGCCTTTATTTCGGCATGGAGGAGGTCGTTGTCCCCTCGCAGGGACTGCACCTCGGACTCCGCCTGCTGGACTCTCGATAAAAGGTCGTTGTTAGCGGCCAATCCCTCTCGCAGAACCTGGATTTCGGTCTGCTGTCGCTCATTCTCCTGACGGAGCTTCGCGACGGCAGCCGACTCTCTCGCGTCAGTGCCGTCCTTGATGCGTTTTTCAAGGGCGGCATTTGCAGCCTTGAGACTGGCGGTCTCCTTCGTCAGTCGCACAGAGTCCTCAGACAGCTTCCGAAGTCGAGTGACCTCATCAGCCATCCGGGATACCTCGTCGTTCGAAGTGCGGCACCGCAGCTCCTCGATGGACTCGCTCACCGACTGTGCAGCGTCCTTGAGGGCTTTTTTAAGGGTGCCCTTGATGTTGGTGCACTTCGTTGCGATCTCGAACACCAGTTCAGCGTCGCGCTGCACTCGATTGGCCATATCGTAGGCCAGTTCCCCTTCGGCAAAGTCCTGTGTAAGGCGTTGGGAGCACTCTTTCTCCCTCGTCTCGTTGTAGGTCTCGACGAACTTGTCCAACTCTACGTCTTTCGCCAGCTGCAGGGCCTTGACCGTGGCTGAGCGTTCGACGTGAGTCATGGTTCGCCGAGAGATTGAGCCTCTGCCTGTGGTCAGTTTGGCCACTTTAGGAAGGCCGAAGGATCGGTCTTCCTCCTCTCTGCCCGTGCCCCGAGATGTGCTGGGGGCAATTACTTCGCTCCGTGAAGAGTCGCGAGAATCCCGCGATCTGTCTCGTCCAGTGAATGAGGACGCGCGACCGCGCGTCTGGTCTCGTCGGTGGTGGGTTCGGCTCGAGTGAGCCTCGCCCGTTGTCATTGCCGGTGCATCTGCCCGTGAAGGCAGGGTGTCGTCATCTGAGTCCCCCCTAATGTCCCCATAATATGCATAAGTATCCATGTAGTACCCACGAGTGCGGGAGAAGGGTAGGTCCACCTGGGCAGAGATCCCGCGATACCCAGGTAACCCTATATACGCCTCGAGGGGTCGGGCTCCCCCCAGGGTGGCCGCTAGCCGGTTGATCCCACTATGCCAACCACTCCGCCTTGCTCCGCGCAAGGTCAGAGACCCCGTCGCCGCGCGAGGCCCCGTAGGGCGCCCCAACGACGGGAATTGAAGGATTTTTAGGAACATTTGGGGTCAAGGGCTGAAGGGGCACAGTGCGGTGATGAGTCCTGGGATGCTAAGCGACCGCGACAGTGTTGACAAGGGAGGGGCAGAACCTCTAAAACCATGTCAACACCGAAGAAGCCGCGCACATCCCATTTCCCACACCGAACTCCGCCGCAACAGACCCAGCCCCCAAACACTCCCTTTGGGGTTTACTCCCCGCAGCCCTGGCAAGCAGGGCCCCCGCCCCGCCCTGAAAAGGGCAGAACGGTATGGTGCAAGGAAATCGACCGGTATGTAACCCTACCAGTCATACGCCCTGGAGCCCCCTTGCGAGACTCCAGAACTAGGGGGAAGTTTTATTGAGTTTACCATCCTCGCGGCCCCGAAAGGCCCCCGGCCCCGATTGGGGTAACGGTGTACAGGGGTTTTTTAGAGAGGTTTTCCTTCCTCGCGGTCCGGACAAAAGCCCCGCAACCCCCGGCCCGCCCGTGAAGGCGGGTTACGGTAAGCCTGGGTTTTTTATTGAGGTTTTCCTTCCTCTCGGCCCGGACGAAGTGCCCCCGACAGCCCTCGGCCCCCACGGGGTAACGAGTTGCCCGGCGACCCGCCAGTCAGCGGCGGCTGACTATGGGCGGGTTGAGCCGCGCGTGGTAGTTTTTAAAGAGGGTTCCGCCTCGCGACCCAGGTAAACTGGGCCCCCGTCCCGTCGATAGCTCAAACGGATTACGGTGTGCTTCGTGCCACATCCTTGCGCCGCTATGCTTAACATAGCGGCGCAAGGAGCGACACTGGCAGAGTTTAGCCGTCGGCTACCAATCCCCGAAGGAAATTGCTAACCGCCGTTGCCCGGGATGCACCAGGACAGGATGCTATTCCTTACATCCGATCGTAACCGGATGTAACCAATAACACCCCGTCGCTCTAGGAGGTGACTCCGCTGCATAACCTTTTTTTTTGAGGAGGGAAACCGCTCTGCGGTAAAAACCCCCCGGGTTGCCTCTTGTGCCCTACAGCACGTCCCGAATTCGGCACCGCTCCAAAATTGCTGCCTACCCTACTTATCTGCGGGAGACGGATCTCAACCGCGCGGGCTGGCGGGGAGGACAGGACTCCACGGTCCGTCGGTCAGTGGGATCCACCGACATCTCCCCTTCCTCGGGGCCCCCACGCAAAAGCGTCTCCGGGGCAGCCGAGGGTTTCCCCTTCCTGGTTTTCGGTTGGGGGCAGTTGCCTGTCCCCAGCCGGTGGTTGGCCTGTCGGCCGGCGGATGCGCAGAGTGCGCATCTGAACGCGGCTGCACAATCAGCAGCCTTGTGGCCGGGTTTTCCACACCGAATGCATGTGTTTGTGCGGTCATCGACCGCCTTACACAATGCCCGGCCATGTCCCACCCCTAGGCACCTGAAGCACCGCATGGGTCTTGGTCTCAGAGGGGTAACCCTCACTGAGACCCATTCTATACACAGGCGCTTCAGCTGTGCAAGCCTCTTGGCGGCCGCGGCTGGGCAGCTGACGATGACGGAGTCACCGGTGCCGCCTCGACTTATTTTGCCCACTCTGACGCTGGCAGGTGAGCATTCTCCCGATTTAGCAACCGCCTCGGACAAGTCCGAGGCAGTCACTGACTCGTCAAAGCCGCTAAGCCGGAGTTCGGCAGTCTTCGCTGGACGAGAGATCTTGTAGGTGTTCGGCGGAAAGACAGAGACGAAAACGGCGGCGAGGGCATCAGCCTTCTCTCCAGCCTCGTCAATGTTGCCCCCCTCAAGGGCCGCCACCTCGAGGACACGGCTTCCGGTTGTACGGGAGCGCCGAAACCTAAGTCTCCCCACGATGTTGGGCTCTTGCTGGCAGGCAAGAGCTTTGGCCTCCTTTAGATGGCGGGCAAAGTCCGCTTCCCCTTCAGGCGAGACCTCGACCACGATCGCCGCTGTTTTGGGCAATCGAATCCTGGGAGGTTTCGCCGTTTTATCCGGCTGCTTAGCGGGCTCCTTCGCCCTGCTGGCAGCGGGTTTCTTCGGGGTAGGCCCTGCCGCAGCGGGTGTAACCTGGCTGGACTGGGTTCTAGTAGGGGTAGCCTGGGCGTTGCCTTTGGCTTTCCCACCATTCCCACGTTTGGCCACTTCTGCCCACGTGCTCGTGGGAGTGGCCGGACTCGACGAGGGAGTAGGTAGGGGCGTTTGGGCAGTCTTGGTGACGGACCGTTTTCCCCTGCCTTTTCCCTTCCCAGGTTTAGGCGCCTCTTTGCTAGGGCCAGCAGTGGCCATAGGCGCAGAGGACGCGGTCTTTTTGGAGTCCGCGCGTAGTGGCGGACGGACGCTCCTGACCGGGTTCAGCCGATCCTTGATACCTTCCAACTTGGCATCCATCATCTCGCTGATGCGACCTGCAGCGAGACGATAGAGCCTTTTTAGGTTGGGGTCGGTCACACCGTCAGGCATCACGAAGCCTGGTAGTGCTGCGTCAGGGGCTGCAGACTGGATGTCCATAGCCTCACTGGCAGCCTCCTCGCCAGACTGTGAGCCCTGTCGAACAGCCTTTACCTCCTTGCGTAAGGTGTGCAGCTCTTTACGCATGGCTCCGAGTTCAGAGTGGAGGCGAGAGTTCTCTCCACGCATCTCGGCCATCTCCGAACGGAGTTTTGCGAGCTCCCTCTCCATATCGGCCGTCTTGTCGGCGTTCGTCTGGCTGCGTAGTGCCTGAACAGCCTCTACGATAGACATAGCGGCAGTTTGGAGGGCATCTACTTGGCCGCGCTCCAGTGTCGAGGAGGACCTCTCGGCTATGTCGAAGATGGTCGCAACGTCCTTCTCGACACGGTTTGCCAGCTCTACCACAGAGTCTGTGTCTTGGGCCGGTTCGGCCACAGTGGGGTTCCTGATCCTAGATCGGGAACGAGATCGACGTCGCGGCTGATCACAGGGCGGGGCCACGGCAGCAGAAGAAACCTGCCGCAGACCACCCCTACCCTTTCTCAGCTTGGCGACTTTTCGAAGACCAAAGGTCTTCTCGTCCTCTTCGCCCGATAGGTCGCGCGAGCGCGCACCCTTGTCTCGTCCTGTTACATCGCGCCGTGGCACGGATTTGTCGTCATAGGTGTTGCTGTCGCCCCTAAAAGAGGCTTCAGCTGAGTCAACCGCCGAACACAAGTTGACGATCTCATTGTCAGACAGCTCAGGCTCGGGTTCAGGAACCCGATCGGGCAACCGGCGCTTGGCGCCAGCCCGAGATACGGAGCTGTCTCGACTGCCGAGACCGCTGCCAGTGCTGAAGGAGGGAGACACGGTGCGGGAAGTCCCCGCGGACACTGTCTCGACCTCTTTCGACGTAGCTCTCGTCGTAGTTTTGCTGCGAGCAGCCCTGCTGCTCTCTCCTACCTTCTTCTTGTCCCCCCCAAAGTTTCCCCGATTGTAAGTTGTATCCATAATAAGACCCACGAGTGCGGGAGAAAAGACGGTCCATCTGGGCAGAGATCCCGCGATACCCAGATAACCCTACTTACACCTGAGAGGTCGGGCTCCTCCCAGGGTGGCCGCTAGCCGGTTGATCCCACTACGCCAACCACTCCGCCTTGCTCCGCGCAAGGTCAGAGACCCCGTCGCCGCGCGAGGCCCCGTAGGGCGCCCCAACGACGGGAATTGAAGGATTTTTAGGAACATTTGGGGTCAAGGGCTGAAGGGGCACAGTGCGGTGATGAGTCCTGGGATGCTAAGCGACCGCGACAGTGTTGACAAGGGAGGGGCAGAACCTCTAAAACCATGTCAACACCGAAGAAGCCGCGCACATCCCATTATCACCACCACACTCCGCCGCAACAGACCCAGCCCCCAAACACTCCCTTTGGGGTTTACTCCCCGCAGCCCTGGCAAGCAGGGCCCCCGCCCCGCCCTGAAAAGGGCAGAACGGTATGGTGCAAGGAAATCGACCGGTATGTAACCCTACCAGTCATACGCCCTGGAGCCTCCTTGCAGACTCCAGAACTAGGGGGAAGTTTTATTGAGTTTACCATCCTCGCGGCCCCGAAAGGCCCCCGGCCCCGATTGGGGTAACGGTGTACAGGGGTTTTTTAGAGAGGTTTTCCTTCCTCGCGGTCCGGACAAAAGCCCCGCAACCCCCGGCCCGCCCGTGAAGGCGGGTTACGGTAAGCCTGGGTTTTTTATTGAGGTTTTCCTTCCTCTCGGCCCGGACGAAGTGCCCCCGACAGCCCTCGGCCCCCACGGGGTAACGAGTTGCCCGGCGACCCGCCAGTCAGCGACGGCTGACTATGGGCGGGCTGAGCCGCGCGTGGTAGTTTTTAAAGAGGGTTCCGCCTCGCGGTCCAGGTAAACTGGACCCCCGTTCCGCCGGTAGCCCGTTGCGGATTACGGTGTGCTTCGTGAACACATCCTTGCGCCGCTATGCTAGTCATAGCAGCACAAGGAGCGACACTGGCAGAGTTTAGCCGTCGGCTACCAATCCCCGAAGGAAATTGCTAACCGCCGTTGCCCGGGATGCACCAGGACAGGATGCTATTTCTTACATCCGATCGTAACCGGATGTAACCAATAACATCCCGTCGCTCTAGGAGGTGACTCCGCTGCATAACCCAACCTAACCTAACCTAACCTAACCTAACCTTTTTTTTTTTTTTTTTTTTTTTTTTTTTTCGTGAGGAAATGCTGTCACGCACTGTCCTCCAGCCACGGGGGGACGGCTGGAGGGGTGTGTGGGACTCCGGGCTCAGAAGGAGCCCGCCTACCCACTAAAACCTCACGGTGCCCTCCGGTGCCTTAAGTGAAACGGAGCCAAGGGTTTCGCCGTTGGCCGCAGCCGCAGGTATGCTCCTTGACTCCGCTTCGGCTGCGGCCCACCTTTATGGCAGGCCGCCCAGTCTCTGGGGGGGAGAGGGAGCTGTCCCCCCCACTCTACTGCAAACGGCGCGCGGGGTCACACGCTGCGCCGTTGCTGGTCCCGGAGACACCCCCGTGTCTGTAGCCCGGGACCCATCCGGAAGGGGCAGGTGTAGGAGGTATGCCCTCCTCCGACGCCCAATACGTCTGCGGCGGATCATCGGGGCTGAGGCCGACGCCTCTCGCTCCCTCTCCGCCGCTTCCTTCTGCGAGATGACCGCCTCGCAGAAGGTGAGCATCGCCTGCCACGCTTCCTCGCTCAAGGCCATCCTCGCGACGATCGCCTGCAAAGAGAGGTCACTCCCCACCACCGAAACCAGGACACTGCGCTCCTCCGCCCATGCAGAGCACGAGGCGAGGGTGTGCTGCGCAGTGTCCTCATCGCAGCAGCGGCAGTGGTGACACTTCGCCGTCGGCTCGCGCCCGATCATTGCGAGGTAGGCCCCGAAACAGCCGTGGCCTGACAGCACTTGGGTCAGCCTGAACGTCAGGCGACCGTGCTGCCGTCGTACCCACTTGGTGAGCACCGGGGCGATTGCCCCGGTTGTGCGACGGCCAGCTGTGCTGTCAGCTAGGCGCTCCCTCCACGCCGCCAGAGCGTCTTCCTCCAGGCGAAGACGCTCCGCCTCCACTTCTCGCGGGGCGGGCCTTTGCCCTTGGGACCTTTGGTCTCCCCGCCACTGATAGACAGCGGCGAGGACCAGGGCGTCGAGGTCCCAGGGCATGCTCCCGGCCAGCGAGAGGGCTGCGTCCGCTGACACCGTCCGGTAGCCACGTATGACCCGGACGGCGAGGTGACGCTGCGCCCTTCTTAGCAGCGTGGCGTTGCCGCGACCGCCGGACAGGGCGCCGTACCAGACCGGGGCCCCATATAGGGCCATAGAGCGTACGACACCCATGTAAAGCCTTCGGCTTGTTGATGAAGGCCCACCGAGGTTTGGCATGAGCCGGCTCAATGCCCCAGCCGTCTTAAGAAGCTTCGGCGCCATATTTGTAAAATGGGCGCCGAAGGTCCATCGCGCATCGAGTGTGAGGCCTAGATATTTTAGGGTCCTCCCCACTTCGATGCGCGTACCGCCCACCACAAGATGGGAGCCGGGGGGTGGCGCTCGTCGGGGCCCGTGAAAACAAAGGGCTTCCGACTTGTCAAGCGCCACCTCGAGTCCCAGCTCCCGGATGCGTTGCACGACCGTGGCGACTCCAGCAGTCCCGCGCCGCGCCGCCTCGCCGAAATCTTGTCCGCGGGCCGTGACGAGGGTGTCATCAGCGTAACAGGTCACACTGACACCTCCGATAAGTTGCCCGCGGAGGACCCAGTCGTAGCCTATGTTCCACAGGAGCGGGCCTAACACCGACCCCTGTGGAACACCGCACGAGGACATCCGACGTAGGAATCCGGCTGGAGTGGCGCACTCTACCTGCCTGTTGGCCAGGTAGTCCGCCACAATTCGCTGCAGATAGGCAGGCACCCCGTGGTGTAGGAGTGCCTGCCGTATGCATGACCACGGCAGGGTGTTGAATGCGTTGGCGATATCAAGAGATACCGCCAACAGCACCCCGCCGCTATCGACCGCCCTGCTGGCCAACTCTTTTACCCTCAGGACTGCGTCAATCGTAGACCTCTCCGCTCTGAAGCCATATTGCTTCTCGGAGAGGTCTGGCCCCACGTGCTGTAAATGCCGGACTAGACGAACCGAGATTATTCTTTCGAGGAGCTTGCCAGCCTCGTCCAGCAGCACGATGGGGCGATACGCCGACGGTGAATCCAGAGGGCGCCCCTCCTTCCTTAACAGGACCAGCCGGCCTCGCTTCCAGGCGGTCGGAAAGCGGCCCTGCTCAAGGCAGGCAGTATAGAGAGCGCGCAGCCTCTCACCTAACGCTTCTTCGGCGAGCACCCAGGCTTTGCCCGGGATTCCATCGGGGCCTGGGGCCACGTTTTTCGCCTTGACACGTAACATGGCAGCCCCCAGTTCTCCTTCGGAGACTGGTTCGGGAGGCTCATGAGAGGCGACCGGGTATGGCCTCATAGATGGCGGTCTGTGCTCCTCCCGAGCCGGGAACAAAGAGGCCACCACATTCTGAAGGAGCGCTGGCTCCAGGGTCTCGGTGATCGAAGGTGCCCATGGACGAAGCTTCCCTCTGACTGTCCGATAGGGGCGCCCCCACGGATCCTGATTGAGCGTAGCCAGCAGCTCCTCTCTCGCCTTCGTTTTGGCCTTTCCTATGGCCACCTGGAGGGCCTTTTTCGCGGTCTTGTAGGCAACAAAGAGCGGGCCGTCCTGGTCTGGGTCTCGATTTCGCCGTCTCAGGTGGCGTGAGGAAGCTCTGCGCGCGGCTATGCACGCCTGGCGCATCTGCTTCAGCTCCTCTGACCACCAGTAGACTTGGCGTTTTGGAGGCAGGGGTTTGAACCGGGGCATCGCCGCATCGCAGACGTGCGTCATAGCCCCCCGAAACCACTCTGCCTCTTCATCGACCCGGATGGGTCCGCTAGGGTCAGGTAGCCATGCCTTCACCAAGGCGGCCTCCCGTAGCATGTCCCGGTCAAGAGCCTTAACCCTCCATCGAGGATACGCCGGCGTACGGCTAGATGAGCTGGGTGCTTGGGTGTTGGTCGAGGCGGAGAGTTCGAACCGGATGTTTCGGTGGTCCGACAATGACTCCACCTCTGTGAGCACCCGCCAACCGCCTATTCGGGTTGCGATCTCCGGGGAGGCAAACGACAGATCGACAATTGACTCCCCCTGAGGCCGCACACACGTCGGTACGTTGCCACGATTTAAAATAACAAGCCCCGCTGCCGTGGCCCACTCTAGGACCAGCTCCCCGCGGGAGTTTGTGATCCGTTCGCCCCAGGTTGTCGCCCTGGCGTTGAAATCGCCAGCGACGAGGGCAGGGAGAGGCGACTGCATGAGAACAGTGCTTAGGCTGTCAAGGGTGCTCTCGACAGCGGCAGCACTTCTGCTGGGGGGGAGGTACACCCCCACTAGTAACATTCGCCTGCACTTGGCCACGACATAGCCGCTTCCCCGTGACACCACTTCCAGTGGCACTCCAGACACCAGGATCGCTGCCAGGCCCTCCGCGTCGGCCACCCAGTTATCCCTATCTGGTGGGATCCAGTAGGGTTCTGGGACTATTGCCACGTCAATCTGCCACTCAGCCATGTGCTGCAGCAGGAGGTCCTGCGCAGCTGTGGCGTGATTGACGTTCACTTGAAGTATGCGGAGGGCCATTATGCATTCGCGGTGTCCATCGCCGTCATGTCCCCTGTGCTACGGGGGGGAGCAGGCTTGAAGGCCTTCCCTCTCTTCGGCGGAGAGCAGGTTTTGCTCCCCACTTTGTGGTTTGCCGGCTTGCCCTTGTCCGCACATATGGGACAATGGGGGGCAGCGGCGGTGCACTCACGTGCCTGGTGTCCGGGACGACCACAACGGTAACACAGTTCGCTGCGGTCTGTCTCGCACGGGCATTGGTCCCTAACGTGACCACCTTCCATACACCGGTAACAGCGTAGGGGCTTGGTTTCGAGCACTTGTACTCGGCACGAGACCCAGCCGACTAGCAAGCGGCCTTTGGTTAGCTTTTTGGCCGCTGTTACCGGTACTTTTACCACTACGGTGCCACTGCCGTACCACGCCTGGCGGATGAAGCCAACCTTTACCTGCTCGCCTGCGCAGCCTCCAGTTTTGGAGACCGCTGCCACCACCTCCTCCTTCGTGATGGAGTCGTCTAGGCCTGACAGTCGGATGTCAACCGTTTTGGTGGGCCTGGTGACCCGTACGACGTCAGCCGGCAGCACTTCTCGTAGTTTCGCCGCAAAGGCGTCCGCCTTGTCACCCGACGTGGCTCCGGGGATCTCCATCAGCTTCCCGCCAGTTTTGGCCTTAGAGAAGCGAAGGCCAGTGATTCCTAGCTCCTCGACGTTAATCTGGGACTTTGCGTTCCGGATTGCCGACTCATACGTTACCCCCTTTTCCTGTGCCCCCGGAAGGAGTGTAAGAATAATTGCCGAAGAGCGTGGTGGGCGGAGTTTGGGGGTAGCGGGTTTGGCAGTGGCTGGGTTCGTCGGCTTAGCGCCAGTTTGCGGTGGGTGGGCCGTCTTTTGGGCCTTTTTGCCTCGCTTGACCACCGTTGTCCAGCCATCGTCCAGAGACGCAGGTGGTGGTGGGAGTGCGCAGGGCTCTTCCTGGGCACGGGCTTTGGGCGCAGCTGGCCTGCGCGCTCTGCTCCTGCTGCCGCGTACTGGTGCTGAGGCCTTCCTATCAGCCGTGAGAGTCTTAGCTTCCTTGGTCGGGGCCTGTTCGGCTTCAACCATTGCGGCTGGCTTGGAGGCCACCTTCGGGTTAACCTTTTGGGCAAGCTTAGGGGCAGCTTTAGCAGCTGCTGTCTTTGTGGCTGCCTTCTTAGCAGTTTTGTAGCCACCCTTGCCTGAGGTGGATGGTTTAGGGTCCGCTGGTATGGCGGGTGGCGAGGGGGCTGCAGTCTTGGCCGGGAGGGGCGGAAAATTAGTGTCATTGGACGTCTCGCCCCTTTTGCGGTCTGCCGCCAAAGGGATGCGCCGTTTCTCCGGCAGCAGCCTGTCGTTTAGGCCTTCAATACGGGCCGACATCATGGCCCCGCATTTAGCCATGATTTCTCGCTCCATTTGCTCCCGCTCCGAAAGCTGGGAGTTCGCGACTTCCATAGGGAGCGCAGTGGGGGACGATTCCTTGAGAGCAGAGAACTCCTTGCGGAGGTCCTCCAGCTCTTTGGTGAGGCGTTGGTTGGCAGCGTATAGCCGCCGGACCTCGTCGTCCAACGTCCTCTCAGCGAGCGACTCTACCGCCGCCAAGATCAGTGCAGCGGCATCATTAAAATTGCGGTGAAACACACCCTGCACGTTACCGCTCCTCCTGGCACAATGGAGAATTGTGTCGGTGCCAGTGCGGATAGCCTGCACCAGCTCCTGCGCTGACTGTTCACGGGTCGTGAAATTAGCTCTATTCAGGGCCTTCTTGACCTTAAGCGACCAGCCTTCGGCCTCCACCTCAGCCTCGGCTGTCCGTTTCTTCCGTTTGTCACTTTTTAAGAGCTCCCTCGCGGAAGCTTGGGCTGCTCTCACGGCCGTAGTGACTGGCTTCCCTCGGCGCCCGCTGCGGCCACGACCCGTTGCGTACGCGGGTTCCTTAGGGGCCCTTGCCACCTCGGATTCGGAGTCGGATCCGCTTCCGATGGACACATCCCGGGTCCTCTTGCCCAACCTGGACCTGGATCTTCCATCCAGCGAAGATGCGGTGTCGCTGTCCACGATGGAGATCCGGTCGACCAGGACTTTACAGTCTCGAACCTCAAACTGTGAAAACGCGTCTGTCCATTCTACACCCATCTCGGACACCGCATCGTCCGATACTGGGGACCGCGACTCGCCCTTAGAAGGGCGTTTAAGCAACGCGGTCGCAGCCGCTCCAGGTACCACTTCGCCCGTGAAGGGCACATCCCAAACGCCCTGTTCGGGCGTCTCTCCGCCACCTGAGCGTCCGAGCCCGCCCTGAGAAGGGCGATTATCCACATTGGGAGCTTCGGGCACTACAGGGGCCTCGCGCACTAGCAGACCGGACCCGCCCTGAGAAGGGCGTTTATCCCCAATGGGAGTCACGGGCTTACCAGCCGAATCCATCACTGTCGCATCCGACATTTCGCTGTTATCGATCGTGCTCTCGTGAAGCGCTCGGTTACCAGTCAGTGCTGCGTTACCGCACGTGACTGGCATCCAGGGGTGACGAACGGGGACGTAGCTTCACTTCCACCCCCAACCTAACCTAACCTAACCTAACCTAACCTAACCTAACCTAACCTAACCTAACCTAACCTAACCTAACCTAACCTAACCTAACCTAACCTAACCTAACCTAACCTAACCTAACCAACAAATTTGACATCTGAATACTGAAATACAGACGTTCTTGCGCTCTTCAAAGTTTCTTATCGGTAGTTTCAGTTATATCAACGCGTAAGAATAAGTATATAATCTTATTTACTTTCATTTTGGCTATATTTACATATTTGACTTAAATCTCCATACAAAATTTCTAACTTTTTCTAAAGTTGTTAGATTTTCAAAATTTTTTCGATCTATATAATAGATTAGAACTATACAAGCACAACCGCGTTGTTTTCAGCGCGCTGCGACGTGTAGTTATTTAATTACAAATTTTTTAGACGTTAAATTTTAACACAATTTCAGTTTTTCAGCGGTCCTGAAAATATTTGTTCTGACACCGGGTGTTCTTTCATCGCCATTCGATCCGGCTTCGCGAGACCTATCTCGGGACACCACTCACGCGCCCCTGCTACGTCATCAAGGGTAGTTATTCGCCCTTTCCTCTGCAAAATTTGCCTATAAATACCTAACCGAGGTTACTTAAGCGGCGCGTTTTTCACAGAAAATTAACAAATTTGACATCTGAATACTGAAATACAGACGTTCTTGCGCTCTTCAAAGTTTCTTATCGGTAGTTTCAGTTATATCAACGCGTAAGAATAAGTATATAATCTTATTTACTTTCATTTTGGCTATATTTACATATTTGACTTAAATCTCCATACAAAATTTCTAACTTTTTCTAAAGTTGTTAGATTTTCAAAATTTTTTCGATCTATATAATAGATTAGAACTATACAAGCACAACCGCGTTGTTTTCAGCGCGCTGCGACGTGTAGTTATTTAATTACAAATTTTTTAGACGTTAAATTTTAACACAATTTCAGTTTTTCAGCGGTCCTGAAAATATTTGTTCTGACACCGGGTGTTCTTTCATCGCCATTCGATCCGGCTTCGCGAGACCTATCTCGGGACACCACTCACGCGCCCCTGCTACGTCATCAAGGGTAGTTATTCGCCCTTTCCTCTGCAAAATTTGCCTATAAATACCTAACCGAGGTTACTTAAGCGGCGCGTTTTTCACAGAAAATTAACAAATTTGACATCTGAATACTGAAATACAGACGTTCTTGCGCTCTTCAAAGTTTCTTATCGGTAGTTTCAGTTATATCAACGCGTAAGAATAAGTATATAATCTTATTTACTTTCATTTTGGCTATATTTACATATTTGACTTAAATCTCCATACAAAATTTCTAACTTTTTCTAAAGTTGTTAGATTTTCAAAATTTTTTCGATCTATATAATAGATTAGAACTATACAAGCACAACCGCGTTGTTTTCAGCGCGCTGCGACGTGTAGTTATTTAATTACAAATTTTTTAGACGTTAAATTTTAACACAATTTCAGTTTTTCAGCGGTCCTGAAAATATTTGTTCTGACACCGGGTGTTCTTTCATCGCCATTCGATCCGGCTTCGCGAGACCTATCTCGGGACACCACTCACGCGCCCCTGCTACGTCATCAAGGGTAGTTATTCGCCCTTTCCTCTGCAAAATTTGCCTATAAATACCTAACCGAGGTTACTTAAGCGGCGCGTTTTTCACAGAAAATTAACAAATTTGACATCTGAATACTGAAATACAGACGTTCTTGCGCTCTTCAAAGTTTCTTATCGGTAGTTTCAGTTATATCAACGCGTAAGAATAAGTATATAATCTTATTTACTTTCATTTTGGCTATATTTACATATTTGACTTAAATCTCCATACAAAATTTCTAACTTTTTCTAAAGTTGTTAGATTTTCAAAATTTTTTCGATCTATATAATAGATTAGAACTATACAAGCACAACCGCGTTGTTTTCAGCGCGCTGCGACGTGTAGTTATTTAATTACAAATTTTTTAGACGTTAAATTTTAACACAATTTCAGTTTTTCAGCGGTCCTGAAAATATTTGTTCTGACACCGGGTGTTCTTTCATCGCCATTCGATCCGGCTTCGCGAGACCTATCTCGGGACACCACTCACGCGCCCCTGCTACGTCATCAAGGGTAGTTATTCGCCCTTTCCTCTGCAAAATTTGCCTATAAATACCTAACCGAGGTTACTTAAGCGGCGCGTTTTTCACAGAAAATTAACAAATTTGACATCTGAATACTGAAATACAGACGTTCTTGCGCTCTTCAAAGTTTCTTATCGGTAGTTTCAGTTATATCAACGCGTAAGAATAAGTATATAATCTTATTTACTTTCATTTTGGCTATATTTACATATTTGACTTAAATCTCCATACAAAATTTCTAACTTTTTCTAAAGTTGTTAGATTTTCAAAATTTTTTCGATCTATATAATAGATTAGAACTATACAAGCACAACCGCGTTGTTTTCAGCGCGCTGCGACGTGTAGTTATTTAATTACAAATTTTTTAGACGTTAAATTTTAACACAATTTCAGTTTTTCAGCGGTCCTGAAAATATTTGTTCTGACACCGGGTGTTCTTTCATCGCCATTCGATCCGGCTTCGCGAGACCTATCTCGGGACACCACTCACGCGCCCCTGCTACGTCATCAAGGGTAGTTATTCGCCCTTTCCTCTGCAAAATTTGCCTATAAATACCTAACCGAGGTTACTTAAGCGGCGCGTTTTTCACAGAAAATTAACAAATTTGACATCTGAATACTGAAATACAGACGTTCTTGCGCTCTTCAAAGTTTCTTATCGGTAGTTTCAGTTATATCAACGCGTAAGAATAAGTATATAATCTTATTTACTTTCATTTTGGCTATATTTACATATTTGACTTAAATCTCCATACAAAATTTCTAACTTTTTCTAAAGTTGTTAGATTTTCAAAATTTTTTCGATCTATATAATAGATTAGAACTATACAAGCACAACCGCGTTGTTTTCAGCGCGCTGCGACGTGTAGTTATTTAATTACAAATTTTTTAGACGTTAAATTTTAACACAATTTCAGTTTTTCAGCGGTCCTGAAAATATTTGTTCTGACACCGGGTGTTCTTTCATCGCCATTCGATCCGGCTTCGCGAGACCTATCTCGGGACACCACTCACGCGCCCCTGCTACGTCATCAAGGGTAGTTATTCGCCCTTTCCTCTGCAAAATTTGCCTATAAATACCTAACCGAGGTTACTTAAGCGGCGCGTTTTTCACAGAAAATTAACAAATTTGACATCTGAATACTGAAATACAGACGTTCTTGCGCTCTTCAAAGTTTCTTATCGGTAGTTTCAGTTATATCAACGCGTAAGAATAAGTATATAATCTTATTTACTTTCATTTTGGCTATATTTACATATTTGACTTAAATCTCCATACAAAATTTCTAACTTTTTCTAAAGTTGTTAGATTTTCAAAATTTTTTCGATCTATATAATAGATTAGAACTATACAAGCACAACCGCGTTGTTTTCAGCGCGCTGCGACGTGTAGTTATTTAATTACAAATTTTTTAGACGTTAAATTTTAACACAATTTCAGTTTTTCAGCGGTCCTGAAAATATTTGTTCTGACACCGGGTGTTCTTTCATCGCCATTCGATCCGGCTTCGCGAGACCTATCTCGGGACACCACTCACGCGCCCCTGCTACGTCATCAAGGGTAGTTATTCGCCCTTTCCTCTGCAAAATTTGCCTATAAATACCTAACCGAGGTTACTTAAGCGGCGCGTTTTTCACAGAAAATTAACAAATTTGACATCTGAATACTGAAATACAGACGTTCTTGCGCTCTTCAAAGTTTCTTATCGGTAGTTTCAGTTATATCAACGCGTAAGAATAAGTATATAATCTTATTTACTTTCATTTTGGCTATATTTACATATTTGACTTAAATCTCCATACAAAATTTCTAACTTTTTCTAAAGTTGTTAGATTTTCAAAATTTTTTCGATCTATATAATAGATTAGAACTATACAAGCACAACCGCGTTGTTTTCAGCGCGCTGCGACGTGTAGTTATTTAATTACAAATTTTTTAGACGTTAAATTTTAACACAATTTCAGTTTTTCAGCGGTCCTGAAAATATTTGTTCTGACACCGGGTGTTCTTTCATCGCCATTCGATCCGGCTTCGCGAGACCTATCTCGGGACACCACTCACGCGCCCCTGCTACGTCATCAAGGGTAGTTATTCGCCCTTTCCTCTGCAAAATTTGCCTATAAATACCTAACCGAGGTTACTTAAGCGGCGCGTTTTTCACAGAAAATTAACAAATTTGACATCTGAATACTGAAATACAGACGTTCTTGCGCTCTTCAAAGTTTCTTATCGGTAGTTTCAGTTATATCAACGCGTAAGAATAAGTATATAATCTTATTTACTTTCATTTTGGCTATATTTACATATTTGACTTAAATCTCCATACAAAATTTCTAACTTTTTCTAAAGTTGTTAGATTTTCAAAATTTTTTCGATCTATATAATAGATTAGAACTATACAAGCACAACCGCGTTGTTTTCAGCGCGCTGCGACGTGTAGTTATTTAATTACAAATTTTTTAGACGTTAAATTTTAACACAATTTCAGTTTTTCAGCGGTCCTGAAAATATTTGTTCTGACACCGGGTGTTCTTTCATCGCCATTCGATCCGGCTTCGCGAGACCTATCTCGGGACACCACTCACGCGCCCCTGCTACGTCATCAAGGGCAAAAATTCACCCGCCCGCCCACCCTTTGGCGCTTTACTATCAAGGCTCGGTCGAGGGGGCGAATCTAAAGTTGCGTGAAATTTGACAGGGACAAGCAGAGGGACACAGGGTGTGCCTAAAAAGTATCACAACCTGACACAGACGATAGTAACACTATTGTGTTACTATTATTAGGATAAGGAAAACTTTTATTTACAATTATTTACATTTTACTTACGAAAGTATTAACTTACAGTACTTTATACTACCTTTTGACGCGTTCCCACAAGCATGCTCGGCATCCACACCCCTGTAAAAAGAATGACCGCGGAACCGACAAAAGCTGGCTCAAGCAGCCCGCGGAACGACGGACAGAGGGCGGGGCCCTCAAACACGACGCAGGACTCGATGGTTAGACGGCTCACTGGCGAATGGGAGGCAGGGAAGGTGGACGGAAACCCCAAATCCCCAAGCTCACCAAGGAAGGTGGTCCCTGCAGCCCGGCCAGCTAAAACAAAGGCCCTGTCACAGGACAGCAAACTGACGGCCGCCCGCAGACCATCAACGGAGACCTTCAGTGTCTCCCCGCGGGTCGAGCCTAAATACCTGAGCAGGACATCAGAGGCCAAAGCCATGCTCACGAAAGCCAAGCTCCACCTGAGGAACTCGAAGAATATCAGGACTGATATAAAAGTAGAGGTCACTCAGGCACTGGAGCGGCTGTACCAATTGGTAAAGGAGGCAGAGGCCGACCGAAAATTGGACAGCAAGGAAACGGAGACCATCGAGTCCAGAGAACCGGAAAGGGAGAGCAGAGTATACAAGGAAATAGATAATGAGAGGACAAAAATAGAGAAGGAGCTCATAGAGAGAATGATAGAGCATAGTAAACAAATAGAGGAAAATAAAAGGGAAATGGAGAAACTAAAGGGAGTGATGGAGAGGAGTCAACACGATAGGGAAAATAAGGCGACGTACGCGAGCGTTGCCGCTGCTTCTCCGAGGAGACAATCCCCGGAGCATGCCGCGGTACACTCGGTCGTTATTACATCTGCCGATGAGACAGAGACGGGGGATCAGGTGATGGACAAAATAAGGAAAGTGGTAAAAGCAAGAGACGAAGGATTCCAAATAGATAGGATTCGAAAAGGAAGAGACAGAAAAGTTATTCTTGGATGTAAAACAAAGGCAGAAGTAGATAGAGTTAAGGAAAAAATAAGAAATGAAGGAAAAAATTTAAAGGTAGAAGAAATAAAAAATAAAGACCCACTAATAATAATTAAAAATGTTAACAAATACAATACAGAAGAGGACATATTGAAAGCACTACATACACAGAACAAAAACATATTAAAAGAAGTAACGGAAGAGGAATTCAGAGCAGTGGTACGTTACAAAAAGAATGCCAGGAACCCCCACCAGATGCACGTGGTGCTTAGTGTGTCGCCGCTAGTCTGGCACTTACTAGTGGAGGCAAAATGTGTCCATATTGACATGCAGCGCCTCAAGGCAGAGGACCAGTCTCCACTGGTACAATGCTCGCGCTGCCTGGGCTATGGGCACAGCAGAAAGACCTGCCGGGAGGCCGAGGACTCGTGCTCGCACTGTGGAGGCCCACACCTCCGCACGCAATGTGCAGACTACCTCGCAGCCGAGACCCCGACTTGCAGAAACTGCCAGAGGGCAAAACTGGCCGACACTGAGCACAATGCCTTTAGCTCGGAGTGCCCGGTGCGACGTAAATGGGACAGCATAGCCAGGTCGGCAGTGGCGTACTGCTAAAGTTGCACCGGGCAAAAACACGGAAGGCAGAAAAAACACATCGGCCCCAGAAGGTGCCCAGTATCGCGCGCTACAGGCGAATCTACAGAGGTGTAGTCAAGCGACGGACGAGCTGATTATGGAGGCAGTAAAACGCCGTGTCTCGTTCGCGCTTGTACAGGAGCCATACACCGGTACCATCCAAAAAATGAAGACCTACCAGGGCACCCGAACAGTGCAATGCGAATCAAACACGGACAAGACCATCAAGTCCGCCATTGTGCTGTTCGATGACACGATCGACGTTACCCACTGTCCAACGTTAACCACCGAAAATATCGTTGTGGCTCGACTGAGGACGGAAGCCTGGGAAATCGTGGTCATCTCGGTGTACCTGGAGGGTGGTGGGAATATCGAAGAGGATCAAAATCATATACAGAAGGTCATGGATGGTGTAGGAAACAGGCGCGTGATACTGGGAGGCGATGTGAATGCCTGGAGCATTTGGTGGGGAAGTGTAGAGACAAATCGTAGAGGGGAGAGTTTGGGAGGAGCACTCGACGAGATGGGTTTACATATTTTGAACCGAGGCACGGATCCCACCTTTGACTACTACCGAGGAGGTAGAAGGTATAAGAGCAGCGTGGACGTCACTGTGTGCAGTTCAGACATGCTTGACAAAGTCGAGAACTGGAGACTGGATGCAAATTTGACAGTGTCCGACCACAGGGCAATCCTCTTTGAAGTAAATATGTCAAAATCGAAGGGTATAGACATAAAAAGAACCACTAGAAAGTTTAACACACGAAAAGCAAATTGGCAAGATTTTAAAAATGAATTAACTCAAAATTGGGGAAGGGAAAATATTAATAGGGAAGCAATCAGGAATTTAAAGACAAAGGAGGAAATAGATAGGTTAATCGGAATATACACAGAGGGAATAGTAAAAGCTAGTGAGAAACATATACCAAACATTTCTAAAAAGAAGAGAAAAGGATTGCCTTGGTGGACGGACGAATTGACACTCAAAAAAGCGGAGGTCAAGAAGTTCAAACGACGCATACCAAACGCAGCACCGGTACGTCGTGAGAGGGTCCTGCAGGAGTATCTGCAAGCAAAGGACGAATACGCGCAGCTTCTAAGTAAGACCAAGACGCAGAGCTGGAAGGACTTCTGCGGAAAACAGGAGAGGGAAACTATGTGGGAAGGGATTTATAGGGTAATAGGCCGAACCGCGAACAGGCAGGAGGACATCCCACTTGTTCGTGAGGGTAGAGTTCTGGAGGGAGCCGAGTCCGCCAAAGTCCTGTCGGAGACCTTTTATCCCAGGGATGAGACACAAGTGGACAACGATGCCCACAAGCTCATTAGGCAGACCGCTGACCGGGTAAACGGGGGTGGAGATGGTGAGACATTTGACCCCCCGTTTACTTTGGAGGAGCTGCGATGGGCAGCTTGTAGTTTCAACCCTAAAAAAGCACCTGGGATAGACGGATTAACGGCAGATATATGTGGAGCGGCCATAAACGAAAACCCAGAACTCTTCTTAGACATCTTAAATAAGTGCCTCGAACTCTCCCACTTTCCCTCAGCCTGGAAGGACGCGGTGGTCGTTATCTTGCCCAAACCCGGAAAGGATGACTACACACATCCCAAATCTTACAGACCGATTGGCCTATTGCCAATATTGGGTAAGATTTGGGAAAAAATGCTCATCCGTCGGATCAGATGGCACACCATTGGCAGCTTGAGCGAAAGGCAATACGGATTCACACCACAGCGCAGCACCGAGGACTCCCTCTATGATATGATGGCCCACGTAAGAAACCAGCTCAAGAAAAAGAAGTTAATGGTTATGGTGTCGCTAGACATAGAGGGAGCCTTCGATAGCGCGTGGTGGCCCGCGATCAGATGCCGATTAGCGGAAACAAGCTGTCCAATCAACATCCGTAGGGTCATCGATAGTTACCTGACAAACCGAAGGGTTGGGGTAAGATACGCAGGGGCAGAACACGTTGCTGAGACCACAAAAGGATGCGTGCAGGGGTCGGTAGGGGGTCCGACGTTTTGGAACCTCTTGTTGGACCCACTGCTTAAAGAACTGGAGGCACGGGGAGATTACTGCCAGGCCTTCGCTGATGACGTTGTATTGATCTTCTCCGGAGAAACCGCTCTGGACGTCCAAAGACAGGCCAACGAGGCCCTAAACCATGTTCGGGAGTGGGGTGTCGTGAATAAGCTCAAGTTTGCGCCGCATAAGACCAAAGCAATGATCATCACAAACAAGCTTAAATACGACACACCGCTCCTACGCATGGGGGGGGAGGACATTGCCATGTCAAAGGACATAAAAATGCTGGGCCTAACGATAGACAACCAGCTCACATTCAACGGTCACGTTGCAAATGTCTGTCGGAAGGCCCTAGGCATCTATAAACAGCTGGCCAGAGCGGCCAAAGTAGAGTGGGGTCTGTCTCCGGAGATAATCCGGACCATATACGTGGCGGTAATCGAGCCAATTATAATGTACGCTGCGAGTGCGTGGGCCCCGGCAGCGGATAAGTTAGGTGTCAAAAAACACCTGAATGAGGTGCAGCGAGGATTTGCGCAAAAAATGGTCAAGGCGTATAGGACCACGTCCCTAAACTCGGCTCTAATACTCTCCGGTCTGCTTCCACTTGATCTCAGGATCAAAGAAGCAGCCTCACTTTATGAAGTAAAGAGAGGACACTCCCGGAGAGTAATAGAAGACCGAGACGTCGAAACTCCGATGCGCTACATCGACGCGCCACACCCAGCGACTCAAGGGAGGCTAAAGTTTGAGCTCATTACGAGCGGTGCAGAGTTGTCCCAAAGTGAGAATGGAGGCCCAAAGATTTTCACTGACGGAAGCAAAATCGGGGGAAAGGTCGGCGCAGCAATATCCATGTGGGATAATGGTGCGGAGACAAAATCCAAAAAACTTAAGTTGGAACAATTCTGCACCGTTTTTCAGGCCGAACTTTTGGCTCTTGCCAAGTCTGTCGAGCTCGTAGGGAATTGTAAGACCGGTGCCGTCTTCAACATCTACAGCGACTCCAGATCCGCGCTAGAAACGCTGACCAGCGGAAATTCCTTCCATCCCTTAGCTGTAAAGACCAGGCAAAAAATCCACAACATGGTGCTTAGTGGTAAGACCATCAATCTCTTCTGGATTAAAGCCCATGCAGGGATGGAAGGAAACGAACGAGCCGATGAACTGGCGAAGGAGGCTGCGCTGAGGTTGAAGACGAAACCGAACTACGATCAGTGCCCGGTGTCATTTGTCAAGCGTATCATTCGACAAGATACGCTTGTCAAATGGGAATCGCGCTATAAGGAGGAACAAACGGCGGGGGTGACGAAAATGTTTTTCCCAAACGCGATTGAGGCCTACAAATCCGTAAGAAAGATGGACTTGGATCCGCTGCTGGTGCAGGTGTTGACGGGGCACGGCGGATTCTCCGGGTACTTGAATCGATTCAAGTGCAAGGAGAGTCCGTCGTGCGACTGCGACCCTGAAAAGGAAGAGAATGTAAAGCACCTGTTAGTCGAGTGCCCTATTTTTGGGAAGGAAAGATACGATTTAGAGACAGACATAAACAAAGAAATAACCGTAGATAATATAGCCGAAATAATGAAAGAGAGTAAAGTAAGAAGCAAGTTTATAAAATACTGTAAAGGCATAGCTAAAAAAGTTGTAAATAAAAATAAAACGTAACAAAATAGTTTAACTTGTTTATATAAATGGAAGTATATAATACACGTTAACTAAAAATATATATAGTAAATAGAAATAAATAGAATAAGTATAAATACACTAAATATTAAGAAACATGAAAAAGGCATAACATAGAATAAAAATAAAATAGATAAAGTAATAGATAAAATGTTACACCATAAGAAGTATATTATTAAAAAACTGTAGATTTTTTGCAGATTTAGTATAGAAAAAGTTAAGTAGATTGACCTACTGAAATATTATATTATAAGAGAAAAAGGTAATTATAAAATAGATACATAAGAAATAAATAGTATTATAAAAGACACTGGTCCCCCATGCCAGTGGGAATAAGAATCAAAAAAAAAGAAAAAAAAAAAAAAAAAAAAAAAACCTAACCTAACCTAACCTAACCTAACTTATAGGTTAGGTTACGCCTCCGAACTTATTCGTAGCAACCTAACTTATAGGTTAGGTTACGCCTCCGAACTTATTCGTAGCAACCTAACTTATGGGTTAGGTTACACGTAGTAACAAACTCGTAGCAACCTAACATATGTTAGGTTACGCCTACGAACTTATTCTTAGCAACCTAACTTATAGGTTAGGTTACGCCTACGAACTTATTCGTAGCAACCTAACTTATAGGTTAGGTTACGCCTCCGAACTTATTCGTAGCAACCTAACTTATGGGTTAGGTTACACGTAGTAACAAACTCGTAGCAACCTAACTTATATGTTAGGTTACGCCTACGAACTTATTCTTAGCAACCTAACTTATAGGTTAGGTTACGCCTACGAACTTATTCGTAGCAACCTAACTTATAGGTTAGGTTACGCCTCCGAACTTATTCGTAGCAACCTAACTTATGGGTTAGGTTACACGTAGTAACAAACTCGTAGCAACCTCACTTATATGTTAGGTTACGCCTACGAACTTATTCTTAGCAACCTAACTTATAGGTTAGGTTACGCCTACAAACTTATTCTTAGCAACCTAACTTATAGGTTAGGTTACGCCTACGAACTTATTTGTAGCAACCTAACTTACAGGTTAGGTTACGCCTACGAACTTATTCGTAGCAACCTAACTTATAGGTTAGGTTACGCCTACGAACTTATTCGTAGCAACCTAACTTATGGGTTAGGTTACACGTAGTAACAAACTCGTAGCAACCTAACTTATATGTTAGGTTACGCCTACGAACTTATTCTTAGCAACCTAACTTATGGGTTAGGTTACGCCTACGAACTTATTCGTAGCAACCTAACTTATAGGTTAGGTTACGCCTCCGAACTTATTCGTAGCAACCTAACTTATGGGTTAGGTTACACGTAGTAACAAACTCGTAGCAACCTAACTTATACAATGTCGCCCGGGCGCAAGTGACCGCCCGAAATATTTTGAATATACATGAAAAATTATCGAGAAAAAACCTTAAAAGGGGGGGTCTATCTTTATTACTTTTTAAGTTATTGATTTTTTTAATTTTTGAGTAGAGTCTGTGACCTTGTTTTACATTTTGTACAATTTCTCCGATGATATTAGCTCGATTTCAGATTTCTTTGATGTTTCTTAAAGCTTAAGAGTTACTTTATCACGCTACTTAGCATACATAATCCAGAACTGCTAACTTTAATTTTAAAAATGGAATTTAGACCAAAAAATCAAAGAAAACATTGAGTTTTTTTTTAAAAACGGACGTCTAAGTCATAACCTGTCCGCTTAAGAGAGCTTTTTTATTCATAATTACTAGTCTGTAACTTATGACCAATAAAATCAGGTAACCTTGTAAGTATTATCTCTTTTAAATTTCAAACTACAACTTGTCGAAAAGGGGCCTCTCAGGTAGAAAACGGTAAAAAAAAGGTCGGGTGACAATGGGGCGTACACCACGTGCAAACTCTTTTCAGTTAGCCCTGAACTGAATGAAGCACCGGTACTTTATTTAGTTGTTCGGTTACCTATCTCGAGACGCTACGTGTTTTGTGATCTGTGCGCTTTTCAACTTGTAAAGACATTTTTCATCAAGTGAACTCCTGTCATCATTATGATACGATTGCGTGATTTACCGCCATCTCATGTGGCGGATATGCATTTCGTATACGGTTTTTGCAATGGAAATGCACGCTCCGCGGTCGCAGAATACAGTCGTCGATATCCAGATAGGCCAGTACTTGGCTATCGCTCTTTCATTGCTGTGCATCGTCGTTTTTGCGAACGAGGTTTATTCCCACAACGAAACGAGACTAGCGTGAGAGTTAACGTCGACGTGAAAGAGGAGGTACTAAGACTAGTACGTGCTGACCCCATGACCAGTATCCGTCTCCTGTCGATAAGAGTCGGTATACCAAGAATACGCGTCTGGAGAATATTGAAAAGAGAAGGTCTGTATCCGTATCATTTCCGGCGTGCTCAACATCTGGGGGTTGTCGATTACCGTGCGAGATCTGTCTTTTGTGGCTGGATAATTACACAGCAACGAAACAACACACATTTTATGAAAAACATTTTGTGGACAGACGAAGCCACATTTACCAGAGCGGGTATCACTAACCATCGAAATTTACATGTCTGGGCCGCTGAAAACCCTCACGTAATAAGAGAGACATCTTTCCAGACTCAATTCTCTATCAACGTATGGGCTGGAATGATTGGCGATCAACTCATCGGCCCGTTTGAGTTACCAAGCACACTTAACCAACAGGCGTATTTGGATTTCTTAACAAATACGTTGCCCTTGCTTTTGGGTGACGTTCCATTAGCGACGAGAAGGCGAATGGTGTTGCAGTTAGATGGAACTCCAGCACATTTTGCACGTACAGTTCGTGATTATTTAAATGAAAGGTGGGTCCAGTGGATCGGTAGAGGAGGACCTATTGCCTGGCCGCCAAGATCTCCGGACCTTACACCATTAGATTTTTATTTTTGGGGGTACATGAAACAGAAAGTGTACGCTGTGCCCATAGAAAGCCGCGAGCAATTGACGGCTAGAATTTTCACAGCTGCAGCAGAAATAAAAGAAAATCCTGCAGAATTGCGTCGAACAACACAAAGTGTTGCCATGAGGGCCATTGTGTGTTTACAGGAGGGTGGGGGCCATTTTGAAAATTTAATTAATTAATTTTTTGTTTTTATGATGATTTTGATGATTTGTCACGGCTTTTTGAAATTAAAATTAAGAAATTTTGTTTTCTAATTAAAGGCCATTTTTTCCTTACAAATTTGTTTTTTATTTCAAAAAATCCTCTTCAATTATTTACTTGTTTGACACTTGTGAGTTCGGTTTTAATTATTTGTTTAATTTACTTTCCTTAATTAATTGTAGTTTGCCTCTTATTTTATTGAAGTAAGGTATCAACAATTATTGTTATTTTGTAGTTTTGATGACTTAGATTAATAATAATAAATAAAAAAGCTCTCTTAAGCTGACAGTTTACGACTTACACGTCTGTTTCTTAAAAAAACTCAATTTTCTTCGATTTTTTGGTCTAAATTCCATTTTTTTAATTAAAGTTAGCAGTTCTGGATTATGTATGCTAAGTAGCGTGATAAAGTAACTCTTAAGCTTTAAGAAACATCAAAGAAATCTGAAATCGAGCTAATATCATCTGAGAAATTGTACAAAATGTAAAACAAGGTCACAGACTCTACTCAAAAATTAAAAAAATCAATAACTTAAAAAGTAATAAAGATAGACCCCCCCTTTTAAGGTTTTTTCTCGATAATTTTTCATGTATATTCAAAATATTTCGGGCGGTCACTTGCGCCCGGGCGACATTGTATGTTAGGTTACGCCTACGAACTTATTCTTAGCAACCTAACTTATAGGTTAGGTTACGCCTACGAACTAATTCGTAGCAACCTAACTTATAGGTTAGGTTACGCCTCCGAACTTATTCGTAGCAACCTAACTTATGGG
This sequence comes from Anania hortulata, assembly GCA_963576865.1. NCBI lineage: Eukaryota > Metazoa > Arthropoda > Insecta > Lepidoptera > Crambidae > Anania > Anania hortulata. The sequence continues at coordinate 9,581,836 of OY756417.1, read as the reverse complement.
TTAGGTTACACGTAGTAACAAACTCGTAGCAACCTAACTTATATGTTAGGTTACGCCTACGAACTTATTCTTAGCAACCTAACTTATAGGTTAGGTTACGCCTACGAACTTATTCGTAGCAACCTAACTTATAGGTTAGGTTACGCCTCCAATCTTATTCGTAGCAACCTAACTTATGGGTTAGGTTACACGTAGTAACAAACTCGTAGCAACCTAACTTATATGTTAGGTTACGCCTACGAACTTATTCTTAGCAACCTAACTTATAGGTTAGGTTACGCCTACGAACTTATTCGTAGCAACCTAACTTATAGGTTAGGTTACGCCTCCGAACTTATTCGTAGCAACCTAACTTATGGGTTAGGTTACACGTAGTAACAAACTCGTAGCAACCTCACTTATATGTTAGGTTACGCCTACGAACTTATTCTTAGCAACCTAACTTATAGGTTAGGTTACGCCTACGAACTTATTTGTAGCAACCTAACTTATAGGTTAGGTTACGCCTACGAACTTATTCGTAGCAACCTAACTTATAGGTTAGGTTACGCCTCCGAACTTATTCGTAGCAACCTAACTTATGGGTTAAGTTACACGTAGTAACAAACTCGTAGCAACCTAACTTATATGTTAGGTTACGCCTACGAACTTATTCTTAGCAACCTAACTTATAGGTTAGGTTACGCCTACGAACTTATTCGTAGCAACCTAACTTATAGGTTAGGTAACGCCTCCGAACTTATTCGTAGCAACCTAACTTATGGGTTAGGTTACACGTAGTAACAAACTCGTAGCAACCTAACTTATATGTTAGGTTACGCCTACGAACTTATTCTTAGCAACCTAACTTATAGGTTAGGTTACGCCTACGAACTTATTCGTAGCAACCTAACTTATAGGTTAGGTTACGCCTCCGAACTTATTCGTAGCAACCTAACTTATGGGTTAGGTTACACGTAGTAACAAACTCGTAGCAACCTCACTTATATGTTAGGTTACGCCTACGAACTTATTCTTAGCAACCTAACTTATAGGTTAGGTTACGCCTACAAACTTATTCTTAGCAACCTAACTTATAGGTTAGGTTACGCCTACGAACTTATTTGTAGCAACCTAACTTACAGGTTAGGTTACGCCTACGAACTTATTCGTAGCAACCTAACTTATAGGTTAGGTTACGCCTACGAACTTATTCGTAGCAACCTAACTTATGGGTTAGGTTACACGTAGTAACAAACTCGTAGCAACCTAACTTATATGTTAGGTTACGCCTACGAACTTATTTGTAGCAACCTAACTTATAGGTTAGGTTACGCCTACGAACTTATTCGTAGCAACCTAACTTATAGGTTAGGTTACGCCTCCGAACTTATTCGTAGCAACCTAACTTATGGGTTAGGTTACACGTAGTAACAAACTCGTAGCAACCTAACTTATATGTTAGGTTACGCCTACGAACTTATTCTTAGCAACCTAACTTATAGGTTAGGTTACGCCTACGAACTTATTCGTAGCAACCTAACTTATAGGTTAGGTTACGCCTCCGAACTTATTCGTAGCAACCTAACTTATGGGTTAGGTTACACGTAGTAACAAACTCGTAGCAACCTCACTTATATGTTAGGTTTCGCCTACGAACTTATTCTTAGCAACCTAACTTATAGGTTAGGTTACGCCTACGAACTTATTCTTAGCAACCTAACTTATAGGTTAGGTTACGCCTACGAACTTATTTGTAGCAACCTAACTTATAGGTTAGGTTACGCCTACGAACTTATTCGTAGCAACCTAACTTATAGGTTAGGTTACGCCTCCGAACTTATTCGTAGCAACCTAACTTATGGGTTAGGTTACACGTAGTAACAAACTCGTAGCAACCTAACTTATATGTTAGGTTACGCCTACGAACTTATTCTTAGCAACCTAACTTATAGGTTAGGTTACGCCTACGAACTTATTCGTAGCAACCTAACTTATAGGTTAGGTTACGCCTCCGAACTTATTCGTAGCAACCTTACTTATGGGTTAGGTTACACGTAGTAACAAACTCGTAGCAACCTAACTTATATGTTAGGTTACGCCTACGAACTTATTCTTAGCAACCTAACTTATAGGTTAGGTTACGCCTACGAACTTATTCGTAGCAACCTAACTTATAGGTTAGGTTACGCCTCCGAACTTATTCGTAGCAACCTAACTTATGGGTTAGGTTACACGTAGTAACAAACTCGTAGCAACCTAACTTATATGTTAGGTTACGCCTACGAACTTATTCTTAGCAACCTAACTTATAGGTTAGGTTACGCCTACGAACTTATTCGTAGCAACCTAACTTATAGGTTAGGTTACGCCTCCGAACTTATTCGTAGCAACCTAACTTATGGGTTAGGTTACACGTAGTAACAAACTCGTAGCATCCTAACTTATATGTTAGGTTACGCCTACGAACTTATTCTTAGCAACCTAACTTATAGGTTAGGTTACGCCTACGAACTTAGTAGCAACCTAACTTATAGGTTAGGTTACGCCTCCGAACTTATTCGTAGCAACCTAACTTATGGGTTAGGTTACACGTAGTAACAAACTCGTAGCAACCTCACTTATATGTTAGGTTACGCCTACGAACTTATTCTTAGCAACCTAACTTATAGGTTAGGTTACGCCTACGAACTTATTCTTAGCAACCTAACTTATAGGTTAGGTTACGCCTACGAACTTATTTGTAGCAACCTAACTTATAGGTTAGGTTACGCCTACGAACTTATTCGTAGCAACCTAACTTACAGGTTAGGTTACGCCTCCGAACTTATTCGTAGCAACCTAACTTATGGGTTAGGTTACACGTAGTAACAAACTCGTAGCAACCTCACTTATATGTTAGGTTACGCCTACGAACTTATTCTTAGCAACCTAACTTATAGGTTAGGTTACGCCTACAAACTTATTCTTAGCAACCTAACTTATAGGTTAGGTTACGCCTACGAACTTATTTGTAGCAACCTAACTTACAGGTTAGGTTACGCCTACGAACTTATTCGTAGCAACCTAACTTATAGGTTAGGTTACGCCTACGAACTTATTCGTAGCAACCTAACTTATGGGTTAGGTTACACGTAGTAACAAACTCGTAGCAACCTAACTTATATGTTAGGTTACGCCTACGAACTTATTTGTAGCAACCTAACTTATAGGTTAGGTTACGCCTACGAACTTATTCGTAGCAACCTAACTTATAGGTTAGGTTACGCCTCCGAACTTATTCGTAGCAACCTAACTTATGGGTTAGGTTACACGTAGTAACAAACTCGTAGCAACCTAACATATGTTAGGTTACGCCTACGAACTTATTCTTAGCAACCTAACTTATAGGTTAGGTTACGCCTACGAACTTATTCGTAGCAACCTAACTTATAGGTTAGGTTACGCCTCCGAACTTATTCGTAGCAACCTAACTTATGGGTTAGGTTACACGTAGTAACAAACTCGTAGCAACCTCACTTATATGTTAGGTTTCGCCTACGAACTTATTCTTAGCAACCTAACTTATAGGTTAGGTTACGCCTACGAACTTATTCTTAGCAACCTAACTTATAGGTTAGGTTACGCCTACGAACTTATTTGTAGCAACCTAACTTATAGGTTAGGTTACGCCTACGAACTTATTCGTAGCAACCTAACTTATAGGTTAGGTTACGCCTCCGAACTTATTCGTAGCAACCTAACTTATGGGTTAGGTTACACGTAGTAACAAACTCGTAGCAACCTAACTTATATGTTAGGTTACGCCTACGAACTTATTCTTAGCAACCTAACTTATAGGTTAGGTTACGCCTACGAACTTATTCGTAGCAACCTAACTTATAGGTTAGGTTACGCCTCCGAACTTATTCGTAGCAACCTTACTTATGGGTTAGGTTACACGTAGTAACAAACTCGTAGCAACCTAACTTATATGTTAGGTTACGCCTACGAACTTATTCTTAGCAACCTAACTTATAGGTTAGGTTACGCCTACGAACTTATTCGTAGCAACCTAACTTATAGGTTAGGTTACGCCTCCGAACTTATTCGTAGCAACCTAACTTATGGGTTAGGTTACACGTAGTAACAAACTCGTAGCAACCTAACTTATATGTTAGGTTACGCCTACGAACTTATTCTTAGCAACCTAACTTATAGGTTAGGTTACGCCTACGAACTTATTCGTAGCAACCTAACTTATAGGTTAGGTTACGCCTCCGAACTTATTCGTAGCAACCTAACTTATGGGTTAGGTTACACGTAGTAACAAACTCGTAGCATCCTAACTTATATGTTAGGTTACGCCTACGAACTTATTCTTAGCAACCTAACTTATAGGTTAGGTTACGCCTACGAACTTAGTAGCAACCTAACTTATAGGTTAGGTTACGCCTCCGAACTTATTCGTAGCAACCTAACTTATGGGTTAGGTTACACGTAGTAACAAACTCGTAGCAACCTCACTTATATGTTAGGTTACGCCTACGAACTTATTCTTAGCAACCTAACTTATAGGTTAGGTTACGCCTACGAACTTATTCTTAGCAACCTAACTTATAGGTTAGGTTACGCCTACGAACTTATTTGTAGCAACCTAACTTATAGGTTAGGTTACGCCTACGAACTTATTCGTAGCAACCTAACTTACAGGTTAGGTTACGCCTCCGAACTTATTCGTAGCAACCTAACTTATGGGTTAGGTTACACGTAGTAACAAACTCGTAGCAACCTAACTTATATGTTAGGTTACGCCTACGAACTTATTCTTAGCAACCTAACTTATAGGTTAGGTTACGCCTACGAACTTATTCGTAGCAACCTAACTTATAGGTTAGGTTACGCCTCCGAACTTATTCGTAGCAACCTTACTTATGGGTTAGGTTACACGTAGTAACAAACTCGTAGCAACCTAACTTATATGTTAGGTTACGCCTACGAACTTATTCTTAGCAACCTAACTTATAGGTTAGGTTACGCCTACGAACTTATTCGTAGCAACCTAACTTATAGGTTAGGTTACGCCTCCGAACTTATTCGTAGCAACCTAACTTATGGGTTAGGTTACACGTAGTAACAAACTCGTAGCATCCTAACTTATATGTTAGGTTACGCCTACGAACTTATTCTTAGCAACCTAACTTATAGGTTAGGTTACGCCTACGAACTTATTCTTAGCAACCTAACTTATAGGTTAGGTTACGCCTCCGAACTTATTCGTAGCAACCTAACTTATGGGTTAGGTTACACGTAGTAACAAACTCGTAGCAACCTAACTTATATGTTAGGTTACGCCTACGAACTTATTCTTAGCAACCTAACTTATAGGTTAGGTTACGCCTACGAACTTATTCGTAGCAACCTAACTTATAGGTTAGGTTACGCCTCCGAACTTATTCGTAGCAACCTAACTTATGGGTTAGGTTACACGTAGTAACAAACTCGTAGCAACCTAACTTATATGTTAGGTTACGCCTACGAACTTATTCTTAGCAACCTAACTTATAGGTTAGGTTACGCCTACGAACTTATTCGTAGCAACCTAACTTATAGGTTAGGTTACGCCTACGAGGTTAATGATATTATTTTTGAAGAGCTGACTTTGAGCGAGCGTGCGCGAAGCGCGCGCTAGCGAAAATTTGTCCTGCAGTGTGCACCGCAGGTGCGCGCGGGCGGGGCGCGCGGGGCCGCACGCATCGGGGCCGCGCGTCAGCTGCGACTCTATTATTTTTCGCTTTATGCATGTTGTTATGTAGTGATGCATGGAGAATCCTTACCAAACAATTTAATACATGTTGTATTTTTTACCTTCGTTTTTTTCTGACCAGCTTGTGCGTGTAATGGCGCGCAGAATTTTTTAATGTTTTAGTTAAAATGTTGCTCGTTGTTTATACGCACGTCGTTCGGTTTCACCGCACGCTATAGCTTCTTTGGCACTGAAATGTGTTGTGATTCCATTAATTATTTTTCTTGAATCTTACATTTTGTTTATTTTATGATTTCATGTATTTTAAATTACATATTTCTTAACATTAACTTTACTCCTATTTTGCGTTATTTAGTTAATAAACAACGAAGTAATCCTTTACAACATAAAACAATTGTAATGAAAATATCGTAATTAAATAATAAAGTATTATCCTCTTTAAAACGATTTTTTGTTAAAATCATGCTTTGTTAAAAAATTCCAACGACGTACTACGACGCTTAATAATACAAAGCGACACTACATAATACGCTTCTACCGATAATCCTTCACAAGGGCTACTCGTACAAATTGAAATACACAAATAATATAAATATTGTATGATATACATCTCACAATTCATGACTGTGAGATTAATGAATGGAAATACTCACAACTTCTAGTTTAAAAACAATATATATAACAAATACGACGAAGAAATGCTATTGCGAAAGACTTCTCATGCTAAAATGATAATAAAATACTATCTTTTACCCGTTACTTAGACGTCGATAAGTAGTTAATATTAATGTATCGACACACGGAAGCATTAAGTAAAATGGGCTTATCATGAATAAAATATCAAGGACTAACCCTCCGTTCCAGATTATTTTAAAATGTGTTGTTGTCTTCCCGGTCCCTCGGGGCGTCGGGTCGGGAGTTGGTCCAGAACCTGGAATCACAACGGAAAAGTGTTTACAAACGTCATAATCAGAAATTGCTTCTAAAGATAATGAGCTCTTTCCTTTCATATTCATATTTTATAACTTGGTTATATGGGATACAAGCGCAATATTATATCAATTTTATTAAATTTGATTTTAAAGTAACCCGTAGGTAGGTAGGGTAACAACATAGAAAAAATAGTTTTCTCTACGCACACGATTGAGAATCGAACCCAGGACTTCAGAGATAGCGACACCAAGTCCGGCGTGCTCGCTGCTCAGCTTCAGAGGTATTCATATAATATTACAAACTGGCACAATATTTCAGATTGCCTTTTTTGCAAAATAGAGCTTATAACTATCTCCTTACGCCATTTACTTGTCTCATGGTCACAAATGTAGACATCGACTGCCATCTAAAATTATGAAAAGATCATTTTCCGAATTGACCCGAACTGGACATTTAATCCGGGACCCTATACGTTCACCGTGGATTGCGGTACCAATACACTAATCGGGTCGCATTGGTCGGTAGGTAGACCAACTTTAATAGAGGATGTTCCTTAAATCATCGCTGCAGTACTCACAGTACAGTACTTAATTATTTTTTTACTCGTTTTAAAAGTTTGTAAGGTTTCTTATTACTGAATATATTTAGTAGAAGGCAACTTCACTAGTTTTAAAAGTCAATTATTTGCATGTCTGTATAATTGTTGAAACTTACCAAACTAAACAGTGAACTCGTGGGCCCGAAGGCGTCGAGGCTCTTGACCGTTGCTGTCCTGCCGCAGCTGCACCGGCCTGTAACTATACAAGATATTGGTTATTTTTTTTAAGGATTTCAAAGCACTTGTGAACATCGGCACTATAAAATCAAACCTAACCAATTTATTTCTGTAAATAGGCCTAAATTAAGCTCTTTTACACGTCCCAATATATATTTTTTACCCTACCACTGCTTCGGGACAATATTGTGGGCTAGTGCCGAGAAGAACTGTTCTGTCCATCAACATTATATATGTATATTAATAGAATCCTATGAAACTGATTTATGTAATGACTGTTTGTGCCAAAAAAAATAAAAAAAATAAAACTGTGATGGGGAGATAAGATCATAATAATTTTGACTTTCATAGTAGGGAATCGAACCCACGTCCTTTCGCTATCTGAGCGGCTCTGCCATTCTAACGGAGTTGGCGAGGACATATTCTTTCAAGCGTTTTGGTGTTCAAGCCAGCGCGTTGTCTCATAAATATTTTCACGGACTTATATTTTATATTTTAGGTAGATTCCACAAGTGTAGTCAGGTAAATTATTTTGATACTAGTACCCTAGTACCAGATTACATAAAAATGGTGCCATCCACAATAAATTGTTTCGAGGATAATATTTCAAAACAAAACATTTACCACAAAGAAAACAATTAAAACTATTTATTTAAGATGCAAAACACTTAATTATTTAAGGCCTGCTATCTGTCATGTCAAACACATCGCCTTGCCTTCCAATAAAATGCTTGAGACTATTTTTATGAAACACGTGTCATGCGTACCTGATATTATATAGTAGATGATTGAACTGATGACCTCTAAAGGCAGCCAGTGCGCAGTGGATGTGTTATAAATACGCGCAACTGAAAACACAAAACAGAGTAACTACATATTTATATATTTAGACAGTAGATACTTTTATTAAATTGTACTTATTTATTATGTAATAAAAATCCATTTAAACCAACAATTAATATAACTTACATTTAAATGAAAGGACAATATTCAAACAAACATTACTAAGTGTTATTAGGTAATAAAATAGAACGTTCCTCTTGGAGAGTAACAAAAACTTATAAGTCGACGCAATCGATAGATACGGCCGTTGTAACGCATGCCGCGTCTGACACTCGCCTACGGGAATCAAATTATAAATTGTTTGTCAGAATAATTTAATTTACAGTATCCGTAGTAAATTAATGACATATATTTAAATTATGTACACATGTTATTTACGACATTGCAAAATTGATTGCAAAGATGTTCTAAATTAGACACGTTGCGGCGCGGTCAGCAGGTGCAGCTGCTAGACGGAAACTTCCTACTGAGAGCTACAACTTGAACTTTCTTGGTCTGAAAATTTATTTTATGACAGAGTTAATGTCCTCTTAATCTGAATTTAAATGTTGTTGCTGCTTAGAATTTGAAGCACTCGTCCCTATTGGTTTAAAGTTTTAAGCTAGACACCATGTTATGAGTGCTTTACGTCACCATGTCTCAAAAGTGACGAAGGTTATTTACCTACGAGTAAGTATTATGGCTATTAAATGATAGAGCAATTATCTAAGCTTTATTAGCTCTTTCTGTGTTTGCATTTTTTCTGATTTGTAACAACAAAACAAACATTATAAGCACCTTCGTGCCAGTGGCACGAATTAATCCTCTCGTCACAGAATACACAATAATATCTCTCGTTTGAAATTGAGCCGAAATCGATCCTCGCATTCTTACACTTAGGCGATATTAGGAAATATTAATTCGGAACAAGGCCGTATACGCTTTAATTTATTTTAGTCCAAATTGGAACGTCGTACCCCAATACGTAAATGTATGTAAGTATAAATACTTACATTCAATCAATCTAAGCAAAATTTTATCACTTTAAAACATTACCGACTTGAACATGTGGATAGAACTGACGGCCTAGTGTAAGTGCCATAAAAAATCTCTACATAAATCGATAGAAAAGTAATACTTACAAATTAAATTATTGTTTCCTGTTTATTACTCGCACTAGGCCCTCGGATAATCCAAACAACACCAAGTATTACTCCTGTCTGCTACTGTCAGTTTTTGCCGCCATGATTCTGATTTTCTTTTTTTTTTTCGTTCCGATTGGAACAGACTAAGGTCAGAGACCATGCTGCCTAATCATCAGTAATAAAGTCATTACACAAAAATTGCATTTTAAAATGCATAACTTAAGCTAACTGCAGAATTCGCCTTCATGCAGGCAGTATTAAATATGTTATTTATGGGTGTAATTTTTCATTGACACCAAAATAGAATTTATTTATATATATTTATTTATTTGCATGCTACAGTTGATGACTGGATAGGTGATCATATTATGTTATCATTGTCGATCTTCTGTATACCCTGTTCAAAGGCAAAGAAATAAATATATTCTATGCTATTTACTGATGTCTTGTCAGCTGGACGGCGGTTTAGTATGAAGAAATGAGTATTCAATGCCGCATCGAGTGTCAAGTCAAGACAACTTGCTTTAGACCCGATAGCGTCTTGAACCTGCTTCTACGGGAAGAGGAGTCACTGAATTTCACTGAATCCATGAAAAGCAATAAGAACTAAACACCCGTTATTTATTGTGAACACTATTTAAGAAAAACTCGACATTGGTAGAGTTACTTTCCTCATATAGAGCGGGATTGAGTCCATAAATAAAAAAAAAATAATGAAGAAATGAATTTTTTTTTTGGCGGTCCCTCAGAAATAAGTTGCTGTATTTGAGCAGTAGTAGAAAGTTTACTTATCAATTAAGACCTTGTACTAGAGCATCATTTTAGGATTGTTTATCACAAGTAGTTTCACAATAAAGATAATTCAATACCATTTCACATTATACAATCTTGAACCCATGATTTCGGGCTCGTTGAGGGAATTTCCGTAATTTTTAGGGTTCCGTAATGATAGTGACTCTGAAGCCAACGCTGTCAGTTCGTCCGTTTGTCCGAGATTTATTCATTTTAAATGTATTATACAAGGCGTATAAATCTAAATCTATTGTGCTATCGAGGATGCGTACGCGCTCGGCTTCATGAAATTGACATATTTTCTGATTTAGAATATCATTGCAATCAATTTCGCAATATCGTAAATAACACGTGTACTTAATATAAATTTATAACATTAATTTATTACGGACATTCTAAATTAAATTATTCTAACAGTCAATTTATAATTTGATTTGATTCCCGTAGGCGAGTGTCAAAATATGCCGCGTTAACACGGCTGTATCTTTTTTTTTATTGCGTTGACTTATAACTTATAAGTTTTTATTACACTCAAAGTCTCCGAGAGGAACGTTCTATTTTATTAATCAAAAAGGAAATAATTCTGCTACTCGAATAAGGAGAACAAGTTTACTGACGGACTAACATCGAAATCATCGACAATGGAATCAAAAAATAAAAAGTTCATGTTTAGTAATGTTATATGGGAAAACTGAACTATTTATAGGGTTTCGTACCTCGAAAGGAAAACGGAACTCTTAAAGGATCACTATGTTGTCCGCCCGTCCGCCCGTCCGTCCGTCCGTCCGTCCGTCCGTCCGCCCGTCCGTCCGTCCGTCCGTCCGTCCGTCCGTCCGTCCGTCCGTCCGCCCGTCCGTCCGTCCGTCCGTCCGTCCGTCCGTCCGTCCGTCCGTCCGTCTGTCTGTCTGTCAAGACCCTTTTTCTCAGGAACGCGTGGAGATATCAAGTTGTAATTTAAATCAAATACTCAGGTCTACTGTCCCTTGGAGCTGTGAAAAATAAAACTTCTAAGCCAACGCAATCAAAAGATACAGCCGTTCATGCCGCAAATATCCGCAAATTTCCGACACTCGCAAGGAAATCAAAACCTACAGGGTACTTCCCGTAAACTCAGAATCTTGAAATTTGGCACGAAGCAACGTCTTATAGCGCAGATAAAGGTAAAATTACGAATACCGTAAATTTTTAGTTACATCACATATTGTCATGTTATGATATCATTTTGCAATACAAATACCATAACTCTGACTGGATTGTAGTGATGGGTGAACTTTTACTTATATTATACCTACAGGTTTGTACGGAACCCTCGGTGCGCGAGTACGACTCGCACTTGGCCGGTTTTTAAGATGATAATTAATATGATGATAATTTCAATGTTTTGTAAAAGCTTTTGTATTTAAGTACTAGAATTGCCTTCTAAGAAGAAGTTAACAAATTAAATTGGATCAACCATACCTAGGACATTTGCAAATAAAAATATAATAAGAGCGCGCGAATAATAGGTGTAGTAGTTATTCCATTAACCCTTCGCGTTCCGCTTACCCGTGGCAGACCAGAAAAACAATGGAAAACAATGCAGAAAATTTTGAGTGGCACGCGTATTATACCTACATAACAGGTACACTGATTCATTCGCTGCAAATGTTTTCTAGATACACCAACTGCATAAATATTTTTGTAATCCCTTATAAATATACATGATTACAAACTTATTTATGCAGTTGGTGTATCTAGAATACTAGACTAAAATTGCAAAATATTTAATAATAAAAAGAAATATCTTCGATAGTTAAGTGCCGTGCCCCCAGACCTAAGGGCGCGCGCACAATGATCAAGAATTAAAACCACCACTAGAACTAAGTCTCAATCAAAGATTTGAAAACGCGATGTAGTCGCGACATCGCCGATCGTGGATGCTAATTATAAAAAAAAACTACTTAAAAACCGACTTTGCTTAAATAAATAACCTCCGAAAGTATATAATTTTATCCTCCTACTTCTTTGGAGTCGGTACAAATCACATTCTGCGACGGCTTTAATTCTGTCGGCTTAGTCGCTAATAAATCTAGCGCAATTCAAAACGTGACGTAGTTAGGCCCATTCAATCGCTTCAAACCCCGCTAGACCAACCCAGTAGCCGGTGCCAGTGCGCTCCCAACAAAAGAGGAAAAGCTACGTGTGTGATCACGGATCAGTGCTCGAGTGTCAAGTTATTATCCAAAAAAGGAATTGTAAGATGCACATAATTATATTATTTATATATTTAAAAAAAACTGACTATAACAAAATTAAAGGCTAGTAGTTATATTAACAATAAATATAACTTATCATTCAATTATTTTTGGAGTCGAAAACGAATTAGGAGTCAAAGACGAGATACGGACGGACGTGGGCTTGAAATGTAAATAAATTATTTTGAATGTAACCTTGGTAAGGAAATTGGATAATTCAATAACCTCTTGCGTGCTGCAAATAGCCTGCAAATAGCCGAAAAATCGGGTAATCAGCAAGTAAAGGGAAAGAAAAGGAATTTTTGATTACTTTTTACAGGTATTTTAGTTGTCAGTTGGGGTTATTTTACATTTAGATTACAGTTGTTAAGAGTAGGTAATAATTTAAAGTCGTTATTACCCCGTTATAGAGAGCCCAAACACGATACCTCTGCTGTATGATTGCGAGGAGTTCGGATTCCTGGAGAAGGTTGCCATGTTCTTGCAATACTGGTATCACTAAAGTACTTATCAGAAGAATTTATTTTGAGTGTATCCAGAATTTTCTTGTATTTTTAAACAACTTCAAAAAAGGATGAGGTTCTCAATTCGTCGGAATCTTTTTTTTTCTTTTTTATGTATGCTCAGTGATCATTCGTTACCACGTTGACAGATTTGGATGATTCTTTATTGTTCGAAATGTAATACTTTCGGAATGGCTTTATAATGTGGACTACTGTTACTGTATGAAAGTGAATAAATGAATTATGAATTATATAAATTTGGTCAAGTTCTAATAATGGGATCTACGAGTATAAGACAATCATCAAACATTGCATGAACTCCATACAACGTCAACTGATTTTTTATATTTATATTACCCAAAATCTTCAGCAAATGTGAATCAATTTTGATGATTCTTTTTTTTATTGAATAGCTTATACTTTCCAGATAGCATATTTAAGACAAAATTTAACCCCTGAGGGTGGAGAAATAGGGGATAAAATCGGTGTTTAGCAGTTATCTTTTGTTTTTTTTAGTAAATTTTCTAAAAAAAACAAAATCGACTTTAAAAAAATTGAAAGCTCCTCTACGGGGTAATTTTTCTGCTTATGTATTACACTTTTTTTATAGGAACATGCTCAAGTACAATTTTTAGAGATAAAAACTATTTTTGGGATTATCGGAATTAGTCCCATAGAAAAAGTTATTGTATTTGCGCAGCAGAATTACCCCCTCAGAAGAAAGTTAACTAATAAATTAGGATATTACTAAACTGTTATTTTTTTATTTACGCGAGCGAAGCCACGGGCAAAATCTATGTAGATAATAAATAAATTTATTCAATCCGAGAGTCGGGTTGTTACTTTCGTTAATAGATTGCGCCAATTTTTCAATATACAGATCAAGATCAATAAAGTATAATAGGACTAAATTGTAGACCCAAAATCTGTAGGAGCGAGAACCATTTATGCAGTTACACGAAAGAGATAATAGATTGTCGACTATTTGACTTTGAATGACACCTCGCGAACTTTATTTGGTAACCAAATAGCCAATTCAGTAAATTCTTAAGTCTAATCAGTGTAAGTATTGCTTGATAGTTCTTTACAAATTTCTGACACATGAATAGAGACCTTATTTGTCAAAAAACAAAACCAACTTCAAAAACCTGCCTGCCTAGCATGAGCACCAAAACACGAAATGATATGATATGATATGATATAGCGATATATCAACACCAACTGTAAAAATATGATAGATATAGCCGCCATATTGACTCGCCGTGCCGGTGACATCACATTTATGATCACTATTTCGATAAAAAATTTAAATGGCGGCTATATCTAACATATTTTTACAATTGGTGTCGATATGTCGCTATATCATATCATACCATATCGTGTTTTGGTACTCATGCTGGGCAGGCTGGAAAGATAACAATTATATTTACACATATAAGTAGTTAATCAGTTACTTTTGGAGTCGGTGCAACTGAAAACATTTAAACTCTAATCGGCTGGCACCGATTCCCAAAGTAACTGATTAGGTACTTATATTATGTGTTAAAAAAGTATGAACCAAATGATGACCAAATGTTAAGGGTGGTACGAAACGAGTGTACAATACAGTAAATAAATAAGTAATGGAGAACATCACATACAGTGCTTTAATCTTAAGGTAAGTAGCCAAAGCACTTATGTTACAAGAATCAGAAACAACGGCACCACAACCCTAAGACCCGAGATAATATAGAAAAGTTATTATTCTACAATGACGGTAATCATTGTATTTCTTGTTCAATCCGATACTAACCAGTAGGTACTCAGAAACAATCCTTGACCCTTCCGTTGTGATTATTTTAGTAATTAATAGAAAAAATAAAATGATGATGAAAAAGAATCCCATACAAATCATCAATCTACAACGCTCGTTACGGCGCATGCGCGATCGCATGGTTGACTACGGAATTCTTAAATAATAATTGATATCGACGGTTGAAAGGCAAAAGGCATCAAGCGACATTTTGATAACTTTACAGGATTTAAAGTTTTTATTTTTGGAAAAAAAATCGTAGTTATCTTTTGGCGCGATAAACAGAGAAAAGTCTTACAGAAATATATGTTTTAAGAAAAGATCTATATTATGCAATTAATGTTTCAGCTATAGAGTTATTATTTACGAAGTTAGATGTCGGTTATCCCTAAATGCCCTATTTTTGGATTAAGGCAAAAGAGGTCAAACGCCGCTGTACTTGAAAACGATTCCAGGCAAACCGATTTAACAACCATTTATATCTATTTGTATCTGCTTTTCTTGTATTTTAATAAACGATTTATTTATTTATTTATTTATTTATTTTATATAATAATTAGTTCCATGCAGAACACCTTATGAGTGAAATCTAAAAAAAATAGATTAAAGCTAAAAGAGTGAAAGGGCCAATATTATTTAAGTTGTGCAAGGCACAATAATTCAAAGTCAAATGTTATCTTTGTGTGAATAAGAAAGAAGATCTTATGAGCCAATAGAAGTTTAATGTCATATAGCTGAAATACAATATATTTAACGAGTTTATAATTTATTGCCACTTAGGCTATTGTGTATTGTAATTGATTGTACGGATCATCGCGTGAGGATCTCGCGCATTCGCGGTAGCCTTTATGTCCGTGATATTGCAGACAAACTGCAGGAGAGTCGCCTACGCTGGTACGGCCATGAAAACCGGCAAGCTACGTAGGGAAAAAATGTTTAGCCACGCCGGCTCCGCTGGGTCCTGGCAAAAGCGTTGACCAAGAAATGCTGGCTTGATGTCGTGAGGGCTGACATGTATGCCAATGATATCACAAGCAGGGACGCCCAAGACCTTGCGAAGTGGAGGAATAAATCAAGGAAAGCGGATCCTTGGTTCTGAAGCGATGGCTTTGGACGCAACCGGGATTCACCGTGAAGATGATAATGATGGCGATTTCTAAAATGACAATAAAACATTGTATTTTTATTGTTTACCAATTTCAATCCTATAAACCCTATAAACCAATCAATCCTATAAACCCTATATTCATGAAAATTCTTGTAATTTCATAGAAGATAATCCGTAAAATCATGGTAATAAACATACAATGGATCAGATGACATACCTACCGATTGTCATGTTTTTTTAATAATGAATTTGTATGAAAAAGAACGTGTTTACAAGTAAGTATTTTTTTCTTCTAAGCTTTATGTTTACTTATTTTCATCTAAGGAAGTTTTTTGTCTGTCATTTTTCATTGTTTAGCTACTTAATCTGAAAAGTGAATTGTAGATTTCATTAATATTTACACTTCTTGAAATAAAAATATACAAAAACAAAACAAACACTCACCATTTGTCAACACAGCACACAAACAGAACGCGTATTGACCAGTTGTAGTAGGCGCGATCGCATTCAAGACTAAATGCAACAACGTTTGCGACTTGCGCGCCTACGTAAGGTTCGTTGATCTAGGTTCAAATCAAATCCAGTGGTTGTAATGGTTACGTGGTGAAGATTCAAACTACGTACCAAAGTTCGTCTATATAAACGGAACATGACTTACAAGCCTCATGATACCTTTACTGCGTAAATAAAAAGATTTAAGTGCCACATTAATGGCACAAATGATTGAGGAAAAATGATTAAAACAAAAATTTTGCAATTTTCTGAAACAGGAAAAAAGTCTGTACTGACTTTGGTAATTATTTTTACGTCATAGAAAAGGGGTTTAAATCACATTTTAATTTACAATAGGTTAAGGTAAAACAACTTATGTAATACCTTTGTTGTGCGTAGAGTAAGGATAAAGGGCTCAAACGATATTTATTTCCGATGATGTTTAAGGAAGAAAAACTTAAGCGACAGCCATGTATTGTATTCCAGGCAAAATGCTTTAAATGCCGCGTTTATTATATTTACAGCAAGGTAAAAAGATTTAAAAGTAATGTGTTCCTAAAACTGAAGAAGGATGAAAAGCTTATGTGACTGCCTAATTCATTAGAGCTACCTGCGAATTAATTGAAATCCAGGGCTTAAAAAAAATGATGAATTTTGAGTCGGTTAACTCCGGGCACTAAGAAATGATGGCCTTTTTTGTGACGGAGTCAAGCGCCATAAAAGTGCTCTGATTTATACCAAACAGCTCAAAAGACGCAGAAAAATTTGCTGATTCTAACTATGTATATAACTCAATATCGCCCAAAGTGTCGCTTGATGCCTTTTGCCTTTCCACCGTCGATATGGGACCACCTCTGAAGTATGATCTACCAAACAAAAAAAGAATATTTAAAATCGATTCATAATTGGCGGAGTAATCGCGTAACATACATACAAAAAAAAAACATACAGTCGAATTGAGAACCTCCTCCTTTTTTGAAGTCGGTTGAAAAATAACTATTGAAATCGGTCAACGCAGTAACGAATGATCGCTGAACATACATAAAAAAATGTAAAAAAAAGATTCCGACGAATTCAAAACCCCCTCCTTTTTTGAAGTCGGTTAAAAATAAATCAATGCGCATGAGCATACACGTTTTATAAGGAAAGCTTGTTTAATAAATTTTATTTAAAAAAAAAAACCGACTTCAAAACACTAAAATGCTAAAAATAATCCTAACACTTAAGTACCTAATCAGTTACTTTTGGAGTCGGTGCCAGCCGATGAGAGATTCAATGTTTTTGTTTGCACCAGCCGATGAGAGATTCAATGTTTTTGTTTGCACCGACTCCAAAAGTAACTGATTAGGTACTTAAGTGTTAGGATTATTTTTAGCATTTTAGTGTTTTGAAGTCGGTTTTATTTTTTTAAATAAAATTTACTTATTTTATCTATTTTTAGTGATAAATCCTAATCTAACTGCTGAACACCGATTTCATCCCCTATTTTCCTACCCTTAGGGGTGATTTTTATTTTTCAAACTTTTATCATAGCATCTTTGAAGTATAAGCTATTCAATAAAACAAAAATATCAAAATCGGCTCATATTTGTCGAAGATAGGTAACAAGAACCACAACCAAAATATTATCTGGGTATATATTTGTTGATTTTCTCACAAAGTTCTAAATCAATTTCGATAAAATTTATATGGGACCACCTCTGAAGTATGATCTACCAAACAAAAAAAGAATCATTAAAATCGATTCATAATTGGCGGAGTAATTGCGTAACAAACATACAAATAAAAAAATAAAAAACATACAGTCGAATTGAGAACCTCCTCCTTTTTTGAAGTCGGTTGAAAAATGTACTGCGTAAGTATTGTAACATTTGTACTGTAATGAGTATCAGTAATAATAACCACGAGTAATCAGGACGAAAGCCCGCAAGTCCGGACAAATCCGGACGGATGGTAGCTGTAAACATACACACGGGTGCTCCAGTTCTTACTTATTTCTTTGTTCCAGCTTCATCAGGCTGCCCAAGGTGCAATGCCCCGTGCGACCACCGCAGCACTGCTAGCGCTCGCGCTAACACAGGCTAGCGCGTATTTAGTATATCCTGAATGCCACAGTGAGAATGTCGTCCTCAGGACTCAGCCAGACTCAAACTATTACCCTGTGCCTGACTGTGGGTGTCACGTATTATTGATCTTAGAGAGCGCATGGTCCATTGAAGATTTGCAGCCACAATCTTTAAGCATCACCATTACATGTGACGGTGTAAGTTGTTAGATTGTTAAATGTGTAATGTGGTTACAAGTTATCAAATCAAATAAGAAGATAGTTTTATGTGGACGTTTCAAAATTGATTTATTAGTAGAAACACAACATTTTGTATGGTTCCAAATTTTAAAAAATAATTTTAAGTTTTTTTAATGAACCTACTAGAATCACTCCTACATCAACTACTTCCTTAGATAATATTTTCTTTAATTGTAGAGTAATAGATGAGTCAATTATAAATTTCGAAAATTAACCAATAATTGATAGTATAGCAACTCATCTTGCTAGTATCATACGATCTGGTAGGCACTGAGATTCAAAGTCCCCAAGGCATATATTGACATTATTCGAGACATGTACCGCAGCTCCGATTCTATGGTTTGGACCGCTGGCTGTGGCGACACCAAACCGTTCCCCTCCGTTCCCGTTCTCCCCTCACCTTCGGAGTACACTAGGGTTCCGTCCTCAGTCCGATAATGTTGAGTGTGGTATTAGACGTTGATTGACGGCATAGATGAACAAGAAGAAGAAGAAAGGTGACTGAGTTTGTTGCCCCAGTTCTTCTCATCACCAGCCCATAAGTAGTCCCGAAGCGGTGGTAGGGCTAAGCTATATTTTGGGACGTGTACAAGTGCCCGGAAGAGTGCCTATATACTGAATAAATGAGTAATATGAGTATTATCCCAGATTTACGGGTTAGCCTGTGGCTTGTATACATGTCGCAGCCAACTGGTTGAAATAGCCGTTTAATTGCACGGCTAGCCCTTTCATTGAACAACGCCATTCAACCACACGCCTAAATATCGATTAGCCGAGTGGCTGAACACAACGTTCAACAGTACAGCTAGACGACGCCCAGCTCACTGGTTAATGTCAATTTCTAGGTTTGTTGTATTCTTGGATCGAGGTTAAGAGGGGTGGGGACCATAAAGTTGATAAAGTAAGTAATTATACTACAAAATAAAAACAAAATTAATTTTTATATCCTGTATTGCAAAAAACAATTGAAAACTGAACTGAACTGTACTGAACAACTGAAAACAAGCATTAAGACCACCTGATATAATAACTGTAGGTATTCTTACTAATTTTCAGTTTTATTTACATGGAGTAGTACAATATTTGTATAATTACAATAAAATTACCTTGATGATGAATTTCATAATCGCGCAATTTCTTCTCAAAATTTTGTATAAACCTTAATTCACTTGAATCGCTGTTAGGTACATTATTTGCATTTCTAAATAATACAGAGAACTAATTAAAATACCTACTCATTGTTTTTTCACCACAAAACAACTCGCAACTCGATCTTAAACTCTCCTACTTTTATCTTTATTGTTCTTTTTCTCAAGACTTCCTTTTGCCACATGACTCACAAAACGTTTGTTGTCGTTGAGTCATGGGTTTAAAAATATTATGCTACAATGGAAATGTTAAGGCCCGTGTAGTCGCCAAATGTAAACTAGCATGTAATTTCAAAAGCCTACTACTTAAGCCCCGTTTGTCAGAAAAATAATTTAAAAACATGCTAAAATTTGTCAAAACTTACACAACATTCTGAGCGTAACATTTGTTTCTAGTTCTTATACAGAGTGTAACGAAAAGGTGAAATAAAACTTTAAGGGGTTATGGGACCAACATCGAAACACTAAAAAAAATATTGACGTTTCCATACAAACTGATGCCAGCTGGTCGCGTTTTACTTTTTTTTTTTTTTTTTTTATTTATTTGTTATATACGACAGTTGACAATCGATGGTTAGTATTACAACGAATGGTTAGTAATTTAGGACTAGATTGACAACCTAATTGTATACACACTACATGATAATGTTTGGGTGTTACAGAGTATAAAGCATCGCTAATAACTTGTAGTATACAAACTTGTTCATTAAAAGAAATTAAGATACCAAGTTGTTGACCGAGTCGAACTCATAAATACTAATTAAACTCGGACAATAACAAATGGTTTACTATGGGAAAGTGTTTTTTTTTTGCGATTTCGATGTTGGTCCCGTAGAAAAAGTTGATGTAATTTAGTAATTTATCCGTAGAATAACCCCTTAAAGTTTTATTTCACCTTTTCGTTACACCCTGTACTTCGGGAGAAGAAAAAATTGAAATCATTGAAAAAACAAACAAAAATATACTAATTCTCCTTCTTCTTTTAAACCGCTTAACCGATTTAATTTGTTTATACGTCGATTGCTAGACTAACATAATAGCTTCAAACTGAGCATAGGATTTTTTATTCGGACAATGGCGTCCATGCTTAAAGTATTATTTTCCTCAGTTTTCGCAACCTAAAGACGCAGCACCTGTCGTAACAGTCACGTTTCATTGCTCGCTGTTATGAACCGTATTTTAATGAGTTTTTGCGCTATATTCGTACTAACATTAGTCAAGACGCTAATTTAGGGGCACCACTCGCCTTAACGTTGTTCTTAATGTCATTTAATTTACACGATGTTGGTTTTTCAGAATGCTACTAACTACACAGCCATTTCGGGCACAGATTTCTCGATGTACAAAAACTATACGTTGAATAAACTGATCCTGATTGACTGCGAGCTTCCGAGCTCGTTCGCAAGCTTGAGCGAACACCTCAATCAAGACCACACGTTGCTCGAGAAAATAGAATTAAGTAATTTTTTATTCCAACTGATTAATAATTCTTTACTTTAAGACCATTTGTTATTTTAACACTATGCACTAAACGGGTATTATGCAACACATACCTTATTTTGCGTTATTGGTTTTCCCGACGTTAGTTAAAAAATGCAACAAAAAAGTTTAAAATGTTACATTTGTTATTTTGTCTGACGCATATTTATAATGTAAAATATTATTTTGAAATCCGAAACATAGTTATCTACCAGAAGACCAAAGTAATGGACATAGTTCTAAAATGTAGTTACTAGCAAGCTATGTGACAGTGGGCCGGCCACATCTGTTGCAGAACCGATGAAAGGTGGAGCAAACGGGTGTGGAGACCACGTCTTGGCAAACATTGTGTATGATACCCCCCGGCTCGATGGACCGACGACCTTAGAAAGATGGCTGGCAATGGGTGAATGAAAAAAACGGAAGATCGTGCTCTTTGGCGCTCTTTGGTTCTCTGTCGTCTAGCACAGACTAGGCAGACATGAACAGAATATGATGATGATTTAAAAGTTACAAGTTACAACGAACTAAAACTGACGTAATCTTACATCGCGATATTAAAGTTTTCCGAGCGATTCCTCCTTGGGCATTCGAGCGAGCATGAACGTCAGCGCAGCCTTCGCAAAGCTACATCATCGTGACGTCATCATCACTTCCTCAAACTTTCGAGCAGCGAGTCATACAGCCAGCCAGCATCCACGGCTACTACGGGTATCCTGACCACCAGCTTGCAGCGGACGCGCAGTCTTGCAGCCTTTTTAGTGACCTTGGCACAGTACACTGCATTTTGGCCGGTCAGCAAGCAGAGACGCACTTCTCTCCTGGTTGACGCAGCAGCCAGCCACTACGCAGCACTGCACTACTTCGACTCACTGGAGCATTTGCAGCATCACCCCGACTCACCGTGAACTATGCGTCATCTGGTTTCGACTCACTGGAACATTCCACTGGCAAGCATCACAAGATGTATGGACGACTCAACCTGCTATTGACCTCCTCCGGTCTCGGAGGGAAGTGGTGCAGCGACATCTATCTCGACTCAACCTGCTATTGACCTCCTCCGGCCTCGGAGGGGAGTGGTGCAGCGACATCTATCTCGCCACATACGAACTAAAACTGACGTAATCCTACATCGCGATATTAAAGTTATCCGAACGATCGAACATAAATACAAGAACCCGACAACAACCGTCGGGCAGTAGCCCACCAGAAACAACACCCGTCTGGTCGGAGGATCCTCCCTTTTCAATGGTGGATGAGGAAATTTTACACCCTGTTCCTCACACCCCCCAAACTAGGGTAGCAAGTAGCATCGTGGCAGTCCAATTTCCCAGTTTGACTTAAATGCAAGACGCAAGAGTCTTGAGTCTTGAGAAAATCTTGCAGAGGAACTCTTAGTCTAGCCACAACTACGCGGTCTTGGTCTTGCAAAATAAAAAACAAGAACAAAACCAAGATTTCAAGACACAATAGCTATCATCATAGACTTGCCTCAACTTTTTATTTCTTGGACGATCGTCTTGGTAAATGGTAGTGGGTTTAAATCAAAAAATTTAAAAATTTTTGCTCCTTACTGTCTTTTATCTGATCGTTGTATCTTAACATTTGAATTTGAAAATTGGTATTTCTATAATGAATTTTGCATGCTGAATAGCTAAATAGGCGAAAATATCAACTATAATTTCATCGCCAAAGTATACGATTTGCATAGTTTAAGGCTAGACGAATTCGTGTTTATTAGAATTTCCCTTTTTTTTGATTACAGGAAATTGGCGAGGCGAGCTGCGACGTGAGCATGTGCAGGGTTTGCGATCGGTCACGGAGATTATCATGAAGAATACTGGTCAGTGATATCCGAGGTGTCCTTTTATTAATGTTTAAGTAATATCTTTAGGTTTAGAGGATGTAAATGTCCTGTCATTTATAACTTAATAGCACCTATTCTTAAAATAATATTGTGGTTTTTTTCTGTAAACATCAACTGTAATTACTTCGTATGTTGTTTAATAAAGAGCTGATGGATACTCTATAATTCAATCTATTTATGTTGTGCCTGGTCTTACTATCTTGAGTCCTTTATTTTATTTGCAGAAGATAAAATCTTTATCCCATTTGACGTGTTTGATAGTCTACCCGAAATTAAAATGTACCTATTAATGGGCGCTTCAATCCAACTAGAAGCCAATGGAGGAGAGAACCTTCACGCCAACACGCTTCAAACACTCTCTCTCGTATATTGTGGGTTAACGGACGTTCCATCTTGGGCATTCGCGCGAGTGGGCAATATTACATATTTAAATTTTAGAGGAAACTACATTAAAAAATTTACCAGTGATTCATTCAGGGGTGAGTTGATTTTGAATTATTATATAAAGTGTAGTAAAGAACTTACTTACCGATTACAGAATCAAAACGTAGTTTGACATCCCCTGATGTTGTATGGTAGTCTGAGCTCGACGGAGATAGGATTGTTAATAAATTATGTTTTAACTGTTTTTATTTGATTAATGTTTATTCTTTTAATAAGGTCCAAAATGTCGACTATAATTAAAGCTCATTTTAGACACACACCATTTTATTGTTTACTTTTTCAGAGAGATATCATTCCTTTACTTTTTTCTACAGCGTCTATGGGATGCGTTCGGAAACGCTTAAGTACATACAAAACATAACTTTAACATTAACAGTTACTTTCATGCCATCTAAAATATTATAACACTTTATAAAATGTAACTCCTCAAGTAGGCAAATTCGACGGGTTAAATAATTTTACATTTTAGCTAAGTTGGAAGACGCCCTGATAGTGAAGAGACGAGAGTTCGATTCTCCCACAATAAAACCCAATAAAAAACCAATAAAACCAATTTATTTCTGTAAATAGGCCTAAATTAAGCTCTTTTACACGTCCCAATATATTTTTTACCCTACCACTGCTTCGGGACAATATTGTGGGCTAGTGCCGAGAAGAAGCAGCGCAAGAAACTCGGTCACTATTGTCAGCCTCTTTTTAAATAGTGTGTTTACATTACAAGATAAAATGAACCTGTGCGAGCACGACAGTATTTAATTCCATACATTTTTATCATTTAAATAGTCACTTACAGTGTAATAACCTTTTTTCATTAAAATCATCTTGACATGCGATTTAAATTCATACATAGGCAGTTCAGCAATGGACTGTGGTAATTTGTTAAAAAAGCGAATACATTTTCCCATAAACGAATTACCCACTTTATGCAGTCTGAAATTTGGAACGGCAAGTTTGTCTTTATTCCGGGTATTAATATTATGCATGTTTTTCTAGTATCATATTATCTTCGAAATAGAGAAATAGATCGAGGTTTTCTTTAAGAAATTCATCTGGAGTTGCCCCCATCAATCTAGCAAAAAAGGCACGGTCGAAAATGGTCTGGATGGTACCAACCCCCAATTGACCCCAATGTAACTTCGTTGTAAATAAAACTAGAAGCCTAAATTTACAGTGACACCTATGTAATATTTCCTTCACACCTTTTTGCGGCACAAGAACTGCGTATTTTTATACTTATAACTTTAGACCCCGAGACTCGTTAAACAAACTGTTTTGAAAAATTTATATACTTACAGTGGCCTTTCAATTGATTTATGAAATTATTATGTGTATTCGCAAAAACCTGCATCTATTCCGTAAGAAAAGCGACAACCATAATTTTTAAACCCGGAATAAAGATAAACTTGCTGTTCCAAATTTCAAACTGCATAAAGTAAGTAATTCATAGGGAAATGTGTTCGATTTTTTCAACAATTACCACAGTCTATTGTTGAACTACCCATGTTTAAGTTTAAATCACATGTTAAGATTATTTTAATTAAAAAGGGTGACTATTTAAATGACAAAAATGTCTAGAATTAAATACTACCTTGCTCGCACAGGGAACATAAATTATTTTATTGTAAACACACTATTCAAAAGAGGCTGACAACAGTGACCAAGTTTTTGGCGCTGCTTTTTCTTGGCGCTAGCCCAAAATATTGTCCCAAACCAGTGGTAAGGTAAAAAAATGGATCGTGTAAAAGTGCTTAATTCAGGCCTATAATTTACAAAATAAATTGATTTTATTGATTTTTGTTGTATACTTGCTGTTGCCCGCGACTTCGTTTGCGTGGTCTTTAGTTTATTCATTGTTTTTTCTGCGCAATGTTTTCTTTCTTAAGAACCTTCTCCTGATAGTTTAATTATGGTCAGGATTGTCAACAAAAAAAGAATTCCGAAATTGTTTTATCCGTTCACGCGTGATGTGATGACCAAGGGAAATAGAGATTCATTTTTATATTAGATGTTATGTTTTTGGGATTACTTTATAGTTGTAGTGACATAGGCGCTTAACCGTTATAATATTAAGATTTATTAGAATATAATACGTTTATTTGACATATAAAAACATAACAATAAAACTTTATAGGGTATCTAATGTGTCAAAAAGGACCCCGCTGATTTTCATGAATATTTCCAGGACTTGGAAATCTATCAACTTTGGATCTGTCGGTCAACCCCATCACCACACTCCCGCCGCGCGCGTTTGAGTTTAACCCCCACCTGCGCCTTCTGACTCTGGACTGGCTGTACCTTAGCGAAGTTCTAGGGGATTCTTTTGAGGGGATGCAGCATTTAGAAACGGTAAGTACAAATATAGAAAAGGCCAAGCGCCTTACACTTAACAGGTTTTTAATATCTTTCATTTTAACTTAGAGTCTTCGCTAGAATCATACCAACTAAAATCATTCGATTTTGATATCGAAACAATGTTGGAAAACACCATTTACCACAGCACCAAAATATAGCCCTCATTAGTTTCCTCAAGCAATGAAAATTTATTTCTAGTTGGAGTGAAAAAAATCTTGACGGAAATATACAAACTCTCTCAAAATAGATTGATCCTTAATTAAAACGACTGCACAAAACAAAATAAAACATTGCTAATTTGCAATTCCCCATTCATTTCAAGTCTCCCTAAGGCAACAAACATAAATTAAAATTAATAAAACTTTTTAAAGACTAGCTTTATTGAGTATAACTCAACTAAAGTGAACTAAAAGGAATAAAATAAATTTAAGTGACATCAGTCATACACGTAGATAGGTAAGTTTTATACGTCTTTTCAAAATGTAAAATATACATTAACTCCAAAAGCTCGAGGCACTGATATCGTGCCTATAGGAAACCTGTATAACAGATAGCATTGATCAGTGCCTCAAGCTTTTAAGTTAAGTATATTTTTCATTTTGAAAAGACGTATAGAACTTACCTATCTACGTGTATAGTTACTGATGTCACTTAAATTTATTTTATTCCTTTTAGTTCACTTTTTACTCAATAAAGCTTGTCTTTAAACAGGTTTTTTATTTTAAATTTATTTAATAGTCTAGTATTATTTTATACAGGGTGTAACGAAAAGGTGAAATAAAACTTTAAGGGGTTATTCTACGGCTAAATTACATCAACTTTTTCTATGGGACCAACATCGAAATCGCAAAAAAAAAAACACTCCCATACTAAAACGCGACCAGCTGGCATCAGTTTGTATAGAAACGTCAATTTTTTTTTGAGATTTTGATGTTAGTCCCATAGAAAAAGTTGATGTAATTTAGCCGTAGAATAACCCCTTAAAGTTTTATTTCACCTTTTCGTAACACACTGTATAGTCTAAAGTGTTTTTGTCAATGTCTTCAATGTTCAAACTCAAACTCGACTATCTAAGCACTTTCCGTTTAGCTATACCCTAGACATCATTTACTAATAGAGTTCTTGTCAAGAAAGTCGTCTCTGCTCCCATTCTCTTCAAAAGGTTGGAAAACGCCGGCATCAGGGGCACGCCCCTCGCCCTATTCAAACATTACCATACTGATAGAAAACAGAGGGTTCGGGTAGGATACTACGTGAGCAATGAGGCTGACCTGAACTGTGGTGTGCCCCAAGGTTCAGTCCTAGGGCCAACATTATTTCTCATTTACATAAATGACATCTGTAACACTAAGCTCCATAATACTAGTATTTTCTCATACGCGGATGACACTGCCATGGTGATTGTGGGTGACACGTGGGAATCGATAAAAAGAGACGCTGAAGCTGCTCTTGTCACCTTGGCACTTTGGCTTAGGCGTAATTTACTACCGTTAAATACTGTTAAAACAAATTTTATGTGCTTCACCATCAATAGTAAAACTCAACCACATCCTAACTTTAATTTAAAAATACATAACCGCTCTAGCGTTTGTAGCTTCTCCTGTGATGTCCCTGTCATAAGGAGAATTGACTCCGTGAAGTACCTGGAAGTAATGATTGACTGTCGTCTTTCGTGGCACTCTCAGGTAGATCTAATCGCCAGTAGAGTTAGGAAACTGATCTGGATCTTCAAAGTTCTTAGGTACTCTGCAGGTGTGGAGCTGCTTATAAGAATCTATGTTGCGCTGGCACAGTCAATCATTATCTACTACATACCTGTATGGTGCGGTGCATCAAAAATAAAATTTTTAGAGACTGAACGTGCCCAAAGCATACTTCTAAGTCATGTTTTTCAAAAAAATTTGATTTTAAACGATTGATCTTTACTCTTTGACTAATGTACTAACTGTTCGTTATTTTATAAATAACTTTAATAAAACATAAACTTTTGCCACTGGATACTCGTAATCTTACTAAGAAAAGGAAGGACATCGTAGCTACAACTAACAAGTGTAGAACTCACTGAACACTACACACTTACACACACCACACAACACACACACATATATACCTACTCTATCATTGGTCTGTATATTCAGTATTACACTTATTATTTACATAAAATCGACAATGTTACACTGACTTTGACTTTTTCTAGAACTAAAGATGAATAATATTTCTTTAAATAGTACAGATGAGGTAGATCAAATGGAGATTGCATATTCTACGCGATGCGACATCGGAGACTTGCGTAAATCCATTAACATCTATGATAACAATTTTTCATTACTTACTCAAAATGTTAAAAGTGTATATTGTAATTTCGATAATTTCTTGATTTCATTCTTCAACTAAAATTATGTCCTGACATAGTTATCTTAACAGAGTGCTGGCTCTGTGATCATAAAGCCATTCCACCACTGGCAGATTATGACTTATTCTACTCAACTAGACACATAAATAAGAGTGACGGTGTAGTAGTATATATCAAAAATGGTATTCAGGCCAATGTTAAGGAAATTTATTTAAATGAGGCTACTTGTCTACAAATAGAATTAGGCAACAAAACAATTCTGGGAATATACCGTTCTCCTTCTTATACAAATTGTGACCCCTTTATTGATTCCTTGGATGCTCATTTAGACTCACTTATGCCGAACAAGTGTGAAATTTTGGCTGGTGATATAAATATTAACACAATACTACATGACACTGAACAGAACTTGGAGCGTAGAAATCGATCGAATTACCTAAATAAGCTGGGGACACATGGTATTGCCATGGGTCATAATATCCCTACTAGAGGTAATAACTGCCTGGATCATGTAATGATTAAATTAGAGAGCCTTCGAGTCCGCGCTCAAATAGCAGTTCTAAACACAACGGTTACAGACCACGCTATGGTTTTACTACACCTTAATGATAACAATTATAAATATAAGAGTAAAAAAACCAGGGAGCGAACTGACTATGATGGGGCACTGAACGACCTCACAGCCATGAATACTAAAGCCTTATTGTCTTGCGATGATCCTGAGAAGTTAACAGACGACCTAGTCTATATGATAACAACAGCACTCAAAAATAATACGAAAGACGCTTATATTCCCCGGAAGAATCGCAATATAAAACCTTGGATAACCCCGGGAATATTAAGATGCATCAGAAATAGAGATCGTATGCAGTGCAAACTTCGAGATAATCCTCATGATGAGATTCTGAGGGTTACCTTTAGAAGATACCGCAACTTCTGCAATAACCTTATTAAAAAGCTAAAACGTAGTTATGAAAGACAGTTGCTGCGGGGTTCTACTAGTGACCCTAAGAAGCTTTGGAATAATATAGCATCAATTACACACCTTAAACAAAATAACTCAGATAACACAAAGCTACTCAATATTTTGTTGTTGCTGGTTGCTGTGGTACCGTCGTTGTTTCTGGTTTCTGTAACACAAGTGCTTTGGCTACTTACCACAGGATCAGGGCAATGTATGTGATGTTGTCCAATATTTATTTATTTATTTATATTTATATTGAAACTACCCCGCTAAAATCTGTTAACTATATTAATGAATTCTTTGGTAACATTGGCAAAAATCTAGCTGATTCTATATCTCAATCCAATTTGAACAAAAACACTGCAAACGTACCCCGAGGAAAGTCACAATTGTCTTCATTTGTTTTACTCGATACTGACCCGGAAGAAGTACACTCCGTCTTAATGGGACTAAAATCAAACAGCGCTCCAGGCTGGGATGATGTTCCAACCAGTTTCCTTAAACTTAGTGCTAATATAGTAGTACCGATCATCACTCACCTTGCCAACTTATGTTTTAATAAAGGAGTATTTCCGAAACCCCTAAAAGAATCAATAATCACTCCGGTGTACAAGGGTGGGGATAGGAAGGATGTTAACAATTATAGGCCGATATCTGTTTTGCCAGCAATGTCTAAAATTATTGAGAAACTTATCAATACAAGACTTCAGCACTACCTTGATAAATTTCACATATTATCAAAATCACAATATGGCTTTCGTTCTGGAAAAAGTACAGACGATGCGGTGACTGCATTAACCTCTTTAATTGTTGACAAAATTGATAGTAAAGATAAGTGTTTGGCAGTATTTTTACATTTGAAAAAAGCTTTTGACACCGTGTCTGTCCCCATCCTGGTACAAAAAATGGAACATATTGGTATACGGGGCATTCCACTTAATTTACTTACTGACTACCTTAATGGGAGGATACAGAGGGTAAAAGTAGGCCAAACTGTAAGTGAACGAACTGGTGTGACCTATGGTGTCCCGCAGGGCAGTGTCCTTGGCCCTACCCTGTTCCTGATCTACATCAATGACCTGTGTAACATAGGGACTGGAGACGCCAGGGTCTTCTCTTATGCTGATGACACTGCGGTGGTTTTTTCTGGGTGCTCTTGGAACAAAGTGAAAGCTGAGGCTGAGAACGGGTTATCAGATATCGCGGAGTGGCTCAAAATAAATCTGCTGACGCTAAACACACACAAAACAAACTACATGTGCTTTTCAATCTTAGATAGGTACCAACCGAATAGTGATCTCGATATTAAAATACATAGTGCTACTTGTAGTAAAGACGCAAAATGTCACTGCTCCTCTATATCCAAGGTAACATCTACTAAATACCTCGGTGTTATGCTGGATCAAAGGCTTTCTTGGCAATCACATATTGACCTTGTAGCGACTAGAACGCGTAAGCTGATGTGGATCTTTAAAATGTTGAGATATATAGCCACTAAGAAACTTCTTAACCAAGTGTATATAGCACTGGCACAACCTATACTGACATACTGTTTGACTATATGGGGAGGGGCTCTAAAAACAAAATTTCTCGTAGTGGAACGTGCTCAACGAGGATTGCTGAAGGTCATGTATTCTAAAAAGCGAAGATTTTCAACACAAGCTCTGTATTCAATTGCGGACTTACTTACCATTAGAAAACTTTATATTTTACATACAGTGCTTAAAAAACATAAATTATTAAATTTTGATACCAAATTATTACAAAAAAGAAAACATTATACGGTGGCCTCAACAAAAGCTACACACACAAAATTTGCACACAGCCAGTTTCAGGGTCAATTTCAACAAGTCCATTTTTTTTGTCATTACGGTGAAGTTTTTTATTTATAACTTTTTTTGAAATAAAACCATGTAGTATTGTTATTTATGATATTGTTATGATTAATCTTTACTCGACATCAAATTGAGTTCATATACTTAGGAGATATAGTACTTTAAAATTTTGGTGTCACCGAAATTAAAGAATAGTTCACCGAAATAAAACTTCTCATCACCGAAATGAAAAACGCGAGTCACCGCAATTAAATTACTTATGCAGTCACCGAAAAAAACTAAACTGTTACCACGCAACGCACCTAAAATGCTGCTATCCTAGTTCCATAATTACTTACCTACGTTTTGAAGAGTGCTATCACACAGTACAGGTTATCCTTTTCTGACTATACTATAATGGTATTGAAAGTATTAATTAAAATGTACCATACATGGATATTAACTTATTTAAACTTAAATTCATTAAGAAACGTGTGAGAATAAAACAACAAAAATAACAAATATATTGTAATAATCAACCATAAAAACTGAAAAGATAAAAATAATATCAACACATAAGTACCTAATCATTTACTTTTGGAGTCGGTGCTATCCGATGAGAGTTTGAATGTTTTCGTTTGCACCGACTCCAAAAGTAACTGATTAGGTACTTATGTGTTGATATTATTTTTATCTTTTCAGTTTTTTGAAGTCGGTTTACTTTTTTTTATAAAATTTACTTATTTCATCTATTTTTAGTGATACATACAGTGATAATCCTCAACAATACGAATCTTTTCAGTGCAAACATAAGTTAACGGCTGAACACCGATTTCATCCCTTATTTACCCACCTTAGAGGTGAAAATTTTCCAAAAAATTTTCAATATACCATCTTTAAAGTATAAGCTATTCGATAAAGAAAGAATCATCAAAATCGGTTCACAAATGCCGAAGATATTGGGCAACATAGGTACAAAAATCAGTTGGCACGGATGGAGTTTATGCAAAGTTTGATGATTTTCTTATAGATCCCATCATCAGAACTTGATCAAATTTATATGGCACCATTCCGAAAGTATTCCCTTTCGAACATAAAAAAAAGTATCGAAATCGGTTAACCTGGTAACGAATGATCGCTGAACATACATAAAAAAATTTTTTTTAAAAAACAAAGATACTGACGAATTGAGAACCTCCTCCTTTTTTGAAGTCAGTTAAAAATATACAGGTTGCACCCTTTCCATGTTCAAAGGGTCCAAACTCTACAGCCTGCTGACTATCCGCGCAGGATTGCATTCTGCAGAATCATGTTAAATAAAATAAGAGAGGACCTGCAATTTTTCAATAAAATGTTGAGAACGGATGATTCCTCATGCCGGAAAGATGGATATCTCAACATCCACAATCTACATAGCTAGCAAGTAGAAAACCCACATTTGATGAGGGAAGATCGGTCCCAAGTTCAATTTAAAGTTAACTTGTGGACTGGGATTATTGGCGGACAGGTGATCGGGCTATATGAACATCCAGCTACACTGAATAGTGAAATTTACCTTAATTTTTTACAAAATGATTTACCCGGCATGCTAGGAGATATCAGTTTAGAAGTGAGGCGGAGAATGTGGCTTAAAAATGATGAGTGCCCAGCTCACTACGCAATAGAAGTAAGAAATTATTTGAATCAACACTACCCACAGAGGTGGATAGGCCGGCTCGGCCCTATTTTATGGCCACCCAGATCGCCGGATCTAAATCCCTTGATTTTTTTTTTATTGCGGATGTCTGAAAGACCTTGTCTACGCGAGACCAGTATCCTCAATAACAGAGTTGCGGACTCGCATACAAAATGCAGCTGCATACATAAAAACGTCTGGTTACGCGAGCCGCATCAAACATCTATAAGTATTAAACAAGAAACTGACTGACTGACTGACATATCAACGCACAGCCCAAACTGCTGGTGCTAGAGATTCCAAATTTCGCATGTAGGTTTCTTATAAGGTCTAGGGGTGCATTAAGAAAGGGTTTTTCAAAATTCACCCTCTAAAGGGGTAAAATGGGGGCCCAAAGTTTGTATGGGGAAACA
The DNA here is from genome assembly GCA_963576865.1 of Anania hortulata. Lineage (NCBI taxonomy): Eukaryota > Metazoa > Arthropoda > Insecta > Lepidoptera > Crambidae > Anania > Anania hortulata. The sequence continues at coordinate 9,548,701 of OY756417.1, read as the reverse complement.
AGATTAGTCAGACTCTTTTATTCAAAACTTCACAGGAGTGAGTTCTCCTTACGATAAATGAGTAAACGTGTTTCAGATTTTTTGAAAAGTCAACTCCTAAAAAGGGGAAGGGGGCTGGCAAAGTCTGAAAATCAACATGGGTATTGTTTCTATGGTTTATCGGGTCGCTGATTACGAAAACAACAACGATTTTAAAATGTAACGTTGCGGACGTGAAATTCCATCTCCCTTGTTGGGATGCGATGGGGTTGAAATGTCTATCAATATGGGTGTAGATTTTATGGTTTTTTGGAACTTTGATTTTAAAATGAATATTGTGAACATGAAAATTCTTGAAATTATTTGTGCCAAATTGCAATCCAATTGGGCCAATAATTTCGGAGCTAATCGGTTGTAACAGACGGACTGACAGACAGCCATACGTGATCCCAACACAAAGGTTCTATTTTTGCATTTGATGTATACCCGCGTTATCCTAAAATTGATAAATCGCTATATTAAATCATATCATATCGTGTTTTGATAGTCATGCTAAAAATATTGTCTAGAAGTTTTGTTAGTTTTTTAAATTACTGAGTTTGACATTCATACTTCACTTAAAATCAAATCTAACGCGAGCGAAGCCGCGGGCAAAAGCTAGTTCTTTTATAAAAAGATGCCGGGCGTGTATCAGAGCGCAAGGACGCCAATTCGAACATTTATTGTAATTTTAATAAAAAAATATTAAAAACCAGACATAAAGTTTAAGAGATACAGAAAACATAAGCTTATTATACCTTTTCGGAAAATAGAATAACTAAGAATTTTTTTAAGTTAATGGGCACGATGAGCGCCATACATTTTTTTAACATGGTAGTTGACCAAACATGAGGAAAAATAATTTTATGTTTTTTTTGGAACATTGTTTTTTTGAAGCACTTCGTGATTAGCTAGCTCAATTTTAACCATTGTTATTGATAGCTAAACTATTCTTTTAGAAATAAAAAGAAACTGAATTAGAAAAAGTCCGTATTTGTAAAAATGGCACATTAAAAACTAACCGAAAGTGGCATTTAAAAAAAAAACTAACTCAATTATCTTGAAAACCGAGATATTTTTACTAAAGTCAAAATTTGAGATTAGAGAGGTCTTGACGAAACCTATCGACAGTTAAAGGTTCATCCATTGTTTCTGGGACAACCTGTATATCTTTACAACTTTTTCAGATTCTTATTTTAAAAGATTTTAATTATTAGTTTTGATAACACAAAGATACTGTAATATACAGGGTGTAACGAAAAGGTGAAATAAAACTCTAAGGGGTTATTCTACGGCTAAATTACATCAACTTTTTCTATGGGACCAACATCGAAATCGCAAAAAAAAATCACTTTCCCATACTAAAACGCCACCAGCTGGCATCAGTTTGTATGAAAACGTCAATTTTTTTTTTGAGATTTTGATGTTGGTCCCATAGAAAAAGTTGATGTAATTTAGCCGTAGAATAACCCCTTAAAGTTTTATTTCACCTTTTCGTTACACACTGTATAATGTAAAATAAAACAAACGTAGTCTCTTGTTATTTGTCTTCACAAAATATTATTGTGTATTAGTCATTAATAAATCAGGTAGCACAAAAATCTATCTTTTGGATGGGGACACGACTCTAGCAAAAATATTTCGGAATTTAAACAACAAAGGTTAATATTTCGGAAACCGATCACTGAATCGAAAAATGGTCTTTACAACCTCGCAATATATTTGAAAGACCCATCCAACGATACCCCAAACGATGGGGTTAACTAAAAATAAATAATTCATCCCTTCTTTACGTGTAGGGGGGATACCCTAGAATTTTTGTTTTCAAGATATTATTGTACCATTCTGTCGGCGTGTTTAATGTTTATACTCGTGCAAAATTACAGCTTCCTAGTACAAACAGTATCTGTGCTAGGCCGTGGACTGACAGACGGACATGGCGAAAGTATAAGGGTTCCTTTTGTACCATTTTGGTACGGAACCTAAAAAAGCACGTGTTCAATATTTTTGAATTACGTTTAAAGTGGACTAATTATCATAATTTAGTCAAATAGCCTATTGCCCACGCGAGCAACAACTGAGATTATTCTTTTAACTAGTTGCTACATTTTAGTCCCCAAAACAAATATATTCCTTGTGCAACTAAAATGTAACAAAAGAAATTATGGTCTGTTTTTCACCGAAGTGAAATAATTTGTCACCGGAATGAAAAAAAAAAACACCGAGATGAAGATAAAAATCATCGAAATGAACAACTTCTCACCGAAATGAAAAAAAATCACCGAAATGATATTTTTTCTCATTTCGGTGTCAATTTAGGTCACCGAATTCACCGGAATGAGATCACCGTCATGAAAAACAGCCAATAGAAGTTAACACTACAAGCACAGTATTTATGATAGAAATAAATTGATACTACCTACTTGATCGGGCGACATTAAGTAAAAGTACATATATTTAATAAACATATCGGATCATTGGATCACAACTTTTATCCACTTACGTGAATGAAAAAAAAAGCGGTCCCAAGTCACCGGAACCCACTACTTACGTTTTTGGTGGGAACACCAGACAAGCAACACGCGTCCTCTCACATCAAGCGCTTAGGCGTCCCTGGTGCGCAAGTTTACTGCGCAGTAGCGAGAAGCTAGTGTTGTTGGATGCCTAGATATTCGCGTACAACGAAAATTCACCGCGGTGAAAAATCAAATTTGGACACGTGAATTTGTACTTACCATTCATTAAATACAACAGATTTTGTAATGAAGTTTCCGCAATAAAGTACTGCCACTATTTAGGATTTAAATTTAAAAAAGAAAATCCCTAAAAAATCAACTGTTTTTGTTATATGATTAAAAGTATACTGAAAAACAAATTGTGCCGCTTCACCGGTATGAAAAACATAGGTGTTTATATATTTTTTTTCCTTATTAGCAACAATCATAATGGAAAAATATTTGTAGGCTGCTGTAGGAGACAACATTTTTCATCTAAAAAAAAATATTACAAGTTAAAAGTGCCATCCTGCACTAGCAGTTTCAGCCATGCCGTTTACGATTTGGTGCTGGGAAAATCACCCTTCAATACCTTTCATCGTTCTTATACAATCGCTCTAACAAAGAACTACAACTTTATCCGATGACAAGCAGAGAATGTAAAAGAACTTTGACAATTTGGTTAAAAACACTAGATTACACTGAAACTGAACTTCTCCTTAAATACTAATTATATTATGTTATTATTGGATATCCAGACTAACTCTCACCCGCAATCACAAACACACACACGCACGCACCCACACACACACACAACACACACACACACACACACACACACATACACACACACACACACACACACACACACACACACACACATTAATCTAAATTAATTCATAAGTTTCTAAATTATTTACATAAGTAGTGCTACATAGTTAATAAACAAATGGATGGATGGATAGGATAAATCAATTTAAGGTATGGAAGAGTGGCTCCTTCTGATACAGGTGCACAAGCACTTACTAGAATGAGTCAACATTTGTAATAGATTAAGATAAACTTTGTTAATGAAATAAACTTTATTTATTTATTATTTTATTTATTTTGCCAGACACCAGTTCATTAACGTATCTTCTCACGTATACAACAAAATAAAATTCTTTATATATACACAAAGAAAAATTGTGAACTTAAAAAAAGTCTAACAACTTGGATTAAGAATCTGAAATATGATGATGTTGAGGACATTGTTACTTTATACAAGTGACAATATTATACAACAACTCACACATGTACACGTATGCACTATCGCAAACACACACGCACACACAAACGCGCTTGCACACACACACACGCCCACGCACACACACACACACACACACACACACACACACACACACACACAGAGTTCCTTAAGCTATTTTCTGTCTTCATCATCATACCCAGGACATCATCTAAAAGTAAAAGTAAAATATGCCTATAAGCGTCCCACTGCAGGGCACAGGTCTCATTTCAACTATGAGATGGTTTGGGCCATACTCCACCTAGAGGGGTGTTGTAAGGGCAGTGAGTTAACCTTACTGTCGGAGGTTATTAAGTCGCCCTAAGGACTCTGCCTAGGCTTCACGACTAGTATCAATAGATGTTAGTCGGGACCAACTTTTAGTGTGCCTTCTGAAGCACGGAAATGCTTGTGATAAATATTAAATTTAAAAAAAAAAGTTTATTTCCACCAAAATACTACACGTTTCGCTAAACTAAACTTCTTTTATTTTTTACTACCACACGTTTCGTTAAACTAAACTAAATTTCGCTTCTTCATAAAGCCTTTGGGTGGAGTATAAGAAAGGTTTCCTGAACATTACCTTAAGCAATGATCGCTGGGCTCGTTCTAACTTTATGATGTTTGTCTTGCATGCCCCACCCCAGACTGGTATGCAATAAATTAATACTGATTGGACAAGGGCATAGTAGACAGTTTTTAGTATTTTAGGTTTAAGTATGTGTAGATTGTAGGGCGCAAGGGTTGTTTTGACGTCGAAGATGTAAAAATGAAACGCTGGAATGTTTACAAAGTCGAATCCGTATTTATTAAAAATGACCTTACTTATTTAAGCGTCGATATAAGTTCAAACACCGGCTTGATGATTTTCAACAGTATTTATTCCACCGAGTCTGCTTTACAAAAATATGTCTGATCGCTACGACAGTACACTCGCGAATGCGCCGCCTTTTCGGCACGAACGCCATACTGTGGTTTTCGCCGGAAGCGGAAACCACGGCGTTTTAAATTAAAGATAAAAAATAAATAAAATTAGGCTATAATTAATACATTTTAGTGCAATTATAAATTTATAATATTTTAAACAAATCAGAATGTATTTTTAAATTGTTGTCATATTTAAATTAATTGTTTTCAGTATTTTACATTTCATAACATTAAATCAGCAACCGGAAGTGCGGAGTGTAAACGTCATTCCTTTACATTTTGGATAATTACCGGACATTACATCAAATATTATAAATTATATAACGTTAAAATAAATTAAACCTAACAGCTCGGCCTTCCTGTTAGACGCGAGTCCCATCGCGTAAATGTTTACGATTGCAATAATGTTTGGTAGTATACATTAAATTATGACAAACATTGGACAGAATCACCTATACAAGGTCTAACAAAATCAACTGCGTTCCTTTAAAGGGGGGTATCTATACATCATACTGAATGCGATGACAAAAAATAAGGTATTGTTTTATAGTCATTTTTAAAAGTTATGTTTTCTAACAAAATAAATAAATTAAAACGCAGTCAAAAATGAAACACTCTGTATCTTTTCTTACTCATGCAAACTGTAGTTCACAGATGGTGTGTACGTACACAGCGCACACCAGCATTTTATTAACAAAGATCGTTGTGTGCATCACCCTTGTCAAACCAGCTGATCTGCGATTGGTCGAGTGGCACAGCTAGGCTTTTTCGACCAATCACAGATCAATTGCAACGAAGAATAGCTTCATACACACATGTTTGTAAACTAGTGTGTGTAGAATGCACTTTCATGATAATAATGTTTTCGATAACAAACAAAACAAACAATGTCAACTAAATTAATAACCAACATCGTTTTTTTGTTACTTCAAGGCTCTAAGGAAAGATAATTTCTATGTTTTATGAGTTAGATTAAATCTTAGTTGTAGGAACTAGGTAGGTATTTACTTACTTTCTTGTAATTGTTGTTGTACGTAATTCGTTATTTACCTCTCGACGCTCTTTAGAATCACTCCTAGCAGAATGGCAAGGTGGATAGAAATAAAGGAAAATAAAGCGGTTTTAAAACATTTATTAATTTTATTCTGACTCTGACTGACTCTATCACACTTTCACAGGCTTTGGACTAACAAGTAGGTTAGCGTAGTAAATAATTTATCTGACTAACAAAAAAATTAAATAAACAAATCAATCAAGTAGGTACCACTTACTCTCAATCTACGCTTACTTGGCGTGTTTAAGTTCATTAAGAGGTTTACAATCTTTACAACAAATTACATTGATCATAATCACATTACAAAAAAACATTGCACAGCAATGCGACGTGCACTTTTACGCGAAACAGTCTCTGTCACTTTTTATGTTTTAAAGCACTTTTTATGTTTTAAAGCGTTCACACGGTTTGCAATAAAATTCGCTGTCGTAGTTGTGTCGCACTTTCAATGTTATGATCACCTTCACAATACACTAAGTCCTACACTCAGCCCCACACATGGAAGCCCAAATGTTCAGGCTACAGCTACATCTAGTCTGAAAATGATCGGGCCGAACTAGGTGGGGGTTCTGTTCAGCCCAATAGTAGGCGCCGCGGCGTAGAGGTTAAACATCCAACCACTGGTGAAGCTTCTCTCGTCCGTCCAGAGAATGTTGCAGCTTCTGCGACTTCTGCAAAACTGGACTCGTAGTGTGAAGTCATGCGGCTTCAGCTCTTGAACTAGTGTAAAATGATACAGGCGCCTGCCCCTCGTCTTGTCTCGGCGAGACCGCCGCTGAATTCGCAATAATGACGCCTGCGCCCATGAGCGTTTGGCGAAGACGGACGCTGCATCAGTCGCGCTTGCGATTGGGTTGCCGATCAAAAATCTGCATCACACTGTCTTCTTATTAAACAGGCTGGCGTGGCCTTCCCTGGTCCCCGACGGACATAAACAATCTCACTCCAGTCCCTGAACCGCTCACGAAAACGCCCTTAATATCAGCGTAAAGGCGCGCTGCTTTAGCACAAATTAAAGTTGCGATCCTGGTAGCACATAACCCTGGACTGACACCGTTGCGGCGTCGCACACGCACGCCGCACGGAAGCGAATTAGAGACTGCGCGGCGCGGGGGCCCGGCGGGCGGTCGTCCTGCAAAAGCCGAAAAGGCTCAAGCTAGGGATGCGCCTAAGATGGGATCATAATTTAAAGGATACTAAAAACTAAAACATACCGGATAACTGATCGTGAATTGGGAACTGACACCTCGCATTTAATTAAGTATTATGGCGAGGTAACCTACTACTTAAACGAAATCGTGAGTGCGACACAAGTTTTTTTTGTACCTTAGCTTTCAACTCGCCAATCTAGTTAAGTGTAACTCTTGTTTTTAGAGTCAAATTATTTTGTCCAAACCGGTAATAAATGTTCTAAAGTGTCAGTTTAAGACAGACAGACTGATAAAACATACAACGACTGTATTTAAAAAGTCACTAAGAAATATTTTTAACGAACTAACTAGGCCATAGCATTTAAACTCGGACATATCGTACTTTATCGAGCAGTTATTTCTTAACTGACAGTCGCAAAATTACCAAAATGTATCTTCAAAATGCTTATTCACATAACTACTTACTTGAGTTACTGTAAGTGGCAAAAAGGAAACAACTTCGAGAGAAATCAAAACACTAATAACATGTTTTACTTACTTAATATGAAATATGCGCTGATAAGACTATTTTTCGAAACTCATAAAACATTGTTATCGTCTCAATAACTTAGTTAAAATCAAATAAAATCAAATTTTAGTTTAAACAAAAATAAAATCTTAATTAGTAATGTAATGAATGAATGATCTGATCTCGTAAAAAACTATGAGCCTAGAAATCAGAACAAATGTGGCACATCCCTATCTATCCGCATGCACACTTTGATTTACCCCGACACGTGCCCGACACCGGCCTTTCGGCTCGAGCGGCATAGTCTGCAGTTTGCGAGTACGGTAGGGCTTCCACGTTAAATAAATATCTAGGACTAGGATTACGATTTTACATGAATGTTTGAGTAGGTTTATTAAAACAATCCATATCATTTTTTATTTAATTATTTTTAGCAAAACAATTATAATCGTGTTTAATTGAACCAAATATCACATTTTAATACTTTTCTCATTGTAATATTGCGACCGGTTAAGAGTTAAATTCTAGGTAACTTTTAAAGCATTTTTTGAAATGAGTTTGTCCCGTGGTTTGTCAAGTTAATATCAACTTTTACGGTGTCGATTTCATTATCTAGACGACTAGTCAAGAATTAATTACAAAATAGCAAAACCTTTTGTTCCAACAATTGTCCTTATAAACAATAGTAATATCTCAAATGTTGAAACTTAAATAATAAGTAAAATGTATTTCAGTTCCTAAAATAGCAAAATGTTTTATTTCCTTACGAATACCTACGATCTTATCTTAGCTAAACAAAATGCTTGTCACCCTATCCAAGATACCGACAAACACGGCGGGGTACTTTTGTCGGGGCCACCTTTGAAACTTGGTCTTGCTAACTCCAAAATAATTTTACCCCCAAAATTAATTAAAAAATAAAGTAGAATTAAAGAAGGCGAGAAATTAGACTTTAATGACCTTGTTATTTTCAGTTTAAACAACTCGATTGTAGTTTTGTTTGTAAAATTTAATTTAATAGCACATTACACGACGAGTTTACAGCCGTGGTGGGAAGTTGGGAACGGTTAGACGTAACGTCGTACAGCCATTTTTATTGAAGCTGAATAGACGAGAGCATTGATCGAAATTGTCGTTGTCTCCGCGGTATCTTCGTTCTTTCAAAATGATATGTGAATACGGCCTTGGTTACTACGAAAACTAGTGAGTCGTTGAAGTTTTGTTACGTAAAATAGGTCACAACAACACAGTCACACTCTCCGGTCAGTTCGCGAACAACGCACTCTGCGGTCAGCTGTTCGTAGTATCTTGATCGATTATGAAGTACCGCCAACTTTTGATTCTCTCGATGTCGGTTCGGTTACGTGACCGCAAAAATCAACAACCAATTGAAACCCCTAATTCCTAATTCTCTAATTGCGAAACACATAATTCTACTCCAATCCGTAGTGAAAAAAGTCCTTATAAAAGAAAACCCACAAACTTTATTTTACCCTAAAATCAGGGTAATTCTTTCATGTTGGTATTTCTGAGTCACCGTCGCCGCACCGCCGGTAGTACTATTAGGTATTCTGTGGCACCGCGCTGTTATCTTGAGTGTGTGCATGTGTGGGTCACGTTTGCTTGTGTGCGTGCGTAGTGTGTCAATGTAGTAGTAAACAGCTGTAAAGGGTGTAGATTTTCGTAGTTACGGAATGAGATTGTTAAGATCAATATCTCCGTAACTAGCCTGAATTTTTGGCTCAAATTTGGTGAGCCTGCTCAGCTCGATGTACAGATACCCCCATTAAAAGGAATGTAGTTGATTTTGTTAGACCTTATATACATACATTACTTAAATCCCAAAGTGAATATATAATGTAATTACTTAGCTTATCCTATGTTACAGAAATCAGAAACCACAACGGTGCCCTAACAAAGAACAATCGATAAATTAGTTTTGCTGTGTACAATTATTATGATTGATTGAATATTATAATAAACATTAGCTTTGAAAGGGTGCATGATCCCATTTAAGAATAATATTATAGTTTAGACTTTATTCACAAGGTACAAAAGAAAATGAGTAAAAGTCCTAATTAGCAACATGTTTTCTTCATTACAGTTTCATAATAATTATGTATGTAATACTTATGGTAAACATTATTTAGACTGGCTACAATCATCATCTAAATTATTATCTACATCTAGACCATTGCCAACATCATCTTCATCACCCGTACTACTGTCAAAATCCCTATCAAAACTCATCCAAGGCTGAATTTTATCAATCGCTACTGTGCCCTCATATCGACGGCCGTTTTTACGTGACAAGGGCGTATCTTCGACAATAAACCTATCATGCTCAAGCACTTTAATGATTCTGTAAGGGCCTTGGTATTTAACCACTAATTTCTGCGATTGACCGTCATGAGGTACCTGTCGCTCAACCCTAACCAGATCCCCTGCTTTGTACTTTTTACTTGGTTTTCTGCGTAGATTATACCGCTCAGCATCTTTAACCTGCTGAGCTTTAACGCGTTTATTTACTTCCTCCCTAACAGATTCTAGCTCCTCGGGTGAAATTACATTAATAGTGTCATTAATAACGGTACCTAGCATGCCCTGTGTTCTATGATTTAGAACAAAACCAAACAGGAGTTCGGATGGGGACTTTTGGGTGGTTTTATGAACTGTAGTGTTTAGCCCAATTTGAATGTCGGGAATGCGCTCATCCCAGGATCTTTCGTCTCTACCGTGATTTGACGTAGCTAATGCCTCTGTGATCGTTCGGTTAAAGCGTTCGACTTGACCATTAGCCCTTGGAGTAGCAACTGCGTTCAAGATGTGTTTTATCCCGTGTTCCTCGATGAAATCTTTAAATGTTTTGCTGGTGAAGCTAGATCCTCTATCGGTAATTAAACGAGTTGGTACTCCAAAGAATCTGATATCGACGGTTCGGTGTTAAAACCCGATAAGTCCCAAAAGTTGACAAATTATAGTTTCTAAACATGTATACTTAATTTTTTAAGCTCTTTCTAGTGGTATAATCAGATATGTTGAATTCAGTGTGTAACACATGGATAAGTAAGTTGTTTACCAGTTAATTGTCGAATTTTTGTATTTATTTTAAGTGTACAATACTTTAACTAAACTTAATTCAATGAAATACTCTAAGTTAACTATTTTTTCTGGTGGAAGAATCAAGTATACGTATTTAATTGGATTTAGCAGTTGATCACTCAAGCTACACTTAAATTGCCATATCATGTAAAACCAATTATGGTACATTATCTTGTTTCACCCCTCGACGATGCGTCGTTAAGTGTTATTTTGTGACAAACGTAAAATAAGTAAAATGTACTTATCGGATTTCAATTATAACACAATTTATATTTAACAAAAAGAAGGAAAAGCTAAATCCATTTAAATACGGATATCGTATTTATTGTCAGAATGAAGCCATAATTGTTTCACTTCAAATTTTGTTATTGGCTATTTATGTAATGTGGCGTAACATAATAATCCAAGCATTATTCGGGGTAGAACCCGATAATTACAATTGACTGCTCCCCGCGTCTCTCAACCGACTCGCCCGCAGCGTCTACCCCGTTCCCCGCCCGGCGCCTCTGCCACGCCATCAGCAATCAGTTTGAACAAATTGTTACGTTGTGCGCACGCAAAAAACGCCACGATTTTATGTATTTTTTACGAAAACGAAAGCAGTTAGAATGGCTGCTAGGTAGAGAAAACTAGTGCGACTAGCTTGAAATGAAAGGAGGAAATAGGTAAGCAAATATCTTTTATAATTAAAATATTTTAAAATTTAGATTGTTTGTTCCCTTATTCGGGATCATCTCCAATGCCCTACCCAGTATCAGTTGGGAGCTCTTTTCTCGAAATTGTTAGCAAATATGTCTACCTGGGACAAGTGATCCAGTTGGGTAGGTAAAATTTTGAGAAGGAGGTCAATCGTCAAATCCAACTCGGCTCTGCCCAGCCGTTCGAAAAACTACGTAACGTCTTCTCATCCAAAATACCTCAGTGCCTAAAGACGAAAGTCTACAACCAGTGTGTGTTACCAGTGATGACATATGGAACTGAAACGTGGCCTCTCACTATGGACCTCATAAGAAAGCTCAAGGTTGCACAGCGTGCTATGGAAAGGGCTATGCTCGGGGTTTCTTTGCAAGATCGAATCAGGAATGAGGAGATTCGTAAACGAACAAAAGTTGCTGACATAGCCAAATGGATAAGCAAGCTGCACGTAAAACTGACGGCCGATCGGGCAGAAAGGTTCTGGAATGGAGGCCACGTACCGGCAAGCGCAGCTTAGGATCTGCAAGGTGGACAGACGACCTAGTAAACTTCTGGATGCGGGCCGCTTCCAACCGGCCAATCTGGAAGTCACTGGGGGAGCCCTATGTTCAGCAGTGGACGTTCTGTGGCTGAAATTATGATGATGATGATGATCGGTCAATGTAATGACGCGAGTGTTAGAGCGCGCGCCCAACGAACGAATCGCGCTGTATACTTTACTCGTGGCCACTTCGAAGTGCCACCTTCTGAACTCTTCCGCCGCAGAGAAATCCACTCACACGTCACATTATTCGACAGACCGATCCCTTGGGTGAAGGAGGTTAAATATCTAGGTGTCTCTCTTGACCGACAGTTATCGTTTCACGTCGTTCTCAGTCGAGCGAAGCTCTATGTTCACCGACTATTACCACCACGTCGCGACCATCGTCAGTACCAAGAGTAAAATGTCGCTTGGGAATAAGCTGTCAATTTACAAGACTTGCATCCGCCCCGTGATGACATACGCCAGACCGGTGTTTACTCACGCCGCCCCTAAAAAAATAGAAGATCTTCAGATAATTCAGAACAAATTCTTGCATCTGAGTCTCAGGTCAACTTTGTTTCAAAATATACGCCGTGAGAATCTCCATTGATATTTCGACATGCCCTCAATCGTCCACTATATGAAAGTCGCGTCCCGGCGCTTTTTTGATGAGGCGATAAACAACTCCAACCCGTTAGTAGTCAAAAGCCACGTATATGCCTCGGAAGGATGTCGCTGTTCTATTCCGTTGGCCCCAGCACGTTCTGGACGACCCGGATGATTTCATCATCACGTATATCACAACAGCTAACACCGCCTTAAGCACTTCAAATACTATACAACTTACTAGTTCGCATCACCGCACCCGCCTACGACGTGGGTCCCGGATTTCATTTTGGCCGACACAGACACGTGTCTGCCTTTTCTCCTGTCCACCCTACGGACGACGGCCCAAGCCAAGGTCCAAGGGTAAACCCTTGGACCTTGGCTTGGCTTAAGATAAATCTTATTATATATTCTGTGGTCCAAACGGTCTGGCCTGTTTCGGCAGTCCCGGTCCCGTCGGTGCCACCACTAGCGGATTCGCCGCTTGGTAGGTTGCCTTACTCACTCGACACTGGCCCGATCACGTCCGCTAGTATGAGGCCCGGTGGGGTGGACCTAGGCTGTGCGCCTTCAGCGCACGCTAAAACTGCCCGGTGAAGCTGGACAAGGTTTTCCTCAAAGATCACCAGCAACAGCTCTGTTCGAAAAAAAAAAACAGCCCAAACTCAAGTTAGAGAGAATTTAACTCAAAGTAACTCGAATTAAGCACAACTCGAGTAAGAAGAGTTAGTAAGTCGAGTTGATACATCTCTAGTCAAGAGCATGAAAACTTTGACTAATAATGTCGGAAACGACACCGACGACGAGTAGTAGTAATACGCATTTTCTCGTTAATAATACTTTTTATTTTCTTTTTAACAATTTTAACGATTGTTTTAATGTGTCATCCTTTATGTGAGTCATTTAGGAATTTGTTTGTTCTTTTATTTGATTTGTCTAGAACTAATTATACTACTTATAACCAATCTTAATCAGATATTTTCTTAGTGGTAAAACACTATAAAGCTACACCTTACTCCATAAATGTTATCTTTACAGCAAATCTACATACAAAATGCAGCTAAATGATCTAAGAACGTGTTTTTGTGAATGTTTTTCTATTTATAAAGTTCCTAGTATAATGATTAACTTGCTCAATTCAGTTTAATTTGATCTCAATCTTTTGACATTGAATAACTCAAAACTCACTTTCTTGTACTTATCGGGTTTGAACACAGAACCATCGATATGGTCTTTTAAAACTTTTATAGTGGTTAGTGATTTTGTATTTTTGACAGGTGTGATATTTATGAATTTAGTCATACTATCAATCAAAACTAACAAATAACAGTTGCCGGCTTTACTTTTTACGAAAGGGCCCAGGTGGTCTGCGTGGATGGTATGTAACGGCTTAGTACCTTTCTCTATTGGATGTAATTCTCCCTCACGCTTACCACCTGATGCCTTATGATGCGCGCATTCCAGACAGGCAGAAACATATTTTTTTGTGAATCGCCTCATTCGTCGAAACCAAAAATGTTTTCTGATACGATCTAGCGTCTTCTCGTAGCCATAATGACCTACGTCGTCGTGGTTTTTCTTTAAGATTTGCCAGCGAGCTCCCTTCGGCACTACCCATTTTAGTTCTTCTCCTACCAACCGATATAAACGTCCGTTTTTGATTTTATATTTTTTGTAGACACCGGCAGTTTTTTCTGTGTTTGGGTCGTTAAGAATGGTATTAATTTCTTGTATCTCGGTATCCGCGGATTGAACGGTGGTGATCCAATCTTGCTCGGACTCAATTGCCAGTACATCTAAAATATGAGACTCATTAAATTGTGTATCTATCGGGTTGCGGCTAAGGGCATCAACATGCGCCATCTTTGCCCCCGGCCTATAGTCGATTACGCAGTCATACTCTTGCAGTTGGATCCACCACCGAGCAACTCGCGGAACTAAATCTCTTTTAGTGAGCGTTGATCTAAGTGCGTTGCAGTCAGTCAGTATAGTAAAAGGAATTCCAATCAAATACACCCGGAACCGATGCAGTGAGGCTATAACCGCGAGAGTTTCGAGCTCAAAAGAATGATACTTTTGCTCTTCTGGGGTAGTCTTTTGGCTAAAGTACGAGACGGGCTGTAAGATACCTTCCCTATTTCGTTGAAGTAGGATACCAGCAAGGCCATTCTTGCTGGCGTCTGTGTGGAGTTGAGTTTCAAGCTTAGGGTCATACATAGCGAGTAACGGTCGTTCAGCTAATAAGTCTTTAATGCGTTTAAATGACTCGTTCTGAGGTTTGCCCCACACCCACCCAATATCCTTCTTTAGCAAATCGGTCATAGGAGAAGCTATTATAGCATAGTTTTTAATGAATCTCCTAAAGAACCCGGAAAGGCCCAAAAACTGACGTAATTCGTGTTGGTTAAACGGAGTAGGGAATTTGGAGACAGCTTCAGACTTCCTAGAACCTGGCCGTATGCCGTTTGGACTAACTTCAAAGCCCAGAAAATCAATCTCCTCAAAGAAAAAGTTGCATTTATTTAATTTTAACGTAAGTCCACCTTTCCTTAATAAATCAAGTACTTCTTTAAGTCTAATTAGTCCTTCATCAAAAGTCTTACATGGAATCAAAATATCATCCATGTAGACCAGGGCGTATCTTATTTTGGCATCTGACAATATTTTATTCATGGTTCTCTGAAAAACTGAAGGTGCATTGACGAGTCCAAACGGCATCCGGTTGTACTCGAATTGTCCATCAGGAGTCACGAACGCTGTTTTAGGACGAGAACTCTCTGCGATTGGGATTTGGTAATAGCCGGACGCGAGATCTAAAGATATGAAAAGGTTATTAACCTGCCAGCAAGTCCAACTGGTCCTCGATACGAGGGAGAGGATAGTGATCTTTTTTAGTTTTGCGATTAAGAGCCCTGTAATCGACGCATAACCTCTTCTCCCCGGTCTTTTTCTTTACGAGAACAATTGGACTCGCGTAAGGTGATGCAGATTCCTTAACTATACCGCTATCAATCATTTCGTGGACCATGTTTTGAACTAAACACCTTTCTGAGTGGGACATACGGTATGGCCTATAAACAACTGGCTCAGAATCTTCGAGCTCAATCGTCATCTCAGTGGCATTAGTTAACCCAAGTCTTTTAAGCTACTCGAGAAACAGTCTCCGTACTCTGCTAATACGTTTTGAAGCGCCATTCGCTGTTCAATTGTCAAGTTAGGATTACAAACTACAGTGTTGTCTGGTTCGGTTTTACTAATAGTAATTTCAGAGATATTGGCTGTCACGTGGATTTGGTCAGCCCTAGTCAACAAAACCCCCTTTTGAATAACAATATCGCCATCGGACACATTGTGAATAAGAAGTGCACACTGATTATTGGTTACACTATATTCACCAGGCAAAAGATAATACGGTTTTTTATCTGGACCCCTAATTGATCCGTGTACATAAACATTTCCCTTAGCCAAAGATTCCCATTTAAAGCTAGGGTGCCCTATTTGATTACAATTGAAGCATCGTATACTATTGTTATTTAAACCAGTTTTGCTCGGTCGGTTATTAATTGAGTAAGACTTATCAAATTTGTTTCTCCTTGGATTATCATTATCTTTATTACTTGTATTGCCTACCTTGACTGATCTAAAATACTTTAATACCTGTTCGGGTTCCGAAAATTGAGCCGCTTGAGCGCCAACCTTAACAGCACGATCATCTACGCCATGAAGTAAGCAGTCTACTGCCTGCCGTCCATTTATTTTACAACGGTTTAAGAGGTTGATTTTGACGTAATAGTAATGCTCTAAGGATTCACCATATCGAACTCTGCTGTTCAACATTTCCGAAAGAAGTTCAGCAAAATCTTCACGACAAGGAAAAGATTCTATAAGCTTCTTCTTCCAATCGGGCCAGCTGTACAACAGAGTAGGCAGACCCTGATACCATGACTTCGCGACGCCACATAATTTTGGGAGAGAATAATGTATAATTTCCCTTTCGGACCAGTTATAAATTTCTGCACACTCTTCTACCTTATTAATCCATGTTAGGACTGTATGTTCCTTAGTCATGGGATCAGTCTGGGATCACATTATCTTTGTACGAAAGTTTAGGTTTATCAGTGTTTTTCACATCTTTAATAATAAAAAGTACTTTATCTAAAAGAGTATTCATGTCATTTTTAGTAGTTTTAGAACGTTTAGGCTTTGAACGAGTTTTGAAAATAAATGACACCCCTACCCGATGAAGATGATGTCGACGAAGTACTTCGATGCCTGTGTCTATGTCTTGTTCGCCGCTCACGAGATTGTCTGTCCTTTCTCTGGATTTCCTGCTTCCACGATTTTCATATTCATCCGATTCTTCAGACGATTCCCTCCTTCTTTTTCGTGTGCTTCCTTCATTGTTTGGTGCTCGCACTTGCGTCACGCTATCGCGCGATGTTCCAGGAATTTGCGCTGTGCAATAGTTTCCATTCCGTCCATTATCCCGTCCTCTAAAAATCCTTCTTCCATCAACGTCACTTCTATTCGACCCTTGAGATTGGGTTCCATCCACAAAAACTTGCCTACTATCTTCACTGGGTATGCGCCCTTGACCTCGAGCATCACCCGATCTACGCCCTTGACCTCGGGCACTATCCATTCCCAGCCCTTGACCTCGGGCATCATCAAAACCAGACCCTTGACCTCGGGTATCATCCATATTTGGCTCTTGACCTCGAGCATCATCATATCCTGGCCCTTGACCTCGGGCAATATTACCATCCATGTTTCTGGAACTCGAGAGAAAACAAAGCTTAGCATGACTATACACCATGAAGATTATATTACTTCAATTAAACTTGCTACAAACGATATTTACCAACAAGAAAATATAGGTAGGTATTTAAATTTCAGCTAAAGGAAAAACCAGTAAGTACTAAAACTAGTAAATAAATTATATTTTACGATCATTTCCCCAAATTACTCACAGTAAAATCGAAAGAATAAAGAAGCTTTAATTATACTTTCGGGAAAAATGTCTTAAATACCTATGTAGAATGGTGTTACAGGGCTAAGAAACTATTTGCGCAAAGTCAAGTTAAAATAGGTAACAGCCTTAACTTATTCGTTAGTAAAATAAAGTTAAATTTAATAATTGGATTCGCTTTGCTTAATTCGACTTTTACTTTAATTCAATTCAATTCATTTCAATATATTTATTGCATTCTATAATGTTACACAGGTGTTATAAGTAGATACATAAAACAGATCATTATAGACCCTGTAGGGCACAACAATAAGATAGGTATTGTGGGCAGAGAGGATGACGCCATGCATAATTAGATCAAATTGTTTATTTTAAGAAGTTGTAAAGAATTAAAATACATTAAGAAATCATATGATAATTATTGAATAATATATTGAATAACATAGTCAAATAAATAGTATTTTTAGGCATTTGAATATTTATTTATCTTTGGATTTTATTTATTGTTTTAGATTATTGTCATTTAAGTATTCGTTTATTGTGTAATAATTTTTTTTTATTAACATTAATTTTAATTGTTTTATAAATTTTAAATCATTTATTTTTATTTTATAGCTAAATACTTTTGAATTTACTGATCACACTGATTTGGTTATGAATTCATTTAAATAAAACCTGTAATAAGAAAACAAAAGAGAGACGAGAAAAGAAAAAAAATGTATTTAAATCTAGCTTAGTTCCCATTTAATCTAGTGCCATATATCTTTTTTGCTTATAAAGTTTTTTTTTTAAAAAAAACTTGTTCCCTAAAAATCTAGTCCACTTATAGCAAAGAAAATTCACTGTACTTACATTTTGCAGGCGTGCAAGGAAATTTTATTTATCCTTTGTTCATCCCACTTCTGAACTTTAAGCGTCGATATAAGTTCAAACACCGGCTTGATGATTTTCAACAGTATTTATTCCACAGAGTCTGCTTCACAAAAATATGTCTGATCGCTACGACAGTACACTCGCGAATGCGCCGCTATTTCGGCACGAACGCCATACTGTGGTTTTCGCCGGAAGCGGAAACCACGGCGTTTTAAATTAAAGATAAAAAATAAATAAAATTAGGCTATAATTAATACATTTTAGTGCAATTATAAATTTATAATATTTTAAACAAATCAGAATGTATTTTTAGATTGTTGTCATATTTAAATTAATTGTTTTCAGTATTTTACATTTCATAACATTAAATCAGCAACCGGAAGTGCGGAGTGTAAACGTCATTCCTTTACATTTTGGATAATTACCGGACATTACATCAAATATTATAAATTATATAACGTTAAAATAAATTAAACCTAACACTTATATGTAATTTACAAGCTCGCAACTAGTGACTATCGCAGGTAATACAACCGACCAATCAGACAACAGAAAATTTTACATAGTCAACAATGTGTTATATTATAGTACAAGTTATATAGTACAATGTATCTTAATACTAATTACTTTTCACTAGTTGATTAGATACACATAAAATCATTTTACACTTTTAATCACTCCAGTTTATTACAAAACACGTTCTGCCGTCTACATACCACCCCCTGGTTGAGGACATAAGTCCGAAACATTACTGCGATGTAGGCAGAACTGCGATCTTTGTAGCCGGACGACGTAGCACTCCGTGAGAAGTCTTCACGTCCGCCACTCTTACTTGTCCGTCTGCACCCGGGTATACTCTTTCGATCACTCCTCGGGGCCAAACATTGCGGGGGAGAGCGCTGTCAACTATAACGACAACGTCACCCGGTTGTAGTGGTGAGATGGTTTCGGTCCACTTCTGGCGTGACTGGAGGGTCGGTAGATATTCCCGTAGCCATCGGGACCAAAAAACATCTGCCAGCGCTTGGACCACTCGCCACTGTTTGCGAGTGCACAGGTCAGTATCAGTGAAAACTCCCAAGCGTGTAGTATTTGAGGCGGTTCCCAGCAGCAGGTGGTTAGGAGTTAACGCCACAGGATCTCTCGGGTCTACAGCCACATGAGTTAAAGGGCGACTGTTGATAATTGCTTCAATTTCCGCCAGCAAAGTTTGAAGAACCTCTTCCTTTGGGGCTCGTTCCTTTAGAGTTGCTTTCAAGGCGGTCTTGGTAGAACGAACGAGGCTTTCCCAGCATCCTCCCATGTGTGGTGACGCCGGTGATATAAAACTCCATTGGATTCCTTTTGTAGAGGCTTCTTCTTCAAACTTCTCAAAGTCCATGTTCTTTATTGCGTCTTTCAATTCACGGTCTGCGCCTACGAAGTTTGTTACTCGATCACTGTAAATCACTTCTGGTTGACCACGTCGAGCGATAAATCGCCTGAGCACCATAATGGCTGAATCGGCGCTGAGTGGGGCAGCTAGTTCTAGGTGGACCGCTCGTGTGGTCAGACATGTCAACACCACACCCCAACGCTTCTCACGCCTCCTCCCTATGGACACCTCCATCGGTCCGAAGTAGTTGATGCCACAGTGGCTGAAGGCGCGTCTGTGGTGTGTCAATCTGGCCGCCGGCAGGTCTCCCATCTTCGGGGGTATAGGTTGAGCTAGTCTTATGCGGCAAAGTTGACACTTTTGTGCCACACGTTTCACTGTTGGGCGAAGTTTTATAATCCAATATTTTTCTCGTAAAGAGTTCACCACGGTTTCATTGTTGGCGTGGAAAGTTTGCTGATGGTAGTGTTGCACCAGGAGTTCAGTGGTCGCGTCTTGGCCATCCATGATGATAGGGTGGCGTTCTTCATAAGGAATATCTGCGGCCACTAACCTTCCCCGAACTCGTAACAATCCATCTTCGGTGAGCATCGGGTCAAGACGCTTCAGGCGGCTCTGAGGTGACAACGTTTCACCTTTCTTGATTTTTTTCAGGTCTGTCGCGAAAGCTGTCTCTTGGGATTGCTTGATTAGATAAATCTCCGCCTCATTGATCAAGTGGCCTGTAATTGATGAGCCAGTCTCCGTCTTCTTTCGGCGGGCCCACGCTAATACGCGAGCTGTGGTGCGCACAGCGCGTGTCCAGGAGGAAAATCTCGTGACATCAATTAGCAGTTTCGGAGCTTCTGTCGTCACATGGATAGGCGTGGCGCGGAGCTCACTGGCGGCTTCATTTGTAGCTCCAGTAATTTCTTCAGTGGGCCACTCCTCTGATTGTTTACGCAGAAATGCTGGCCCGCTAAACCAGATGGATTTATTTTCTGACCACCCTGTACGAGTGGCTTCATCTGCCGGGTTTTCGTTAGTTGGAACCCAGCGCCAGTCGTTGATGTTGGATTTCCTGTCGATTTCAGCAAGTCGATGAGCAACAAATGGTTTGTATTTTCGTGGATTTGATCTTATCCAGATTAACGTCGTTTTTGAATCAGTCCACAAGGTAGTCTTGATGATGTCAAACTCGGCTTCTTTTTTCACAGTTTCGGCAAGTCGACAGGCTAGTACCGCCGCTTGCAGCTCGAGTCTTGCTTTTCCCGCTACTAGTACAACATTTCTCTGTTCATCTATGAAGAAGGCGACTGCTGCATAAGCTTTTTCACTTGCATCTCCGAATACGTGTAGCTCCACGGTACGAGATCGCAGTCCGTACCATCGTGGTATCTTAAGATTCTGCAGTTGCTTCAGCTCGCATAGCCATTTCCTCCAATCGTACAAACAATCTTCATCCAAAGATTCATCCCATTGCGTTCCAGCCCTCCATATCTTCTGCATCAGTATGCGAGAGCCAATCGTCATTGGACAAATGAGTCCTAACGGGTCAAAGAGACTCATTATGAAGCGTAAAAATTCCCTCTTTGTTGGTACTTCCTTCCCTTCTACGATTTCGTGTCTGAGCTTCTTGAACGACAGATCGAATGTTAGGGTGTCTTCGCTAGTGGACCACGAGGCCAAGAGTTCTCTCGGTCTCTCCTCCAAGTTTTGATAAACTGATGCTTTCAGGGACGACACTAGGTAATTTCTTCCGTAACTCGGCATCATTTGTCGTCCAACCCCTGATGTTGAAATTTCCATGACGATGAATCTCCGTGATCTCCGTGATGAGCTTCAACGCGGTGTCCACGTCTTCAACACTATCAATATAGTCATCCATGTAGTGACGCTTCTGAATAGCTTCAACTGCTTCTGGGTGTGTCTCTTTGAACATCTCAGCATTTTTGTTCAACACAAAGATAGCGGATGTTGGCGAAGACGCAGCTCCGAATATCATAGAATCCATCATGTACGTGTCCGGCGTTCGTTGTCTATCTGTGTCCCTCCATAAGAACAATTGCGCTCCCTGATCTTTTTCGACAATCTTCACACGCAGAAACATATCTTCAATATCGGCAGTCAACGCTACTGGCTTTGACCGGAACCTGAATAGTACCGACAGCAGTGGATTAAGAAGGTCAGGTCCACTGAGCAGGTTGTCGTTCAAGGATGTGCCTTTGTATGTGGCGGCAGCATCGAAGACCAGTCTCAATTTCCCAGGTTTGTTCAGATTGGTGACACCGAAGTGAGGAAGGTGCCATGTGACTGCCGAGTTGACAGGTCCGTCAATCTTCTTTGCATAACCTCGATCAAGGAGTCTGTTAACTTGGGCACAGTAGGTTTCTGCAAATTCCGGATTTCTATCCATTTTCTTTTCAATTCCACGTAGCCTCTTCTCAGCGTCTCTATGGTTATCGGGTAGTTCGACTTCGTCTTTTTTCCATAGGAGTCCAACTTCCCAGCCTTTCTCAGTGAGCTTCGCAGTGTTTTCTAGGATGGATATAGCTCTGGAGTCTTCATAATTAGCCCGTTTTGCTTCAGTGATACCAATGGCGTCCAGTTCAAATTGTTGCTTTACCAATTCATTCAGGTCCGAGATGTGATTCACAGCTTCGATGTCCCTTTTCATATTGCCGATTGGACCATGCAACACCCATCCTAATCGAGTGAGAGATATGCAACTGGCTGACCAGACTTGCCTCTTTTTATATCACCTCCGACGATAAGTTGCCAATTGTCTTGACCAATCAGAAGCAGGGGTTCGGCGTCTTCCATCTCAGTGCAATTCAGGCCTCGAAGATGCTTACATCGACCTATGACACCTTCAGGTACAGTCTGCGGCGGTAGTTTGATATCTCGGATAGTACGCATGGACAAAGTGTGACTCTTGTTATTGGGTCCACGTAGTACGACTTTGACGTTTCTTGAATCTTGATCAATAACTGTGTACGGGACACCTTTAAATGATAGTCTGATGTTGAGAGAAGAGAGTTTATTGTATGATAACTTAGATTACTGATATTGCTAATGATTTGATGATGAGAACGCGTCCGCCGTGTGTCGGTGTAAAACGTGAACTGGTGGAACATGGATGACGCGCGTTCATTTGACCTAATTTATATTATTGCTTTATAAACAAAATGTACGGTTGTACCGTACATACTGCCGGGTGAGAGATGAAGATGATGTTGAAGATGAACTGTAATGTAATGCTTTAAATGTTAATTATATGATAATGGCTTGTAGTTATATACTTATTTAGGTGGCGCTAGTGTCATGCAATTCATATAGTGTCCGTATAACTTTATTAATTTAAAATAGTTATTTCTCGTTTTTACTATTGATATGGATCGAAACCGGTTGTGCAGTGTCCTAAGATGTGTCACAAATGTTATCCACGTGTAAACCCTATAAACTGATATAATATAATGTGAATTATATTGACGAGCTACAAGTGACTGGATATTTGATTCCAAAACAAATAGGAGTGACCAATAGTGACAATTATACGTGTAAACTGTAAATATAAACTAATAATACAATTAAGACTCAGTGAGTGACCGCGAAGCAGTGAAATTAATGAATAATTAATCCTACAGTCGTTATAAATTCGAATATAAACAAGGATCAGCTGATGACAAACGACTTTTCTACTCGTTACTAGATGTCGCTGTACGTCAAGAAATTGGGGACGCAATATACAGCCATCTGATTTTTAGAACTATCCCGTTGTCACTAGATGGCGTTACTCTCCTTACAGATGTAAATTATTTAAAAAGCGCGTCTTGAATTCTACGTAGTTCTACTACTCCCCGATAGATCTACTAACTGAAGACTGACCAATAGCAGTCGGGGTATACACCTTACGAGCGCTGGCATCTAGCAGTATCGGACTAAAGCGGATTGAAATGATTCAAGTGCTTGTTAGCTAACTAATCAATTATGCCGAAACCCAATACAAAAAACTCATTTGACTCACGCAGGGGGGCGCTTGCGGTTACATGCAAAAAATGTAAACAAAAAGTCGATCCTAAAACTACGATACAATGTAATTTATGCAAGAATAGTTATGAATATGATTGCATTGGATTATCTGAAAAACTCCACAGGTTAAAGGATGCTACTACACGGAAGAAATGGCGTTGTAAAATGTGCCAGCATAATCAAAAAGCACACTCAACACCAAGTAGTTCCACAACTCCTATCGCATCAACTAGTAAAAAACCTACCCCGCCAAATGATTCCCAAGCTCCTACTATACCAAAGGACGCATCCCCTATCGCATCCACGAGTAAGACATCTATCCTGGAAAATAGCCAAAGCCCTATATCACAGAACAAAATATGCGAAGAGACTATATTATCAACCTTAGATGTAGACACAGTTGCTGGCAGGGAAAACGATGTAAACCTGACGTGTGACTTCAAAGTGAATGTATCGACAAACAACTCTTTTCAATATTTAACTGACGAAGAAACCTATGAACAAACACCGACTTCACCGATTGGCAGGCTAAATAGCAGTTGTCCGGATGTTGGGAAAATTAACCTAGAGGAAAAAATTGAAGAACTTGAAAAACGAAACAGAGACTTACAGGAGAGATTACAAATAGCTGAAAGTGAAATCGACAATCTACACCTAGAAAACTTGGAATTAAAGAAAAATCTATCCAAGCATGAAAATAAAGCGAAATACCTAGCGGATATCGTAACTCACTCTAGTTCAAAAAAAAATGTAACACTAAGAAACAAAAAGAAGTCTGGTAAAAAGTAAACAATTGGTTTTCTCTCTCGATGAAAAGTACACAACTGATGGTCCAATTTCAGATTGTGACAACTCGATTTCGACACCATTTATGGAAAAGGGGGCGAACCACTTGCGAAATGTTACTAACTTAAGCGCGAGCTGTTTAATGGTCGATAGCTCCCAGGCGGTTAATAAGGATAAATCAACAAATACTGCAAATACTACAAGACCATATATTTATATAGTCGGCGACCAACAAGTAAAAGGCCTGGCAGAAGAATTATTAACGTCGCGCTCAAAAGGCTGGAACGATGGTTACAATGTTACAGGTTTTGTGAAACCATTCGCAATAAGTTCACAAGTATCGAATAGCTGTGCATCACTGTACAATTCATTGACTGCGGATGATATTTTGATTTTATCTTTAGGCTGTAATGATAAAAATCCCTATTCTGTTATGTCAAATCTATGTAATATATTGTGTAACTCTAAAAATTGTAAAATATTTGTTCTGAGTATACATGAAAATCGGTATTTAAATGTAAACAGGTTAAATTCTGAAATTATGGCATTAATTAAAAACTACACTAATTGTACATTTATAAACACAGATTTGCTCTTAGCTGATTATCCTGCAGGAATAATGACATTTAGACAATTGATTAGCTTTAAAATAAACATAGAAATCGATTTTGACATTTATAAAACTAATTATATTATGAATTTTAATAAAATAAGAGACAGTTTTTCAATATGTAAAAAATGCACTACAACAGAAATTCCCAACAACACTAAAATGAATCACATGTCATATAAAAAGGGCACAATACCATACTACTTTTTAAAAAAAAGTGTGATTAATAAGCCCGTGCAAGCAGACGAAAATCAAGGTTCAGAATTTTTTCGTTCCTAAACTTTCAAATAAATTTTACATACTCCACCAAAATATCCAAGGCCTCCTCTCAAAAACAGAAACGATTGAGATCACTTTGTCAGACCTTAATTTCTGTCCAGACGTGATATGCTTTTCGGAGACCTTTATAAAAAATAGCGAAGAACGAAACATAAATGTACGCGACTATGAATTGGCCTCACACTATTCAAGGAATAAAAAAAGGGGAGGGTCATGCATTTTAATTAAAAAAGGTATACCTTTTAAAAAAATGTGTACTTTTGATCAGTTTTCGACAAATTTCCATTTTGAATGTTGCGCTATATCAATTCCAATACACAAAAAACGTCATTTTGATCACTTTCTCGATAGTCTAGAGCGTTTGCTTAACCTCTATCTTCAAAAATATAGTAAGTACAGAATAGTGATAGTAGGAGACTTAAATATAAACACCCTATGTGATAATAATTGTACTAGACACTTTACAGATATTCTCAAAAACTATAATATGAAGCAGCACATAACGGAGCCTACAAGAAACAGATCATGCTTAGATCATATTATTAGCAATATTAAGGGTGCAACTGGGTCACTGCTATCTCTCTGTTTGTCTGACCATAACACAGCGCAGTTACTATGCTTTGATGTCAAATTTTCACAAACACCTCCCAGGGTAGTTTACACGTTTAAAAATTGTTACTCTCCCGAAAATATAAAAAAGTTCCAGCATTACCTTAAGAGTCTATCTCTTCTGGATTTATATAGGGAGACTGACGCAAATGTGGCTTTTAATCGATTTCACGATTGGTTTTGTTTACTATATAGACTTTGCTTTCCAACCACCAAAATAAAAATTAACACGAAACCACACTTAGCGTGGATAACGAAGGGGATCAAAAAAAGTTGCACAACAAATAGAAAGTTACGTCTCAAATACTACATTAAAAAAAACCGGGATGACAAATTTAAATATCGTAACTACTCTAAATTGTTGAGAAAGTGCATATTTGAAGCTAAGAAATATTCATACACAAAATTCGTTCTCAAAAGTAAGAATATTTGTAAAGCATCATGGAGAGTAATACAAAACGAAACAAATGGTACAGTGGATTTTAACAATCACATCGACAAAATTGAACAAAATGGCTGTACCATGACTGACCCCGTAAAAATAGCGAATACTTTTAATGACTCTTTTATTAACTTGACATGTAACATTAATAATAGTAAAAATATTGACATTAATTCTAATAATAATATGACATCATTAAATAATTCAATTTATCTTGCACCTATTGACAAAGATTATGTACAAAAAGTAATTATGACATTAAATAATACGACAGCTGAAGGTTATGATGAGGTATGCACTAAAGTGATTAAGGAATGCAAAGAGCATTTGAGCTTGGTATTAGCATTTCTAGTAAATTTGTCAATGGAGAGTGGTACATTTCCTGACCGACTAAAGCGCTCTGTTGTAAAACCTCTATTTAAAAAAAAAGGTGAAAAAACAGACTTAAATAACTACCGACCAATCACACTGATACCAATTCTGTCAAAAGTATATGAAAAAGTTCTACATAATAAGCTTGCAATCTTTCTTGAGAAATATAAGGTATTAAATAGAAATCAATACGGATTTCAAAAAAATAAATCTACAGCACTTGCTGCTTTCGACTTAGTAAATAATTCACTTAAAAGTATAAATAATGGCAGCTACACAACAGTCCTTTTCTTTGATATGTCAAAGGCATTTGACTTTGTGTCACACAAAAAACTAATAACAAAATTGGAGAATAGTGGTGTCAGAGGAAAGGCCTTAAGCTGGATCATGACATACCTACATAACAGAATGCAGGCGGTAGAAATAACACGACTACAAAAAAACAATAATTATATCCAAGTTTACAAATCAGAGTTTAAAGTAAACGAATCTGGAGTTCCACAGGGCAGCATACTAGGCCCACTACTATTTCTGCTTTATGTTAATGACCTCCCACTCTGTATTGAACATAAATGTGTACTCTTTGCTGACGACATATCAGTAATTGTGACAACAAATAATAAAAAAACTATACATGAACACGAACAGGACGTAAACCAAACTCTAATGACAATTGTAAACTGGCTTGACTTGAATAATCTAAAAATAAATATTGATAAGACATGTTACATTAACTTTAATAATTTAAAAAATAAAATTAACATAAATTATAAAGGACAAATACTGAAAGAGGCTAATAGTGTAAAATTCTTAGGTATAGAAATAGATAATAAATTGGATTGGAAACAAGTTTGTAACAAAATAAACAGTTTTTCATATGTCCTGTATAAATTGGTAAAAACAACCACAAGAACCACAGCTCTCACAGCATACTTTGCATATGTTGAATCAGTGCTACGTTATGGTCTTATCATTTGGGGAAACAGCACTGACATGCAAAGGGCATTTATAGCCCAAAAAAAATGTGTTAGGGCAATCTGTGGGATGGCACCAGATAAATCATGTAAGCCAATATTCAAATCTTTAAATATCTTACCATTACCGTGTCTCTATATATTTGAAATGGCAAAGTTCGTTAAACAGAACCCAAATTATTTTAAACAAGCGAAAGACATATATCCACGGAATACTAGAAATTGTAATAGGCTAGTCCTGGATTTTATCCCAAAAAGTTCTCGTATGCAAAAAAATTGTTTATGCATGTGTATAGCAATATATAACAATATCCCACAAAATATAAAAGGCTTGCATTTTAATCAATTTAAAAAGACACTACACAAGTGGCTGGTCGAACAAACTTTTTATTCTCTTAAAGATTTTTTTAATTGCAAGGAGAGTCAGCAATAAGTGTTATCATGTGGATGGAAATGTATAATTAAAGTTTAGATAATTTATTCTGCTCCTTAAATTATATTTTTTTAAGTCAATTGTATTGATTGTAAATTGTAATGTTGAAGTGGAGAAACTGTATTTGCATGCTATTTGTTAATGGTTGGATAGGCGATCATATTAATTACCTGTAAATCTTCTGTACACCCTGTTCATAAGCAAATAAACATATTCTATTCTATTCATATTCTATTCTATTCTATAGTTATTACAAGGTGATTCCATAGATATGTACTTAAAATTATGTTAGTGGTTGACATCGCTCAGACGCACACTCGTAAAAAGGGGTGAAGTAGCTTGATTTTGCACTCGCACACTTTGTACTAACGGTTTAGGATTGACACTATCACTTGCACTTGCACTAGCGATGTCGTGATGAGATAGCCGCGGGGCCGGCTCGGGCAGGCGCAGGCGGCGCGTGCGCGCGCGCCGCCACATCAGCGTCGCCCCGGCTGCTACGCATGCTCCCACCAGGACGTAAATGACGACCTAGTGATGAACGTCGTGATAAGAAATTTTATCTAAATCTGATTCGACGTCTTCATTCTTCATTTGATTGATTTGTCGCCCGATTTCCTTCAAAGATCCTTGGCGTTCTACCTGCTCTGTATGATTTGTCTCGCTTTTGCTAATAGGTATAATAAGGTTGATGATATGATTGATAGGTGGGATGTCGACGGCGATCAAATCTGGTTGTGTGTGTATTGAGTTGATTTGATGATTATGTGAATAAATCATGAATGAGTCTCCCTTGAGTACACAATTACTCCCGATTGATAAGACGCCGGCCTTGCTGACGCGCTCAGTTTCAACTCGCTTACCACACATGAATCGCAGAGTGCATTGTTCGCAACAGTAAAACATGTAGGTATTTACGGCGTTAAGTGCATTCCAAGCGTTTGTACAACTGTTGATGCTAGTTTGGCACCTGCCAGATGAAACATTCTTGATACATAGGTTTTGATCGTTCTGCATGTGGTAAACTGGGTCTTGAAGTTCACAAAGTTTTGTTGTGAGATCTAAATGAAGGCATGTTTGTACTTCAGTCTCAGTCATTGGTAGGTATGAATCTCTTTGAATGTTCATTGCTATGTACTCGGAAATAGGTATTATGCTGATCATGTTACTGTCGACTAATTGGGGAACGGGTATAACTTTGTAAATGTCATAGCTTTCTCTAGTTAGTAGTGGTATCTTGATTTCGAATAATAGATATTGATTTGTAACCTTGACCTTAACTCTTAACAGATGATATAATTTTGATACACCGCCGTGAATATCGTCTATAGGTAGTGATATTTCCTTTGATAAATGACCAGAAATTATGCTAAGTTCGTCTTTAAGTTGATCAGGTGATAATATGTGGATATCAAATTTCCCGTGATAAATATCTGTAACAGTATCGAGTAGAGTATTCTGTATCTTTTTCAGATTAATTAAAATATTGTTGGCGATTACTGATGACAAAATAAACTCATTGATAGCTTTTAACCTCTCTACCTCCTCCTTAATAATCAAGTTTTGTTGTTTCAGATTATTGAGATACAGATTAAATAGTTTATGCTGTTGATTAATTGCTGTATCTAATCTTTTCAAAAAATTGTATTGGGCTTCTATTACTGATGTCTGATTTTTCCATAATTTTACGAGATGTTGTTGGTTATGTTTGATTAAGTCAATGTCCTTTTGATATTGTACTGCGAAATCGTCGTCCAATACGCCGAACAGTGTATGCGCGACGGATCCTATTCCATTGATAAGCCCGCAACGTACTCGCATTCCCGGCGTCGCAGACTGCTGACCGAGCAGCAGCTGATCATAGTAGTGTAACTCAGTGCTCTCATGACGTAGTTGTAATAGGATTACATCGCATTGTTGTTGCTCTTGCAGTTTTAAACATATGTTTTCAAGGTGAGTAATGTATTTGTTTAGTAGTTTCGAACCATGCCAGTACGGATCCATATCGTAATAGATAATCATTTTCCATTCATCTCTGATAAGTCGCATGCTTGATGTTTTGTCGAAAAAAAGACTTTGGGTATCTTTAAAGTTTGTGATATTGTATGCTCCTTGGGCTGCTTGCATGAATGTTGTTAGAAGCAGCAAGGTGTACATGATTAGATTGGTGAGTTTGATTCCAGCCAGTCGGCTTTTTAGCTTACCACATTTTTTATTATCTTTAGTACATGATTCTTGTTGATTAAGTGTGGGAAATGGAGTTTGATGATTTGCTTCAGAATTTACTGGTAACACGCTTAATTTTATGATAGGTCTTTTTGTAATTCCGTTTTTTGTCTTGATTGTTACCACTCTGACTAGTCCATCCTTACCGGGGTGAAGGTCGATGACTCTACCTAAGGCCCACTTCCCGGCAGGTAAGTTTGCATCATGAATGATAACGATGTCATCTAGTTTGATATTACTATTTGACACCTGCCACTTGCTCCTGGCTGATAATTGCGTTAGGTATTCAGACTTCCAGCGTTTCCATATGTCACTGAATATCTTTTGCATCAAACACCAACGTGTTCTTTCGTCTTTTTCGGTCTCAACGATGCTTAGCACGGGACCACTTAATAAAAAATGAGATGGTGTGAGATAATTGATATCATCTGGATCCTCAGTTATAGCGCAAAGAGGTCGAGAGCTAAGGCAGGCTTCCAGCTGCGTTAATAATGTAGAAAACTCCTCAAAGGTTAGTTTTTGTTCTCCGACTACTCTGCGAAGGTGGTATTTGAGGCTTTTGACTGCCCCTTCCCAAAGTCCTCACGCACTAGGAAACGAGGGACAATTAAAATGCCATTTGATGTTCATCTCACTGATATTTGATAAAAACTCGTCGCTGATTACAGATTTCAAATTAATGCTCTCCTGATTGATAATCTTATTGGCTCCTACAAAATTAGTGCCATTGTCACTGTAGATGTGACCTGGTGTTCCACGTCTCGCTGCCATTCTCCTCAATGATGCCAAAAATGCTGACGAAGTCAAGTCTGACAACAATTCCAGGTGTACAGCCTTTGTGACCATACAAACAAATACTGCTACGTACCTTTTAAAGGTTTTGATGCCTCTTCCTTTGCTTGACTTTACGTTCACGTAGCCAGTAAAATCCACCCCAGTATGATAAAATGGCCTTGATGGATTTGACCTTGACTCGGGCAGGTCACCCATTCTCTGATGATTTTTCGTAGGGTTGTGTCTTCTACAGATAACGCAAAGACGTAAACGTTTTTTGATTGCTCTGTTACCGCCTATAATCCAAAACCGTTGTCGTAGCCATGCTAAGGTGACACGTGCTCCTCCGTGAAATGTCATTTTATGTGCGTGATCTATGAGAAGGTTTGTCAATTGGCTTTCGTGAGGTATGATAAGAGGATGCATCATTTCTTTGCTGATCGAAGCGTTGCTTAATCTTCCTCCTACTCTCAGAAGCCCTTCCGAATCGATGTATGGATTCAGTGGTAATATTTTGCATTTTAAACTGACTGTGCTAAGCTTTTGTAAATGTTGTATGTCTTCTTCAAATTCTTTATGCTGAATGTGCTTTATAATTTTTAGTTTTGCTCTTTGTTTTGCTTTTTTGCTTCATACGTAATACGTAGGCTATTATTCGTGTCACTCGCGTTAAACTGCTGTGTTTGTTTATTAGTTTCGTAATGATATCGTCGTCACTTGCACATGTCGTGACGTTTGCTTGCTTTGTCCTTTTGATCTCTTCGTCGGTGACATAAACGGGTTTTTCTTTTACGTTTTTGTCATCGAAGTTTGATAGCCATGCTGGTCCATGCCACCATAGCGGGTGTCGCTGAAGTTGTTCGGTCGTTATTCCGCGGCTGGCACAGTCAGCTGGATTGTCTTGAGATTTAACGTAACGCCAACATTCAGCCGGTAATACGTCTGTTACTTGAATCACTCGGTTAGCTACGAAGGCCTTCCAGCGACTCGGCTCTCCATTTAGCCAACCTAAAACTGCTGTTGAGTCACACCACCCAAATGTTTTAATATTGTGATCTGCCACATGATTTTACTTTCTTCATGAGCTTTGATAGGAGATGGGTGGCACACAGTTCTAATCGAGGCAAGGTGGTATTTTTCTTTGGCGGCACTAACCTTGACTTCGCAGCGACTAGTACAACTGTATTGCTTTGACTTCCATCTTTATTTTTTTTAATAATAATACAGTATATTACGCAAGCGTATGCATTGATGGATGCGTCACAAAAACCGTGAAGCTGTATGACGTCGTCTTTGCTACATTTTAGCCATCTTGGAACCCGAATCTGTGTAATATTTTTTATATCCAGTCGGATTTTTAACCACTCCTTGATATCATTTGGAAGTTCGTCGTCCCATTGTAAATTGTGTGACCAAATTTTTTGAAAAAGTAATTTGAGTTTTGTAGTAATGGGTGTAAGCCATCCTAAAGGGTCGAATAGTTTTGATATGTCTGATAATAAAGTGCGTTTTGTTAAATTTTAATGTGATAAGTCAACATTGATATCAAAACTGAATTCGTCTGATTGGGGGTGCCAACGTAGACCTAAGGTTTTAGTTGACTCCTTGAAATCATATGATTGATCACTAGTACTTGCTGTGCTAACTCCTTCTAAAAGAGCTGGCGTATTTGCTGACCATTTTCTAAGGTTAAATCCTCCTGATTTTAGCAAACTGATTAAGTCGGACTGTAGCTGCTTTGCTGATGCTAGGTCATGGCTCCCACTGATCAGGTCGTCCATGTAAAACTGCTCTTGTAGTACCTTGGCGGCTTGACTTGATTGATACTTATTACCTTCATCGTCTGCTATTTGTTTTAAAACCATCATAGCTAGGAAAGGGGCTGCTTTTGTGCCATAGGTAACGGTGGCTAATTTATATTCCTGTAAATTGTCACTAGGTGAGTCCCTCCAGATGATTTTTTGATATGTTTGATCGTCACCGTGAAGAAGGATTTGCCGAAACATCTTCTCGATGTCTGCTGTGTAGGCAAACTGATATTGTCGCCATTTGATAATTAATGATAGTAGGTCCTGTTGCAGATTGGGACCCCGGAGCATAACATCATTTAAGCTTTGACCACTTGAAGTTTTCGATGATGCGTTAAAAACTACGCGTAGGGCCGTGGTCGATGACTCCGCGCGCAAAACGCAATGATGCGGTAAAAAGACACCCAATGTAGGTGACAGGCTAGATGACGTCAGTCGCATGTGACCCAATTCGATGTATTCGTTGATAAACGATTTATATTCTTTTTCAATGTCTGCTCGGTTTGTAAATCTTTTTTCTAATTGTTTAAACTGTGCTATTGCTTTTGATTTTGATTCTCCTAACTTCGCTTCTGCGTCTGATACTAAAGGCAATCTAACTATGTACTTTCCGTCAGACTGCCTTGTTGTTGTATTTTTGAAATATTCTAGGCATTGAGCATCTTCCTGAGTCATATTAATATCCTCAGGGATGTCTTCAATCTCCCAGAAACGCTGAATGTCTTCTACATTGTGTAGAATAACATTACATTGATAAGATTTTACATTGCCACATAAAATCCACCCGAGGCGGGTTTGTTGTGCTACGGTTTGTGATTGCTCTGATGAAATGATACCGCTTAAGATGATAGACGAATAGATGTCAGCCCCTAGCAGCAAGTCTACTGGGCGGCTAACGTTGAAATCGGGATCTGCTAATTGAATGTTTTCCATATGTGACCAATCCGGTTTATTGAATGAATGATTAGGTAAATTGTTAATTAAATTTTTCATGATAAATACATCTGTCGTAAATTGATAATTGCTGTAAGAAGATGAAACTGTTATGTTGATAACTCCTTTACAGCTGTTTTCCTTTGCTCCCACTCCGAAAATAGTACCCTTGCACCGTTGTCGAGGTAGTTGTAAGATTTGTGCTGCCCTTTCGGTAATAAGGGAAGTTTGTGATCCCTGATCTATGAGAGCTCGTAATTTGATAAACGTGCCATCGACCGACTGTACTTTGACCGATGATGTTGCTAGGAGAGTTTCGGTGATATCATTTTGGGATACATTCGTGGCGTTTTTTCGCTCAGTAGCACCCGTGGTCGATTGCTTAACGTATGCCTCGGGCACAAGCGTGTTGTGCCGGCCTTGGCATTCACGGCAACGTTTGTCTGATATGCAATTTTTACCGTTATGATCGTACAGACAATTTACACATAATTTTAATTTTGCAATAGTGTTCCGTCTTTCGGTAGGTTGTAATTTGAGGAAAGTGTTGCAATGGAATATGCCGTGGTGTTCATTTTTGCATAGTGGACATCCTGTTTGTGTGTTTTTAGTTCCTAATTGCGCAAATTGATTTTGATTGCTGGTAAATGATTTGAAATAATTATTAGGTTTTTTATGAATGGATGTTGTTTCTGCCTGAGATAATTTTGCTGTAGCGTCTTACTTGCGTCGCGATGACTCCAATGACGTAAATTTGTTTTCTAAGAAATCAAGAAATTCTGATAATGTTGGTAAATCTAAATCTCTAGGATTTTTTAGTGATTCGATGTAATCTTTGTGAGTTTCGGCGTCAAGCTTTTGGGCCAAGATATGCACAATCAAAGGAACCCATGAGCTAACGTCTATTCCCAGGTTTTTGATGGCATTTAGGCTTTCGTTGGTACTGTCATGAATCTTTTTAATATGTACGGATGATTGTTGTTGAGATGTTGTTAAATTTAAAAGAGTATTGATATGTGATCCGAAGATTAATTTGCTATTATTATATCTGTGATTTAGGAGATCCCAACAAACTTGATAGTTGTCGGAACTAATATGTAAATGTTGTATAATTTTTTCAGGTTCTCCTCTCAACTTGTTTTTTAAAAACTGCATCTTTTGTGCGTTTGATAATGAACGATTATTATGAATGGCTTCGCAATACAAGTCTTTAAACGATACCCATTGGTGATAACTGCCAGTAAATGAAGGGATATCCATTTGAGGGGTTGACTTCTCCCTATAACATGCTGACCACACTCTGCTGTTAATTTCTTTTTTCATATGGTTGTATTTTTGCTCGTACATGTTAAACGTTGGGTCGTACTCTACATTCTCCTCATATAGTTCACTATCAATTTCCCAGTGAAGGTCATCGATAGCGGACCATCGCGAGTTTAATGACCGTAAGATGTCTTCAAACTCCCACTTTTCGGTCAATGCGCTAAGGTCTATGCTGGAAATGGTGCGAGCAAGGGCTTTGAAGTTACTCCTTTGTTTTCGCAACATCTCGTCTAATTTGCTATTGTTAAAATTAGATCGTTTATGAGGAGGGTGTGAGCTACCTGATACTGAAGGAAATTCGAAAGTTTTGAGCTCCTGAAGGCCAGGTGTACGTTTACCTGATTCCTCAGGAAGCGGTGATCTTTGATCTGATTGGTCTACTACTTTATGTATTGCTAAAGGAGTAGCTGGTTTGATAAGAGGCCTATCCTCTTTCCGAGGCTCAAGAGTTAGGTAGGTTTGTATAAATACACGTGCTTCATTGTAAAACGTCGATGTTTTTGCGTACCAATTTTCTACAAAGTATGCATGAGACTGGTCTTCACAAGTAATTAATTGGCTATGATTTGACTGAAACTCTTGCCAATAGGCGTCTAAAGTATCCAATCGCTTCTTGATGTATGGCGCCGTCTTGCGATCGGCTCCATCCTTTTTAAAGTTGATAAGGAGCTGGTTGATGGCTGCCATGATTTGGTTTTGATTGGCAAGTAGATCCTCCATGATGATGAATTGCTGATTGATAAAATGGAAAGATCTTACTTTTTTTTTGCTGCTGTTGCTGCTGTGCGCTGCTGCTGATGGTTTGGTCAAGCTGGCTGGCCTGACCTGGTGTACTGTTGATGTTGATTGTTGTTGATTACTTAGATATTGCTCTAAGTAATGATGCTGATGATAACTTCGAAAATGCACTGCATCCAATGAACCACTTACACGAGCACAATTTTGTTAACGCGTAAATGATCCCGCCTTTTCGAAGGCTCGAAGGACCATAAAGATGTACGGGACACCTTTAAATGATAGTCTGATGTTGAGAGAAGAGAGTTTATTGTATGATAACTTAGATTACTGATATTGCTAATGATTTGATGATGAGAACGCGTCCGCCGTGTGTCGGTGTAAAACGTGAACTGGTGGAACATGGATGACGCGCGTTCATTTGACCTAATTTATATTATTGCTATATAAACAAAATGTACGGTTGTACCGTACAAACTGAGTGTCCACCGGCGCTGATGATGTGTAACGGTATCTTCGGTCCATTCATGTTGATAGCCATTGAGCTGTCTATTAACGATACTGTAGCGCCGTCGTCTAATAAGGCGTACGTATGGCGCTCGATGCTCCCATCCTTCACTGTGACAGGCACCACTTTCAGTAAAGATTTCATTCGCTGATCGCCCAAGTTCGTTACTCTTTCTGTTTGCGGTGGCTTACTGGATTCGTTGCTGCTTGGATTTGTCACATGCAGCAATTGATGATGATTGAAATTGCACTTGACACATTTCTTCGATCGGCACGACAGGCGATTATGCTTCTTTACTAAGCATTTGAAGCACAATTTAGTTTTCTTCACAAAGTCCCACCTCTTTTCAGGCTCCATTTTCTTCAATTCATCGCAGCTTGGTAATTGGTGTTCACTTTGACATAACTCACAGCTTGGTGCAGACTCCTTTTCACTAACTTCCATTACTTTGTGTACGACTCTCGGTTGACGGTTATTCAATGGGTTCGCTGGCTGTCTGTTTGTTGTCGGCTTGGGTGGGTTCGGCTTAGTGACGGTTCCACTCATATCAGCCGATACCATAAAGGCAGCTGTGTCGGCCAGCTCTTCGAGGAATTCCACCAATACGGTTAAGGTAGGTGAAACTCGTAGGTCAACATTGGATTTCAGTGAAACTTGTCGAGCAAACTTGCTATACTCGGTGCGTTGCGAAGGTGTCAGCTTATTCAGCAACTCACGTACCAGCTGAGGGTTATTCAAGTATCCATCGGCTTTGATATTTTTCAGCGTCGATACACACGAGCGAACGGCTGAACTGAAGCTCCGTAATGCTTCGCTGTCATTGTCGTTGAAATTAGGTAGACTTCTTACTTTCTTCATGGCACATTGTAGTAGCGTATACGGGTTTCCATACGTACTATCTAGCACCCGTATTATCTCGTTAGGATCCGTGCTGGTACGTAATAGATCTTCAATAAGTTTCTTTGCCTTGCCATGAATCGCCATTTGAATTCTTGATAAATTCTCAGACGGCTTGAACTCGTACATAGTAGATGAATGTTCGTATCTTCGTTTAAACAGAAGCCAATCAGCAGGGTCTCCATAGAAATTTGGCAGCTCGTAGAAGGCACGTGGTGTAGGACGCGACTTCGCCATAGATTGAAGTGCTGCAGCTAAATCTTCAATGGCTTTTCCTGGTAGACGGCGCTCTTTAGACGTATCACGACGTCCTTCAGCTGTAGGTGCTTGCTCCATTGCTTGTCGTCTAGGTAATTCGATGTCAGGTCTATGAGGTGTTTCTTCTACCGCGTTAAACGGTGACTTATCGACCCACTCTCCAACTAAGGCTTGGCGGTCTTGAATCGGTCGATCATCTTCAAGTTCTTCTTCAGCTTCTAATTCAGCCAATTGCATCGCTTTCTTCATTTGAGCCAGGCGTTGTTGGGTTTTAAACAGCTCAAATTCAGTCTCATATCAATGCACCGACGTGCTGCTTGTCGCTGAGCGCGACTCGATCGAGACGACACACTGTTGGCGGCGACGGCGGGGTGGAGGGGCGGGGGTGCGAGAGCGCGCATTGTACTTTCTATAGGTGTACTCTCTGCCTCGGCTGTGCGTCCCGTGGAGTGATCGTGCACCCTCCCTCCTACTAATGGGATCTCAGGAACTATGGCCTCAGGATTTCCCAGTCGATTTGACGTAGAAGGCGACTGTACGTTGAGTCGTGACGTAGCGATGCCCGAATCTGTGGCGAGATGCGACAGGCTCTTCAAACTGGGCGTCAATGTATCCCGCCGACGACGATCCATTTCTTGTACTATGTCTTCTTCATACGACCGAGATCTTGTTTCTTGAGGGTGCATAGGGTCTTCCTGATACAATTGTTCTTCTTGTCCAACGTTCCTCGATTTACTTCGAGTCGAGTACATCGACATCTTCTTCGACGATCCGTACTAGAAGGACCACGTTGTAGATTGTACTGCGCAAGGGTTGTTTTGACGTCGAAGATGTAAAAATGAAACGCTGGAATGTTTACAAAGTCGAATCCGTATTTATTAAAAATGACCTTACTTATATGTAATTTACAAGCTCGCAACTAGTGACTATCGCAGGTAATACAACCGACCAATCAGACAACAGAAAATTTTACATAGTCAACAATGTGTTATATTATAGTACAAGTTATATAGTACAATGTATCTTAATACTAATTACTTTTCACTAGTTGATTAGATACACATAAAATCATTTTACACTTTTAATCACTCCAGTTTATTACAAAACACGTTCTGCCGTCTACAGTATGTTTCTAAGTTTTCTGAATAACCAGATAGTTTCCTTACGCTTGAAGACAAAGTTCCATCTTGGGTATTCCACGACAAAGTTTCATCCAGTTGAACACCAAGATATCTAATTAAGTTAGTTTTTTGTAGTGAAATGCATGAACAGGGTGGTAAGTTTGAACTGGAACATGTAGTAGCATGTGTGTAGTTTTAGGCTAATTTGGTTTGTTTTAGGTTGGGTAGATTTATTAATGGAGAATGTAATGTATTTGATTTATTTATATTTAGAGTTAGAAGATTTTTATTTAACCACGAAGAGGCTTGTAGAAGACC
Organism: Anania hortulata; assembly: GCA_963576865.1. Lineage (NCBI taxonomy): Eukaryota > Metazoa > Arthropoda > Insecta > Lepidoptera > Crambidae > Anania > Anania hortulata. Next base: position 9,509,702 of record OY756417.1, on the reverse strand, counting down.
TTGTTCCGTACACGACAGTGCTTCAACCCAAGTCTCCCCCCGAAATACTAGAGCAGTGTCATCGGCGTAAGATATTATTTTGCCATTATGTGGTTTGAATTGACAGAGCTCATTTATGTAAATCAGAAAGTGACTTGGGCCTAGCACACTTCCCTGTAGGACGCCACAGGAAACAGGGAGTAGTTGGCTAATGTGGACACCTATTTTGACTGTTTGGAGTCTGTTGGAGAGGAAGTTTTCAAACAGATTCAAGGGTAATCCCCGTACTTCAATCTGTTCCAGCTTTTTTAGTAGTATGTTAATAGAGACGGTGTCAAACGCCTTTGCCAGGTCTAGAAAAACTCCTATACATCTTAGGACTTTGTCCAGATTATTTATGATATCATTTGTGAGTTCAGCTACTGCGTCTTCTGTAGATTTATTTTCCTGGAAACCAAATTGTGTATCAGAGATAGTTTTATTGTCTTTTAAATATGACATCAAGCGTTTGTTGAGAGACATGACAGTTAACACAGAAATTGGACGGTAGCTTTCGACACAGACTCTATTTGCACCTTTGTGGATAGGGTATATTATGGAGTGTTTGAAACTGTCAGGGAAGATTCCATTATTTAAGCACAAAAAAATATGTGCGTTAGAATTGGAGTAATGGTATCCTTAACACGTTTCAGGAAGGCGACTGGAATTCCATCCCAGCCGGTAGCCGAGTCGTTCTTCAGACCAACTAACAATGATCCAATCTCGTACTCGTCCGTTTCTAGCATTACAAAAGAATTTATAGACGGCCCACTAGTGATTTCACAGTTTGTTTGTGGATTATTATCTTTTATAATGTTATTAGCTAATTTTTGGCCAATGCTAGCAAAATATTCATTTATTTGATTGACAGATGATAATGGACCGCCCGGATCAAGTTTTAAAAGATCTTCATCTGGATTTTTTATTACCATAGTGTTGGTGAATTTTCTTATCATTTTCCTCGTCTCTTTTGGGTTTTTACATTTATTAATTGTCGTGGTTTTGTAGTCTTCTTTTACTTTTTTTATTAGGTTGTTGCAGAAATTACGGTATCTCCGATAGGAGATTAATAGAATTTCATTGGATGGTGAAGCTTTTGCTTTTTTATGGAGGGAGTCATGGTGGGAAATACACTTTAGTAGACCGGGTGTGAGCAACGGTTTGAATAGATACTTCCTGTTTGGGATCTTACGGATTGTTGTGTTCGAAGCTAACGCTTTTTTTATAATGTTAATTAGTATGTCAGAGGCTTTGTTTGGATCATTAATCTCAAGAACGCAATTTAAGTTTGTTTTAATAAAGTCATTAGCAGCATTATCCAGATTAGTTACATTTTTAAATACAACATCATGGTCTCTTTTTTTGTACTACTACGTTTAATAGAACCGGAGAGTGATCAGTTATATGCGTTTCAATGATAAAGACTTGGGCTTTACAGTCTGTTTTGAGATTTATATAATAATAATAATAATAATAATAATAAATTCTTTATTTGCATAAAAACATGGTATTTGTGGATGAAATAATAAAATAAGTACACATGTTTCGCTTAAAGTTAGCACGCAAATTTAAAGTTACATCAGAAATGACTAATTATCAATTATATACAATTAAGTTGTCAGATTTAAAAAAATAATAAAAAATAATGTCAATAAGTATCAGATTAATAATTCACGCCATACAGTAAGATTCAATTAATTATTAAAGTTTAAAGTCAATAAATTCCTTAATGTCATACACTTTTAGTTCAATGAGCCATTTATAAAGTCTTGACTTAAATAAATTCATTTTGAGGTTTTTAATATCATTGGGAATCTTATTATATATTTTAATACACATTGCAACGCAACTGTTGCTGAATTTAGCAGATCTGGGTATGACACTTAATACTAGTCTATCTGGATTTCTTTTCAGTCTAGAGTTTACATCTCTAGCTTTCTGGAAGAGGTCGGTATGACGTTTTACAAAGCAACTCATCTCAAAAATGTACAGCGCTGGCAACGGAAGCAAGCCCAGACTCCAAAAGGACGTTCTACAGGACTCGCCCGGTGGGATCCCGCACATGGCTCTGATGCATTTCTTTTGTGCTATGAATGCCCTTTGTCTATCTGTATATTGTCCAAACAATTTAGTCCTCGTGTGGGTATTACGTGTGCCGGGAGAAGGCCATTTTCAGCTAGAAGATTTAGATATAGGTGACTTTTTGGATCATCATTGAGGGGTTTTATGTCGATGTTGATATCTCCGACTACAGTTATGGTTTTTAGTGTTTTTACAGATTTTAAGTTACTATCCAGATAGTTAAGAAAATTATCAATCTGTCTTTGGGAGGGTGATCTGTATACACTAAGAATGGCCGTATCAGAGGTTTTGAGTTGTAAACAATTGGCGACACAGAAGGGTGGTTCCTCCACTGAGTGTTTTATGTCTTTGTGGACATACATAACCACATCGTCGTTTTGATTGAAGCATATAGAGGGGTAATATAAGTTATAATTGTCCAGATTAGAGGGAGGTTTGTCTTTTGTTACCCAGCATTCGGTCAGAATAGTTATGTCACAATCAATATCCAGGCTTTTGAGAAATTCAAGAAAATAATCAAAATTACGGTATATACTTCTGACATTATGGGTGATAATTTTAAGACAATTTTTGTGATGAACGAGCTTATTAGAGCAATCTTTAGGTTTTTCCAATGAAGACTCGGCCACAACGGTGTTATCTAAATCAGTCTGTATATTAATAATGTTGTTAGAATATGCTTTAGAATCATCAGAATCCTTTTTTTCCATTGGGTACAATACTGAAACAAGTACACAAACAAGTATAGGGCAATAAAATAAATAACAATTACAATTATAGGATTATCTTCGCAAGTTGGTTGTTGCAATATGGTTGGAATGGTCACCCATCCACTCACAACCACGGCGTAGGTGGCCTAACTTTAGTAATCACTACCAAAGAGCTGCCGCCACTGAGCTACAAACACATCATCAGTAGACATATCAAATAAGACCCTACGCGATAGAGTTGCGTAATTTGATTGAAATTCCTCTAGCAACCTTTTAGCTTCATCATCATACCCTGGATATCATCTACTAATAGAGAACTTGTCAAGACAAATCAAACGAGCCCAAACTAGATGGCGTTACGTTGTTGTATAATAGAGTAGAGGTAGAGATCCTTTGGCTATCTTCTGACTTTATCATCATACCCTGGACATCATCTACTAATCGAGTAATTGTCAAGAGCTTGCAATTACCGGTAAATTTACCGGTAACTGAATATTTTTTACCGGTAAATACACATTTCACATTGTTTTTCATTATTTATGTTAGATTTCAGAGGATTATATACGCTATTTTAGCGTATATAATCCTCGATAAACGCTTATTTTTTTAATAAACTTTAACCTACTTTCGAAATTAAATAAAACTACAGGTTTTATAACACATTCTCTAAGATATCAATATTTTTTTTTGCAACATTTGCATATTCTAATATTTTCTCTTTAAAGATGTTGCCCAGACTTGTTTGGATCAGACTTTTTTTATTCTTGCGACATGACGTAAAACTAAAAAAGGAGTTTTTTTAATTAGACTGTTTTTTCAAAAAAGCTCATTATTTACCGAGTACATAGGTCTAAATTCGATTACTCGAGATCAGAACTACCTACACGCAAAAAAAGAATGCCTTTTTATTAACCGACTTCAAAAAAGGAGGAGGTTCTCAATTCGTCAGTATCTTTTTTTTTTTTTTATGTATGTTCAGCGATCATTCGTTACCAGGTTAACCGATTTCGATACTTCTTTTTTTGTTCGAAAGGGAATACGTTCGGATTGGTCCCATATAAATTTGAATAAGTTCTGATGATGAGATCTATAAGAAAATCATCAAACATTGCATGAACTCCATACCGGGCCGGCTGATTTTGTACCTATGTTGCCCAATATCTTCGGCATTTGTGAACCGATTTTGATGATTCTTTCTTTATTGAATAGCTTATACTTTAAAGATGGTATACTGAGAATTTTTTTGAAAAATTTTACCTCTAAGTTGGGAAAAATAAGGGATGAAATCGGTGTTCAGCCGTTAACTTATGTTTGCACTCAAATGATTCGTTTTGTTGAGGATTATCACTGTATGTATCACTAAAAATAGATGAAATAAGTAAATTTTATAAAAAAAAAAGTAAACCGACTTCAAAAATCTGAAAAGCTAGAAATAATATCAACACATAAGTACCTAATCAGTTACTTTTGGAGTCGGTGCAAACGAAAACATTCAAACTCTCATCGGATAGCACCGACTCCAAAAGTAACTGATTAGGTACTTATGTGTTGATATTATTTTTAGCTTTTCAGATTTTTGAAGTCGGTTTACTTTTTTTTTTATAAAATTTTTACATACTACAGAAATAGTTTTAAGCAACAACAAACTGTTTTATGTTTCCGTGGGAACTTAATCTTTACTGACAGTGCAATTAAAATGTTAAATTTAAAATCTTTGTTTTGCAATTGTGCATATTGCCTGCCTACTATCTACTGAAATGCACTAGTGACACCTGCGTGTTGCGTGTTGCTTTGGAGCAACCGCCGTTTGAATACTTCTTCTGGGCACGAACAGACTTAGCCAACCTAGATGGCGCTAAACCGTCTTCGTACAGACGTTGGCCGTTGGACAAAAGTGAATGTGACTGTGGCCCGGACCCACAAACTATACGTCACCTGTTCTCCTGCCCTTAGTGTCTCTACACCTGCACGTGGGATGACCTAGGCAGAGCGACACAAAAAGACGTAGGAGTTGCCAAGTTTTGGTTGAAGTCCGTCTAAAGTTTCCATTGACTTGATAGAAGAAGATCGCCATTTTAGCGCTGTAAACTAAATTAGTAATGGCCGCAAGATAGGCAGTCTATTATAGTTTGGGCTATAAATGCAGAAACTCATTTTCGAAAAATTAGTTTCAATTAGAAAGGTCAACAAACTCAAAAACTTACATTGAAAATTTACTATATTTTTACGCATTCATTAAATGGTTGGTTATTGTTTAACTTTTACATTACATTTTAAAGTCAACGGTAGTCAAGTGCCCGATTTGCGCAATTACTAATCACGTAAATGTACTTAGAAACTACTCTTTAGCCTCGCACGTTTTATAGGATTCCTGAGGTTTTTAATCAGAATGAATGTTTTAGTATGCGAATTCGTTGTATAATTGATTAATGACTTATACTGCCTCGCTAAGTTTGCATTGCTTGTTTGGTATGGGCAATTGCGCACAGTATGACGGTACGTACATCACTGCACTAAAAGTGACTCGGTACTAACTAAGCGAGGCCCGCGGCAAATCAGCGTGTAGGTGCCGGGGTAATCTGAAGTTTTGTTTTTATTTAGTTTTTGTGATAATTTGTGATATGATAGCATTAACCGCCGTGCATTACCACGACGCAAAAACATGAAATTTAATATAGCATAAATCACACAGACTTAATTTTATGAATTCTGAAATAAATATGTATATTAAATTGAATTGAATCATTTTATATTTCTCTGTGTAAGTCTGCAGTGTGTGCACTAACTTTACAAAGTCAAAATAAACACAAATAAGAGAATTTTAAGCTACAAAATTGTAACGGTAAAATACCGGTTTTTGGATTATTTACCGGTAATTTACCGAGTGCCCAAATGGACGGTTAACCGGTAAAAATCTAAACCGGTATTGCACGCCCTACAATTTGTCAAATTCGATGGCGTTGCTTAATTTTACTACAGAGTTCCTGTGGCCACCTTCTAGCTTCATCATCAGACTCTGGAATTTAAAGTAATGATAGATCACTTGTCACGAAAAATACAACGAGCTCCAATCTCGATGCGGTTACATTGTTTTTAACCGACTTCAAAAAAAATAGGAGGTTATCTTTTTTTTAAACGTTTGTTACCTCGGAACTTTTCAATTGAAAGGGTATACCTCCAGATTGGTCCCATTTTTTTCAAAATTTAATTCTGATAGGATCCATGAGGAATTGAGGGAACTCCTAAAATATTGTAGACATATAGCGATTTTAGTATATTTAACAACAAGTCAAGCATTCAGAAAGTATCATTTGCTGAGGTGGAACTGATGAAGGAGACCATAGTTGGCCACTTTAGTCTTCCACGAGTAAGGTACGCACGCCCTTCCCACGCGATAAGATATTTTCATTAAGACAGTTAAGCCTTGCCATAGTCGACAAATCAAACTTTAATAAATGATTCTGATGAGAATGATACTATCAAACTGATCTGATGAAGAAGGCGGAAGGTAAGCACCGGAACTCTGTGATAAAACTATGTATCATAGCCGTGTTTGGAATTATTTGAATCGTCATGAGAAGCAATTTAGCTATAATTACATCACAGATCGCAATTTAGAATGTAAAAAAACACTAAAAAAACAGACAAATAAAACAATTTTTTGTAAAAAAAAATTACCGACTTCAAAAACACTAAAATGCCAGCCATGGAGTGTTTGAATGTGGTTGTTTGTACCGACTCAAAAAATAACTGTTTGGTATGATTTTTTAAAAGTTATTTTTAGCTTTTTAGTGTTTTTAAAGTCGGTTATTTTGTTTATAAAAATTTGTTTTGTTATAGAGTTCCTATAGCCACCATCTGACTCTATCATCAGACCCTGGATATCATCTTCGATTAGAATATTTTTTAAGACAAATCAAACGACTTGATGTTATTGCATTGTTTTAGTATTGAGTTTCTGTGCCACCTTCCGGCTCCATCATCAGATTAGCTCGATGGTAGCAAAATATTGTATTTTCACCGACTTTACATACGTGTGCCAAATTTCAGCTCAATCGAGCACCGGGAAGTGGGTCAGATTTAAGTTGCTAATTTCTAATACGATGTCAAACAACTGTCAGGTACAAGTCATGAAATCACTTAATCCAAGAATAATGTCTCGATTATCACCTTTACTCTGACATTGAAATGAAATGAAATTTATTATTTGCTTAAAACGTGATGTTACAAAGGTCACAATATTTATTTAGTAGTAGGTCTGATGTTTTACCTTATGTAGTGACCTAGCTAGAAGAGGGTCTGCTATTTTTATACCTACTAATTCAGGCCACAATTTTACATCAACTTTTGACGAAGAAATCTGTTGTCAATTTGTTTAGAACATGCGCCTTAACAACCAAACTTATTTAAGATTATGCAGTGACTGGATTCTTACAAAAACAACTGTGTCTGTGTCACTACCTATTCCCGAAATATAAACCTTATTATGCACCTTCTTTAGACCATGAGCTTGAACAGTAGACTCGGAGATAAAAGACGCCTGAGATCCTTGATCCAACAAACATCTTAACGTATGTTGAACTCCGGATTGATTCATAACTTTGACTAAAGTAGTTGCTAGCAAAACCTGACTATAATGGATCTTCTGGTTTATAGATTTTGATTCATAGTATTCATTCTTAATTTCCTTTTTGTTTGACAACTTTTTATTATTCCTTGATCCAAAATGTTTTTTTAAATTTATTAAACATTTCGATGCTCTTATTAATTAAAGTCATATGTCTTGAAAATCTAAAAGTAGGCAGACAAATAATAATGTTAGTACGATTCAATTTCTGTAAGGTAATTGTTATTTTGTAAAAATCTATGTCACCTACAAAAATAATGTGTTTTTATAGCCGAGTTTTCTAGTAAAAGTTCTTTTATCTGACTATCTGCACTCCAGTTTTGTCTGTAACTCGGCATTTTTCTCTTCCATTTCCCTTAACTCTTATTTTAAATTTAATGTTATTTCTGGGTAGCTTCTATTGTGTCTTTCTGGGTACGATACGATTATATCTATATATCTAAATAAATAATAAATTAGTCCTAATAATATGGAGATTATATTTCAGCATTTTATTTCAAATTAATAAACAATAATTAGATCCTTTAAATTGGTGGCTTATTAAATATTTTAAATATCATAAATCACACGCTTCTAAATTACTTAAATTACAAATATCAAATGTCATATCAGTCTACCTAAATTACATATTAAATGTTTATTTAAATTATAGTAAAATGACAAAAAATTACGTAAAATTTTTCATTTAAAGTAGGTCTTTTCAAATAGGTTGTATGTAAACTGGTCCAACTAATCAACATTTTGGCTAAAAGCTGAGTGGAGTGTGCATTTAAATGTAAATAAATATAAACTTGCCCAGCTAATACTGATTATAGGCAAGATATACCATGCCTACTAAACCCCATGTACACGTATGTTTATGATTTTGATTTTCAACCGACTTCAAAACTGAAAGAAGTTCTCAATTCGACTGTATGTTGTTTTTTTTTTGTTGTATGTATGATGTGTCGCAGTGGCCCTACCGGGACAGGCCGATCAAGACACTTCTGGGTCAGAACCCTGAGGAGGCTCTGCAAACAAAATATAACGTATCGAGGTTCGCCCGCCCTTCACCATGAAGCAACTAAAACTCACCAGAGGGAGCAGGCCTTTCCACGCACGAGTGGACAGGATGGTCCTAATATGACTTCCTCTTGGAGTAGCACGAAGGGTCCACGCGGTAGAAGCTGATATTTAATGGAATATTGTCCACACAAATCACAAGCGTTTAGCACGACCCTTGCGTAACGCACCGAAGAAAACACAGATCACAGAAAGTTATTAGGTTTAAGATAAATGAAGATTTGCAGCCTTCGAATTAAAGCTTGCAGCTCACGACGGGAACGGCCATCACCATTACCATTATACATTTTAGAATTAGTGTTAATTAAGGAACCAAATGGTATCCACTCAGCATGTGCGATTGCGTAGGCGAAGGGCCTCCCATTGGGCTGGTTTTCAGTGGAAACCGTATATTTAGGAAGATGGCGTTACCGGCGACAAAAAACAAAAACTATAAAATAAACAAGGGATATTTAAAATACATTATACTACTACTCATTAAAACTTACTAGTTATGTACAATTACAATTTTGCAACAGCTGAACAATGGTATTTCTGTATGTTTGTGCGGGTATGTGTGCAGTGTGCATGCGAGTGTTTGTGTGGTGTGGGTGTTAAGAGTATGTATTAATAAGTTGCACAGTACGGTACGACTGCTTATTTGACGGAGACTTGCTCGTCAAACAGAAATTTCCTAAGATGACGTTTAAAGGAAGCAGCAGATTTTCTTTTAAAATTTTATTTATTCAGTATTTTTAATTGCAGTGATATTTATATCGATGTTAATAATTGTATTTTTACTGTTCAATGACTACTTAAATATGTTGTGACTTGAGAATATGACATGTGTGAATGGGTGTAATTTACCTGAATAACGACTTATTAATTAATTATTTATCATTCCGAGATTTTTGGTCGCTTTAGACTAAGTTCAAGATTATTTTCACAATCCACAGATATCCATTGGACATGGAACTAATCCAATTCAATTTGGTGCACGCGCTTTTGCGTCGTTACCAGCGCTGAAAGAGCTCATGCTTAAATCCACTCCCCTGAAGTCACTCCCCGGTGACCTGCTGAACGGCTCCATAGCCCTTGAATACCTGATCATCAAAGAAGCAGGCCTAAAAACAATACCAGAAGGTTTCTTTAGTACCCAGGAGCGACTTGTAATGCTGGACTTAAGCGGGAATAAAATAAACGCGCTGGACTCTACAGTCTTCCATCCCTTAAAAGCGCTTCGCGATTTGAATTTGGATAAAAATAACATTGAAGTATTCCCTGAGTAAGTATTTCTAGTGTGAAGATAGGCTAACTGAGAGTTGGATTCACGCACAGAGGGTTTAGTCCCATTGTATTTTGTTGCATCCTTAAAGCGATCCCAACTTATACTTAACGGGTACAAGCACCTAACTTAATATTATTAAAGTGAAAACAGTAGTAGGATTCATGGTATCTGGACCACTCTATAGTTGGTCGCAGATTGAGGGCCTTGAAAGTGTTTTTTAGCGAAGTTCGTGTGGCTTGAAGTGCATCTTCTTTCTGGCCATTCTGTCAAAATATGGCAATACAGTGTTTTCAAAGAGTAGTAGGGATTCGCGGATTCTGGACCACTCTTTTAAATTCTTGTACATAAAAGACTTACTGGAAACCATTCTAAATTTATCTAATCGAGATTTCTTACTAGTCTTTCTATAATGTTATTAGAACTTGATAGTAAACTTATATCTAGGTGTGTTAGTAGCTACCAGTGATAATGTTGTCTTAATCAAATGACCAACAAACGGGCAGTCCCCGCTGTCGGCTATCGCCCTCAGAACGGTGCTACTGCTACTCCGTATTCGCCGCAGTAATAAAGCCGTTTTTTGCGTAGGACGGCACCAAAGCTATCCATCTCTGCGTGTGCAAACATAGCTGAGGCGTTACAAAAACGTGGCAGCTTCAATAGTGCCCTGAAGGCGTTGTTGTACTGGATCTGCAAGGGCCCGTACGATTTCTTCGTGTAGTTTCCCCACAGGCTCTCGAGTAGAGTGATGTGCAGTACGCTTTGAAAAGCGTTATCTTTACTGCACTTAAATACCGCGCAAATCTGCGTGCCAACATGTTATTATAATTATGAATGTGTACCGTATTTTATGCAAATTTTATTTCATTTATTCATTGTGTACTTACAAAAATATGTTTCGTTTTTCAGGCTAATATTCTTCAATCTTCTCGAGCTCAAATCAGTGTCGGCCAACGACAATAAGTTGAAATACATTGCTTCTAACGCCTTCGATTGGGACAATAGAATAAATGTCCTTTCCCTCAACTACAATCGCTTTACTTCGGAAAATCTCCTTTTTAATCAATTCATCTCGCCAAGTAATGATCTGAAAGAGCTGCATCTGAGAGGGAACAGATTATCGTATTTGAACGCTGATTTGAAAAAAATATTAAATCTAAAGAGATTGGACTTATCGAGGAACAACTTCACTATGCTTAAGGTATAATTTAGTATCTTTCCTGCATTGCTTTTTATTATCTTGCTTGTCGCTCGTCTAAATAAAAACAAAACCATTTTTTTTTGTAAATAGACCTAAGCACTTTTACACGTCCAAATTATATTTTTTTAACCTATCCAAAAACTCCAAAAATAACTGTTTGGTATGATTATTTATAGGTTATTTTTAGCTTTTTAGTGTTTATGATGTCGATTATTTTTATGTTAAAAATTGCGACCTTACCGTTGTAAGAAGCGCCACCTATAATGACAGTGAACTATTTCTGTGCCAACTTTCAGCCATTCTGGCGTGATTGAATAGCAAACATCAATCCATCCAAACTTTCGCATTTATAATACTAGTAAGAATTACTAAGATTAGTAGGTACTAACTACAAGGTACTAGTCTAAGCACTAAAACTAGGCATTATAATTAATATGCAACACCCACCCGATACCGGGGTAGCAAAAGTACTGATGTATATGGGGCACACTAAAAGTTTTGCACTTCTAGTTGAATTTCGAATGTTATATTTTTTTAAACGTTGCTACCTTCTTAGAATTATAAAATATCAATTGGCGGGAAATGATTTATCAATTGTTTTTTATCACGCATCAAAGTTCTACGTACGCAACGAAAATGGAATAAGTCGAAAAGATTTTAGAGCGATGATTTTGAAAGTTCTCTCTCTCCGCAAGACTGTGCCGCTCGTCTTCAAAATGCTTTTGGGAGAGAAGCACCTTGTTTGAGCACCGTGAGGCGATGGTTTCGGCACTAGTGGTCCAGTTTCTTTACATGACGAATTTCGTGAAGGGCGGCCTCCATTGCCGTCAACGATAATAATGTGGCTACTGTTAAGCGGCTAATTGAAGAAAACGCGCGAATTACATAAGAGACAATTCGAGAACTATTGGGGATTGGTATGAGCCAAATTGAGAAAATTTTACACGAAGAATTGAAAGTTCGAAAACTTTGCTGTCGTTGGATCCCACATGAACTGACAGCGAAGCAGAAGCGGGCTCGCGTGGAATGGTGCTCACAGATGCTAATGAAGTACGACCACGGACATTCTAATGCTGTTTATGACATTGTCACAGGAGACGAAACGTGGATTTATTGTTTTGAACCCGAAAAAATATCTCAGTCTCAAATATGTATCCATCATATTATACCGTGTCTGTGACTAAATAAATGATTTGATTTGATTTGATTTGAAAAAAAAACAGCAATCTTGTGAATGCGTTGTGAATTGAAAATGAGAACAGGCCAACAAAAGTGAGGCAGGCGAGAAACGTTGGTAAAAAAATGATCGAGTGTTTTTTCTCAGCTACGGGTCCCATCAGTACAATTCCACTTGAAGATCAAAAGAGTGTTAATGCCAAGTGGTATTCTACCATTTGTTTACCCAGGGTGTTAGAAAAAGTTTACGAAAGACGACCCAAAAGCCGCGTTCTCCTACATCATGACAACGCTTCTTCACACACAGCCAACAAAACAAAGTCATTTTTAGCTTCCGAAAAGGTAGCAACCTGTGATTTCTGTATTTTCCCCAAAGTGAAAGATTTGATAAGAGGTTTAACTTTTACCAACTCCGAAGAGGCAGTGACAGCGTTCAATCAGCACGTAGAAAACATGCCTTCAGATCTGTGGTCCTCCTGTTTTAAAAAATGGTTCGATCGCATGAAAAAATATTTGAAATGTAAAGGAGAGTATTTTTAAAAGCAATAAACATAATATTTTGGTTAGAACATGTTGTTTTTTTAAGTTACGCACAACTTATAGTGTGACCTACGTATAAAGTATTCAGACAAATAAGTAGCTAACCCACAGTCTCGTAGTTACTTTAGTGCAACATCAGTCAATAGATTGTCTTTCACAAGGGCATGGCATAATCAGCTGAACTAGTTCTTTCTGACAGCGTCTCAATAATGAGCACTAGGCCATGCAATACCGGTTTACCGGTTTTAATTTTTACCGGTTGACCATCCATTTTGGCACTCAATAAATTACCGGTAAATAATCCAAAAACCGGTACTTTACCGTTACAATTTTGTAGCTTTAAATTCTCTTGTTTGTGTTTATTTTGACTTTGTAAAGTTAGTGCACACACTGCAGACTTACGCAGAGAAATATAAAATACTCAATTCAATTTAATATACATATTTATTTCAGAATTCATAAAATTAAGTCTGTGTGATTTATGCTATATTAATTTTCATGTTTTTGCGTCGTGGTAATGCACGGCGGTTAATACTATCATATCACAAATTATCACAAAAACAATAAAAACAAAACTTCGGACTACCCCGGCACCTGCACGCTGATTTGCCGTGGGCCTCGCTTAGTTAGTACCGAGTCACTTTTAGTGCAGTGATGTACGTACCGTCATACCGTGCGCAATTGCGCATACCAAACAAGCAATGACTTAGCGAGGCAATATAAGTCAATAATCAAATATACAACGAATTCGCATAATGTTGAAACGGCAAGATTAGAGTATTTTAGCTATTTTCACAGTATAATGTCATATGGAATACTGTTATGGGGCTCAGCTGCAGATATTGAAACCATCTTTGTACTGCAAAAGAGAGCTGTTCGGGCTATTTATAACCTTAGACCACGAGACTCTCTAAGAGAACTATTTAGAGAAATTAACATATTTACAGTTGCTTCTCAATATATTTATGAAAATATTATGTATGTTCGCAAGAATGTGCACTTATTTTCCAAGAAAAATGACATACATAAGTATACATACGCGGCATAAAGATAAACTTGTCGTTCCAAATTCAGATTGCACAAGGTAGGAAGTTCATTCATGGGAAAATGTATTCGTATTTTTAATAAATTACCACAATCCCTTGCTGAACTGCCAGTATTAGAACTTAAATTACATGTTAAGATTATTTTAATGAAAAAGGGTTATTACAACGTTAGTGATTATTTAAATGATAAAAATTTGTGGATTTAAAACTGCTTAGCTCGCACCAAAACTTTTGAAATATTAATTTTAAAAGAGGCTGACAATAGTGACCGAGTTTCTTGCGCTGCTTCTTCTCGGCACTAGCCCACAAATTGTCCCGAAGCAGTGGTAGGGCAAAATAAATAAATATTGGGACGTGTAAAAGTGCTTTTAATGGCCTATTTGCAAAAATAAATGATTTTGATTTTGATTTTGACTAAATCATTCATTCTGATTAAAAACCACAGGAATCCTATCAAACGTGCGAGGCTAAAGAGTAGTTTCTAAGTACCTTTACGTGATTAGTAATTGCGCAAATCGGGCACTTAATTACCGTTGACTTCAAAATGTAATGTAAAAGTTATAAGCAACCATCTTAATGAATTCGTAAAAATATAGTAAATTTTCTGTTAGTTTTTGAGTTTGTTGACCTTTCAAATTGAAATGAGTTTCTGCATTTATAGCCCAAACTATAATAGACTGCCTATCTTGCGGCCATTACTAATTTAGTTTACAGCGCTAAAATGGCGATCTTCTTCTATCAAGTCAATGGAAACTCTAGACGGACTTCAACCAAAACTTGGCAACTTCTACGTCTTTTTGTGTCGCTCTGCCTAGGTCATCCCACGTGCAGATCACACAGTCACATTCACTTTGCCGCTAGGTCCTCAAACCCACTTTACTAAATTTTGTCGACGGCGGCGACCTCTGTACGAAGAAGGTTTAGCGCCATCTAGGTTGGCTAAGTCTGTTCGTGCCCAGAAGAAGTATTCAAACGGTGATATAAAATTAAGAGGTAGAAAAATTTTGGAAAATGAATAAAATGGCGGTTATCAAATAGGAATAAATTTAATTTGACAGCAGCCAGTCCATACTTATTTCTGGTTGCATGTTACATTTATGAAATCAAGGGTTGCAAATTAATAAAGTGTTGGATTTAGCAACGCAGTACTTGGAGTAACACGCAGGTGTCACAAGTGCATTTTAGTAGATAGTAGGCAGGCAATATGCACAATTGCAAAACAAAGATGTTAAATTTAACGTTTTAAGTGCACTGTCAGTAAAGATTAAGTTCCCACGGAAACATACCAGTTTGTTTTTGATTAAAACTATTTCTGTAGTATGTAATAAAAAGGCGTTCTTGTTTTTTTTGCGTATAGGTAGTTCTGATCTCGCGTAATCGAATTTAGACCTAGGTATTCGATAAAATAATGAGCTTTTTAAAAAAAACGGACTAACAAAAAAAACTTCTTTTTTAGTTTACGTCATGTCGCAAGAATTTAAAAAAAGTCTGATCCAAACAAGTCTAGGCAACATCTTTAAAGAGAAAATATTAGAATATGCAAATATTGTGAAAAAAAATAATGATATCTTAGAAAATTTATTACAAAAACCTGTAGTTTTATTGAATTTTGAAAGAAGGTTAAAGTTTATTAAAGAAAGAAGCGTTTATCCTCTGAAATCTAATATAAAAAGGATTTTTTGACCAATATGAAAATATTTAGCGGTAATACCGGTTTACTGGTAAAAAATATTCAGTTACCGGTAAATTTACCGGTAATGAAAACAACCGGTAATTGCATGCTCTAATGAGCACCCCATTGCAGAACATTCCAAATTTATTCTTATGAAGATAGTGGAATTACTATAAGCATCTTTCAGTATGATATACCTGTGTTGAAACCTGCCTCACGTTCGGCATCAAGGCCTGTATTTTTGTTATAAAATAATCTGGCCAAGTAAACTAAGATTGTAAATTAAAAAAATAAAATGAAAAATGACTTAATTGCAACAATTAAATAGAGTTCAAAGATATTTTTTAGACAAAAGGTATGATAGAGAAAATAAAACTTTAGAATCACTTTATAATCACAAGCAGTATAAAATATCACAAAATTAACGTAATTTTTGGGGTTCACTGGTACACTTCCGATTTGTGATGAAATGATACCACTACAACTATTCAATTATAACTTTACAAACTCTTCAAGCTGAAGTGGCAGTGGGCGGGGCACATAGCACGTAGAACTGACGGCCGATGGGGCAGAAAGGTTCTAGAATGGAGGCCGCGTACCGGCAAGCGCAGCGTCGGACGTCCACACACAAGGTGGTCAGACGACCTGGTAAGGGTCGCAGGAAGACGCTGGATGCAGGCCGCTTCCAACCGGCCAATCTGGAAGTCAATGGGGGAGGCCTATGTTCAGCAGTGGACGTCCTATGGCTGAAATGATGCTGATGAAACTCTTCAAGTCTCTTATACTAGAAATTATATCCGTACACTTCGACTGATATGATAATTGCTTACTTCAAAACCCGTGGATCGGGCTTAGTGGCGTGCATTGGGAGAGGCTATATCCAGCTGTGGACTGACGTGGGCTGACGATGACGATTTATTTCTTTGATTATCTACCTATATCATGGCATGTGATGTAGGTAATTAAAAAAAAACAAAATCATTTGTTTTTGCAAAAATACCATTAAAAGCACTTTTACACGTCTCAATATATATTTTTTTTGCCCTGCTTCATGACGATTTGTGTGCTAGTGCCGAGAAGAAGCAGCGCAAGAAACCCGGTCACTGTTGTCAGCCTCTTTTAAAATTTATATTTTTACAAGTTTTGGTTTTTGGTCAGTTTTAAATGCACACACTTTTATCATTTTATAATCACTAACGGTGTATGTCCGCGATACGCGGAGCTACTTAATAAACTAAAAAGACATAAATATAATACACTGCAGTACCTTCCTTTGGTGGTATTGAAGCTTTGAAGGGGGGCCCCCGTGCACTGTATCCTCTTGATGATATTGTTCGTTTACACACCAAAAACACAAATATATATAATATATAGTTAACCCCGGTAACACTCTTTATCACTAATCACTGATAATCAGGGAATAAATCCGTCCAAAGCAATATAATTTATTTAACGGTGACAGACCGACCCGCGTGCCCGAACCGACAACTTAAGACTCCATGACAGTCCCTTTAAACCAAAACTACCCGCCATAAAGTACTACCCTCCGATACACAACATTTATGATAAACTAAAACACCTACCTATCTAAACCAAACATTCCCGCCGCCCAATCAGTACCACTGATTTAACTATCCTAAAAGACCTAAATAATCTCATTATAACTTAGCCTAACCGAATTGCTAACCTAATCAATAGGCAAGCGTGAGAGCTTGGCTACTGCCCGTTTCAAAATTGCACCTTGAGCCACACGCACGTCCGCCAGCCGTATTACCCCATCGGTGCCCGGGTATAACTTCACAATTCTACCGCGACGCCAGTAAAGCGGAGGGATGTTTTCGTCCTTTAACAGAACCAAATCCCCTTCCTTGGGAGGATCAATATTATCCGTCCACTTCACGCGCTGTTGCAGGGTGTGAAGATACTCTAAATGCCACCGATGCCAAAAGCTTTGAGTTATTTGTTGCAGTAACTGATACCGTGATAACTTATACATCTTCACATCCTGCCATGAATATTCCGATACAGCGTTTAATGGCTGTCCTATTAAGAAATGACCAGGAGTAAGAACTTCAAGGTCCGAAGATATAGGGCACAAAGGTCTCGAATTAAGAACCGCTTCAACTTTACATAAAACCGTACTTAGCTCTTCGAATGTGAGCTTGGTGTCCCCGATACACCGCTTGAGGTGAGTCTTTGCTGATTTCACCGCAGCCTCAAATAAACCCCCCCACGACGGGCAAGCTGGGGGATCGAATATCCAGGTAATACCCCGTTTAGACATTTCTTGACCCATTGAATGTTGTTCCTTGCCCAGAAACTCATGAAGTTCTCGTAGTTAGTGGTCTGCACCTTTAAAATTTGTGCCACAATCCGACCGTATGACTGAAGGCAAGCCACGCCTTGAAACAAACCTAACCAGGGAAGCCATAAATGCTTCCGTCGACAATTCGGATACCAGTTCTAAATGAACACATTTTGTGGCTAGGCATACGAACACACATAAATAAGCCTTGGTGACTTTAGGGTTTCGAAATTTGTGCGTTTTAATATAAAACGGACCTGCAAAATCGGTGCCGACACCTTGGAAAGGTCTAGCAGCTACAACTCGGTCTCTCGGTAAATTGCCCATAAGAGGTTGGTTTATAATACCCTTCAGTTTGTAACAAGAGATGCATTTAAAGGTGACATTTCTCACTATCCGTCTGGCCGATAAAACCCAAAAGTTCCGTTGCAAAATGGCTAAAAGAGCATTTGGACCCGCATGTGCATTTTTAATGTGTAAATCCGTAATTAAAAGTTTGACAAATAGTCCCCGACTTGGGCAATAACAAGGGGTGCTGTGCATCAAAATTTAATTTAGAATTTTTTAACCTTCCGCCAACTAAGCCCATCCGAATCAATGAAGGGATTTAAACGTCTCAGCTGACCTTTAACCTGATTATCATCCCGCAGTTGTTTGATTTCCGAGCTAAAGTTTTGTTTCTGGATAAGACTAAGTAAGAGTAAGTACATTTGTTTTTCGATTTTACGTCGTCTATTGCATGTACGGATATTTTTAAGCTTCCAGAAGGTTTGGAAGTTGAAGTCTTAGAAGATGAAGTGGATGATAAACAATCAGGTGACAAAACAAATTTAATGTGTCGTTCGAGCTCGCGTACTAAGAAATCACTTAGTAACTCCAACTTACTTTTTTGTTCATGATTGTGAGATGCAAAGTCAGTCCACCTCATTCGCATTGTATAATTTAACTTATTTAAAATGCAATAAAATATTTCCGGAGAATGTAAGTACTCGTTTTTTTGTAATAGTCGTATTGTAGCAACACTATTGCGAACTTGAGACGTAAAGTTAGCCAAACCCTTTAAGTGCAGCGTGAGATTCGCTCAGCTCCTGAGAGACGCCACCTCGTGGAACACAATCAGCTCTGGACGTGCGAAGTTGTGCTCGAGCAGCTGCAGGATGTCTTCAGGCGCGTCGGCTATCAACAACAACGACGCGACAGCCTCGCGTGCCTCTCCCTGCAGTGCGTGCTGTAGACGTGTCACATTCTCTAGCGGGGAATAAAATGCTTTAGTAATATCAAAAACTCGCTTAAATTGAAGCCAATGTGACGGATCGCCTGAAAATTTTGGCAGATCTATATTTTGTGGCTTTTTACTACGAGAGCTCTCCTAGCTGAGGCCGAGTCTGTAATAGCCTTAATCATGTTCGAGAAATCCGATACATTTGCGTTATTCTGTGGGGCCTCTAGTACGTTTCATACCTCGTCGTTGGCTCGGGCTGCTGCCGACGCAATCGTGCGCTGTGCGAGCACAGCATTGCCCTCGTGAGCGTTCTTAAGATTATGTGCAGTCGTTGTATGAGTAATATGTGTGACAGTCGATTGTGACACCCGTGACTGCCGTGAGTCATTGCATGCATCATTTATGGAAACAAAATCGTTTACCTGTGATCGTACTGTGACGTCGTTTACCCACGTTTCCAGCCTTCGAGAGCAGTGAGAGCGAGCGAGCCTTCGAGAGCTTGCAGATTCCGCTTCGATCGCAGCCAACTTAGCTCGTAGCTCGTCCTCTTCTGCTTGTGTCTCTAAGGCGGCAAGTTCTCTCTCACGCTCGCGCTCACGTCCGAGCAGCAACCGATGACGCTCCAGTTGACGGCGGCGTGCGTCTGCCTCTGCAGCCAACTTGCGGGCTTTGATCGTTGCCGTCGAGAATGATGTGCTTGCGCGATCACTAAATACGGATCCACTTCCGTGATCCCCATGATCCCCCTCGTTCTTGACCTCAGGGCATGCCCCGGGGCCGGAAGATGACGATTGCTCCATCGGAACCCGTTTTGTTTGGCTCCTAGTGATGGGCATTGAAAACAAAATAATTGCGGAAATTCAGAATTTAGCGAAAACTGGTTCTGAAAGTTTTATGGAGAAGGACCAAAATGTACGCGACACGTGAGGAGGATAAGGATCGGAAAGAGGATTACAGGAATTAAAAAATATATCAGTTTCAGTACGATCTTGAAAGTTTTGTATTCGTTTTATGTCATACAGAGACAAGCGAAACAAAAGGTAATTTCAAAAGTAAAAAAATAGAAAAAGTTTTAAAAAAAGTGGCTTGCCACAATCATCTTAACATGTAAATTAAGTTCAAATACAGGCAGTTCAGCAAGAGATTGTGGTAATTTATTAAAAATACGAATACATTTTCCCATGAATGAACTTCCTACCTTGTGCAATCTGAAATTTGGAACGACAAGTTTATCTTTATGCCACGTATTATACTTATGTATGTCATTTTTCTTGGAAAATAAGTGCACATTCTTGCGAACATACATAATATTTTCATAAACATATTGAGAAGCAACTGTAAGTATGTTAATTTCTTCAAATAGTTCTCTTAGAGAGTCTCGTGGTCTAAGGTTATAAATAGCCCAAAGTACAAAGATGGTTTCAATATCTGCAGCTGAGCTCCATAACAATATTCCATATGACATTATACTGTGAAAATAGCTAAAATACACTAATCTTGCCGTTTTAACATCAGTCAATTGTCTTATCTTTCTCACAGCATAAGCACAAGACGTATCACGTACTCCACTGGCCAACGTGGCAAATATGCTTAGAGCGCTTCTGCAGGCCAGCGCGCTCCAAATATATTTGCCGCGAGCCGTGACTATCAGTAGGTACCTGAATGATTGTTCGAAGATTGACTGATTAGTCGTTAAAAAAATGCCAATCTTATTTCAGTTTGGTCCTGCACAGTTTACCAAATTTTTAGGTAGATCTATTTCCACATAACTAACTTTCGAGCTGAAGGAAAGAACGGAAATTATGGCTATACTTTAAAGATTCTGTTTTTTCCTCTTGAGGTTCGGAACTCTTATAATTAGGACGTTTGAAAAAGTGCTTTATGCTTACCTGGCCTGGCCTGTTTCATAAAATAAAATGGCTACGTTTCTTGGTTGGCTGTCAGATTATTAGATCATTCAAAATGTTGTCATATTTACTCGAAATCGTCACCTTGTTATTGTGTTTATAAAAGTAATTCTCGCTCTTTCAGGAATCGGACTTCAATTTCGAAGCCCTTGATCTAGTGTTAGACTTGCGGTACAACTACATCGCCAATATATATAGGTGCAGTCCAGATAGCAAAACTAAGAACAACTCACTTAAGGTGCTTCTCAAAGGCAATCCTTTAAAATGTGACTGCCAACTGTACAACTTTGTCAAGAGATCACAATCTTCTGAACAATATATTTCACATCCCAAAATAGACTCAGAATACGCTAAATGTTTCTCTCCGGCGGCTCTTGAAGGAAGACTCGTCCGAGACATACCACTAACTTCACTTACCTGTAGTCTTCCTCCTCAAGACTGCCCAGCAAATTGCAGGTGTAACGTCTGTTTTAAAACTTATACTCTTGAACTGGACTGCGAAGCTGAGCCGTCAACATACCCTTACCCAGAAAGCTATACTACCCGTCTTCGTCTAAGAAGCATACAAAGGATGAAATTACCACCCCATGTGGTTTCTTTGAATTTAACTGGACTAGGCCTTTCAAAACCTCCTTCTTGGAAAGTGTTGCAGAATATCCAAGAACTAGATCTGTCTTGGAATAATCTGATAAGTGCTCCAACAGAATTGTTTAAAGCAAAAATAAGGTTACGGCTAGCGGGAAATCCTTTTGCTTGCGACTGCTCTCATTTAAATAGCGTTTACGATTTACAAAATAATACGGTCTATTTTGATGTAGACAATGTTACATGCAGTAGTGGGAAACCTTTGAAGTATATCGATATTGATCAGTTATGCGAAGTTAGAAAGGCTGTCATACTTGGAGGAGCATTAGCTGCTGTTGGCTTGATAACCGCCATTGCTGCAGGTTTTACGTATCGATATAATAAGGAAATCAAAGTGTTCCTCTTCTCTCGGGGTTGGTGTCAATCGCATATCCATGAATACGACTTAGACAAAGATGCGCGATACGATGCCTTCGTATCTTTCTCGCATGCGGACGCCAAATGGGTAGCTGATGAGTTGGTGCCCAAATTAGAAGGGGAGCCAAACAACTTCAAGCTGTGTGTGCATCATCGCGATTGGGAAGTCGGAGATGTGATTACGACTCAGATAACGATATCAGTGGAACAGTCGAGACGGACTATTATAGTGTTGTCGGAAAACTTTTTGAAATCAACATGGGCTCAGGTCGAGTTCGGAGTAGCGAATGTTCGCGCTCAACGCGAACGTCGCCCTCTGGTCCTCATTGTTGTATTAGGAGATTTACCTGATTGTAAAGATAATGCTGAGTTAAAGGCTTACTTGTCAACTAACACCTATCTTAAATGGGAAGATCCCTGGTTTTGGGAAAAATTGGTATATGCCATGCCTCGTAAACGACAGACAAGATGCCGCATGCAGTAAGACTGCCTCAGCATTTTCTTTTTAATATTAGTTATCCTTTATCGTGTTAATTAGTATTGTGTTATGCAAAACGCTTTTTAACGTGATTTGCTATCAAACGAAATTGTTAAATCTGCTTCCAAAATCTGTTTGTTGTTACCCGTAAAAATGAGATACGAAAAAAAAACCTATCATATGTAGCAAAGTATCGCACAAAATCGGTCATTTAACGCTAAGCGAGTGAGTCGTTTGCCAGAGAGCTTTAGTCGTTTCGTCGCGCGCGCGCATTCACCGGTGACGTGCGTGCATTAATGAATACGAGGCTGCGCGGTCAGCAAAAAATGTCGCGAACTGTGAAGTGAGTAAACTGTAATATAGTTATTAACGAACTTCTGTCGTATATACAGAACAAAATATCGATAGCTGACGAAGAAAGTCTGGTTAAAATATGTATATCAACATTTTCGAGTGAACAAATATTAGAGTCACATACGTTATTGTTTGAATCAGTGTCGTCGGAATTAAGAAAAATCGCGCGTAAAGGAAAAGGAAAGGAGGATCGACTGCTGTTTGATATACTGAACTTTTTTAAAGTCACAGAGCCCGATATTCTGCCTGTGATGGTTGCTCGTGATCTTGAGAAGTTACCACCTATTACCTTCGATCACCTGGATGTCTCAAAACTATTGAAGGATTTGTTGCTGGTACAGGCTGAAGTGAAACCAATCAAGTCATCGTATGCGACCATTGAGCAGCTAGAAGCTATTAAGAACGAGTGTTTTAACTTAAAGAACCATTCACCACCATTCTCAGCTGTGAAAGTAAACATGAAAAGAGGCGCATATCGTGACAGCGGCCCTATAGGTTTGTCGATGCTGGATGACTCCGTTGTAAATAGTTCCGAGTGCAAATCAAACTTTGAGTCTTCGAATGCTTGTGAAAATCTGCGCAGATATTCTCGAAAAGCAGACAGAGGGTAGTAGCAACACATTTAGTCGCGCAACATTCAAGCAAACGGCCGCTCCGGCGACGGCCCGCGACAACACGGAGTGCGATGGGTCACAGCGCACTATGCCCGCTAGTAACGAGACAACCGACATGCATCAGCTGACCGATGGCGTCATCACAGAGGAAAAGGAGTCTTATGCGGGAACCGTTAAGTCGAATCTTGAATGGACCGTTGTCAAAAAGATGGGCAGAAAGTCGAGAAATATTGTTGAGGGAAAAACTGGCGTATTTGTTGTTAATCCCGGCGAGATGTTTAGGGCAGCGGAAAGAAAAGTACTCTGTTTATAACAAATGTGCATAAAAATACCTCTGAGTCGGACATTGTTCGATACATTTGTAAGATGACCAATGAAACAGTCAAGTTAGAAAAAATATCCATCAGGCGAGAATGCGATTACAAAGCGTTCAAATTCTTCGTAGCACAGAACAAACTTTCAATGTTTCTGGATGAGAAAATATGGCCACAAGGGATAATTTTCCGTCGCTTTATAAATTTTAAATTAAAGCGTAATAGTAAAACTCCTGTCAGTGGAAACGGCTTTTCTATGTTAACAAATTGATATAATAAATATGGAAGAAAGAACATACAAATTTGTTATATTTAATTGCAAAAATGTCAAACGATCTGTGGATGACATACGTGGCTTATGCAGGACAACCGATATTATAGCGTAACAGGAGACGTGGCTATCTACAGAAGATATTCCTTTTCTAAACAAGATTAGTGATGACTTCAGCTATACGGGGGTGTCGGCTATGGATACACAGGTGGGCATGCTTCGTGGCCGTCCCTATGGAGGAGTGGCCCTTCTCTGGAGGCGCAGTGTTTTTCCTGAAGTGATCGTGGTCGACTGCGATAACCCGCGTATTTGTGCGATTAAGGTAGTATTGTGTGATAAATCTTTTTTAGTGATGTGCGTGTACATGCCAACCGACAATGCGGTCAATCTAGTGGATTTTACTGATGTACTTGGCTCGGTGAGTGCTATTGTAGACAGCTGTAGTGTAGACTGTGTTTATATGCTGAGAGACTATAATGCTCATCCGCATGAGCGATTTTACTATGAGATGGCCAACTTTGGTACTGACTATAAGTGGTCATGCGTTGATATTGATGTGTTAGGTATATCTTCCAATACATACACTTATGTTAGTGATTCACATGGCTCAAAGAGATGGCTCGATCACTGTTTAGTAACTGACGTGGCAGTAAACTCAGTTCACAATACTTATGTTATGTATGATGTTTATTGGTCGGATCACATTCCCCTGGTAGTAGAATGTAACTTAAAAGCTATGCAACCTATCAGTTCACCAAGCATTGTTTATCAAAACGAGGTTGTGTGGGGGGAAAGGTCCTTCGAACAAATAAACACCTATCGAAAGGAAAGTCATGATAAATTGAGTCTTATTGACTTCCCATACGAGCTCCAAAGTTGCAGTGATAAAGTATGCAGTGATCCGAATCATACAATTGTTATTGACCGTCTGTATGAAAACATTGTAATGGCCCTCAAGGCCTCTTCTATAGCGAGTCGTAAGGGTGGAAGGCCAAGGAGGAAGGTCGTTCCGGGTTGGAATAAACATGTTGCTGATGCGCGCCTAGCCCCCCTAGGTTAAAGTTTCACCTATGGAAGTGGTATGGTAGACCTACTTCCGGTAAAGTTTACGAAGAGATGTGCGAGGCAAGAAGAATCTTTAAATCACGTCTAAAATGGTGCCAAGACCACGAAAACCAAATCAAGATGGATATTCTTGCCTCTCTTCACTCAAAAAATGATTTTCGATCTTTTTGGAAACACACTAATAGGTTGCAGTGTAGGCCAGGTCTTCCGGCTAGCGTTGGCGGTGAAAGTAATCCTGAAATGGTGGCCAACTTGTTTGCGCATCACTTCGAAGTAAGATCTCCTCTTGGGCCTTCACACTCCAAGCTCATTATTGCACCGGAAGTGAAAAGGGAAATAACATTTTCAATAAAAGATATAGCCCGTGTAATTAAATCAATGTCTGAACGATAATCAGTTTGGATTCAGACCAGAGTTGTCGACAGAAAGCGCCATACTGTGTCTTAAGCAGGCTGTTACTTACTACACAGAGCGTAAAACGCCTGTCTTTGCCTGCTTCCTGGATCTTTCTAAGTTTCTAATTCTGGTTTCCTATGATATATTATGGGATAAACTTGAAAAAGTCCACTTACCAGCAGAGCTCATAAACATATTCAAATATTGGTATGGAAACCAGGTCAATAATGTAAGATGGGAGGGGTCCCTCTCGGTTTCGTATGGTTTGGAGTGCGGGGTGAGACAGGGGGGGTTGAGCTCGCCCACACTATTCAACCTATACGTGAATGAACTAATTGCCGAGCTCAGCGGTACCAGAGTCGGTTGTCACATAGATGGTGTATGCGTCAATAATATAAGCTACGCGGATGACATGGTGCTGCTGAGTGCGTCAGCTTGCGGCTTAAGAAAGCTAGTTGCCATGTGTGAGGCATACGCCACCTCTAACGGTTTGGTCTACAATGTGAAAAAAAGCCAAGTCATGGTCTTTGGGGCCGGGAGTAAACGACCTAACAAGTATCCACATATCACGCTAAATAACTGTTTACTACCAAGAGTGTATGCGTTTAAATATCTTGGTCATATGTTGACTCCAGACCTCAAAGACGATGATGATATCGAAAGAGAGAGGAGGGCGTTGTCAGTGAGGGCTAACATGCTGGCCCGCAGGTTCGCGCGGTGTTCACGGGAAGTAAAAATAACACTTTTTAGAGCTTTTTGTACAACATTTTACACGTGTAGTTTGTGGGCTTGTTACACTCAAAAAGCTTATAACGCCCTCCGAGTGCAATACAATAATGCGCTCAGGGTGCTGCTGAGGCTGCCACGCTTCTGCAGCGCATCAGGGATGTTCGCGGAAGCTCGAGTAGACTGCTTCTACGCGACAATGCGGAAGAGGTGTGCGTCCCTGGTGCGCAGGGTGAGGGGGAGCACCAACAGCATCCTGAGCATGATCGCGAGCAGGCTAGACTGCTCATATATAGGTCATTGCTGTGCTAAATCAAATGGTTTGGTGCAGAGATGACCTATGTATTTTACTTAAAAATAATACTCGTACATATGTTATATTAAAACTAACTTAGTTGTAAGTAATTACTAACATATATTGAGTCTATGTTACTTTAATAAATAAATATTCATTCATTCATTCATTCATTTAGACACACGACACGTTCTACTCTCTTATATAGGTACTTTCTAATTGCCTAGGTCGCGCTCAACCAATCCTAATTGATCTGATAGTTCCATTTTCAATTTCTATTAGTAGTCTGATGGCCGCTGTGGAGCAGCTTACATAGTTGCCGGTGGATGTGCCCATAGAGGATATGACGGCAAAGACTGTTGCACGTGCGCTAGGGTCATCCCGGATCGCTTGATTTGCATCATGTATGCCCAACAAGTCAATTCAAGACAGCTCTATTCCTATGCCTGTCGAAGCTTACCCGATTTAAGCACTAACGAATGACGTATTACACAACGATACCATTCTACATCTTCATTCTACGTCTTGTGCTACATGTCTTGTGCACAGTCGAATCTTACGACACGCCTCCTGTTGGCGGTGGGGAAGTGTATTCTTTACGGGGGACCCCACACCGCATTATTATATCACGACAACTACATGTGTACCGAATTCTTGTCTTGGTTCTACTCCAATTTCTGGCTGGCTGGCTGGCTCTGTGGTCAAAGAATCGCGTAATATCCGTGAGTCGTAAGCTTGCAGCCTCACTCTGGATTTTAAAAACCACTTGCTCGGCGGTGAGGGTAAGCATCATGAGGATACTTAGGGTCTAAAGGGTTATAGGTCTGATGGTAATAGGGAATATACATGAAAAATATAATATAATAATAGATTTGAATCCCTGTACTTACTACCTCGGCAAAATTGTTACTCTATGCAGACAGCAGATGATAACCATATCACTTAATGCACTTTGTAATGGATTGTTTTTATTTTGGCTTTGAAAATGTTAAGCATGCTACAACCACATTTTACTATTGTTAAATTTGTCATAATGTAAAATTATTTAATTATGTCAATCGCTATACATATTATTTCTATAAGTGTAGACTTATAAATGACTTTCTATGTCTTAATTCGTATGTACTATAATTTGTAATAGTCGATAGTCTTCCTAAAATCAATAAATAAAAAAAATAAAAAAAATATTGTTTTTACTACCTATATTCATAAGAAAATATATGATTTTTTTTAGTGCTAATAGTGAAAACAAAATTGATTTTAGGTAAAGAATAACCGTAACATAGTAATTAACTATACAAACTTTAAAAACAACTTATACTATGAAAAATGTATGGCGGACGTGTAATGTGACGTCACGGTACATATCGGATCTCCTTGTCTAACACGCGACTTTAATGGGCTGTAAGTCTGGTATTTATCAATATTTTTCAAATTTTTTTTTATTTTAGGACCAAATAGAAAAACATCCATATTTCCCATTGCTGCCAATGTAACAACTAGCTTTTTCACATCTTGGGTCATGGCTCGTACCGTACGCCTGACCATGATTTTAAATGTGGCAGATGTTCTCAGATCCTAATCGTTCGATCGTAAGGAAGAAGTTACAAACATTTTGGATGTTGAATAAGGTTTTAGAGATGTTTAAAAAGTTGAAGAACCATGTATTTTTTTGAGTAATTGTAATTTAGATAATAGTAAATTCTCAATTGATGATATTGATCTCTGTCTTTGACTTAAAGTTGAAAATCGATTCAGTGACCTTCGACTTTTTGGGTGAGTTGGCCTGCCGTTGTCTGTTCCTATTCTTTTCTTTTCTTCTAGTGTTGTGTTCCTTGTTTTCATTGCTGTATTTTCAATGTAAAAATATTATATTAGTAAACAACGTGTGAAGAGTTACGAAGGAGCGGAGTCTCCTGGCACAAGCGTCCGAATGCTTACAAGGAGACTCCAACCACTCCAACAAAGGCTTAGTTTAGCAATTCAGCGAGGAAACGCTGCCAGTATCCTCGCCTCTATGCCTCACGGACACGCCTTTATTTTTGAGTAGGTAGTTTATAGTTTAGGTTAAGTTAGTTTATTTAAAGTATTTATTTTATTAATTCTATCATTTAATATGTGTATTTTATATGAATGTATCAATAAAGAAAAAAAATATATTGGACCACTATCTATGTAATATTTTCCTTGGAAGCAATAAATAAACTATTTTATTTTTATTTTTTTAGTAACAAAATACTTTGATTAATCATTAATAATAATATGTTTACGTTATGAAACTATTTGGTTTTTGAATTATCTTATCATGATTATGTTATATCGGGAAAATAAAGGAAAAGAAAAAAAAACATGATTGTTTTTTAACTGACTGCCAAGGAAGGGTTATTGTAAGAAAACAATTGTAAACATTTTACTTTTTCTGTGGTTTATGTAATAACCATGTGATAAATCTTGTAAACTACATATATTAATAAATATCTTTATATTTAAAACATGTTTTTTTTAAGTAAGGACAATTGTTAAATATTTTTTAAGTCCCAATGTCAGATTTTAAATGCAGAATGGCTATCATATCGGATGACAGTTAGTGCTAAGTAATAATTCATCATATTAGACGACAACTCTTTGCGGGTGGCTGTTGCTCTTCGCTTGGGCTGCAATGTATGCGAACCTCACATATGCATCTGTGGCTCTCGGTTGGAGGCTGATGGCCATCACGCATTGAGTTGCCGACGCTGTGAGGGTAGATTCCCTCGTCATTATGCTCTCAATGATATCATACGAGGAGCCCTAGTGTCTGCGAACATTCCTTGTGTGCTCGAACCGCCCGGTCTTAGCCGTACGGATGGCAAGAGACCTGACGGCTTGACACTGGTACCTTGGGAAAGGGGTAGGTGCCTTTTGTGGGATGCAACTTGCGTTAGCACCTTTGCAGCCAGTCATTTAAGCCGTACAACATTGGCATCCGGTGCAGCGGCTGAGACGGCACCGCGGCAAAAACATTTAAAGTACAGAGACCTTGAGATCACTTATCAGTTTGTGCCTTTTGCTGTCGAGACTACGGGTTGTTGGGGGTCTGAGGCAAAGTGTTTTGTAGCAGAGGTGGGTCGACGGCTGAGGGTGAGGACTGGTGATCCTCGGTCTGGGTCATTTCTGGTGCAGAAGCTTGCCATAGCCATACAACGGGGCAATGCTGCAAGTGTGATGTAGAAGTGAGGCGTATTTATCGAAACAGGTATTTAGAACAGATATTTTAAAGTAACCAGCAATACTTGTTATCTCATACGCTAAATACTTGTTACTGTCGGTAACAGCAGCAACAGTAGTAACAATTGTTCCAACGTAATAATTGTTACTCAAGTAACAGCAGTCCCAGAAGTAACAACTGCTCCAACGAAACAGTTGTTACTGAAGTAACATCAGTCCCAGTTGTTCCTCTGGAACAAGTGTTACTCAAGTAACAGCAGTCACAACAGTAACAATTGTTACAGCTGTTACGTCCGAAGAACACATATTTCAACCTACTAATTAAAATGTATCTAAATGTAGTGTAATTAAAGGCTACTTTCCAACGTCGTAATTTAGAAAGGTGAAGGAACAGATATTTCACGCTACTAAATTAAAATGAAATATAAAATCATAAGTGTATTATGCAACTATTGACTTCCTAATTTGGAAAGGTTGTGTATCTGTTATTTTATACAACTAGATTGAAATGTCAAGCTTTATGCGGAGACTTCTAAATCTAGATGCATTAAATATCTGTTGTTTTCTCATTCAGGTTATTTCGGATACACATACCATAATACAGACAGACATTATTTGAGCTCAACATGAGCTTCAAAGACAAAATAGTCAATCTGACAAATGAAAGGTAATTTTGACAATACCTATTCATTACTTTGAAACGCCTTTTATGAGGTTTCCGTAAAATAATTTGATGTGAGCGTGTGAAAAGACTAAAGTTAACTGTTATTTTTTTCATTCGGATACACACCAAATCGCACCATAGGATATAGGATATAGATGAGCTCAAATGAGCTCAGCTCACAAAAAAAAAATTGTTAATGTTTTATCTTAAACAAATCTACGATGAATGATATTAGTACCTATTTCTGTTTTATAAATTAACTGATTTATAAAAATCATGCTTCATTCAATTCTGTTTTTTTCCAATTGCTTTTGTTTTCTGTATTCTATTCACTGACCTGTATATACTAAACAAACCACTTCGACCAAATTGATCGAATAGTAAACGTTAGTTTGTATTACTTTTCAATCGATTTATGTAAAGTGCTTATTTTTTAGAACTCACACTAAGCCTCTATCTAGACTGGCAGTCCCGCCACACATACGAATGACAGCTAATTGTGTGGACCTTTTATAATGTCTTAAAGTGAGAGTGCTGAGAGCTAATTTTGAAGAATACTGCATAAGACTGCCTATCTTGCTTACTAAATTAGTTTCATGGTTCGCTCGCATCTGTTTAAACTGTAGCCAACGGCACCAAAATTGCGATCGTCTAGTAGTAATGACTTTATTTTGACAGCGGCTAGTCCAGGTTTTTACAGGTCAGTGATTCATTCATTGATGTATTAAATGTTCTTTGTTCAAAAATTTTTTGACCTTTTTTTTTCATTCTGAAGTTACAAACTTTTGCGAATAATATCGAGTTTTGTCTGTAATCTTTCAGAGTAATTAAACTTGAACTAAAAATTGTTTTAGGAAGACAGTCTTGATCTTATCTAAGAAACTATGAATATTTATATGACTTGTGATAAAAAATAATATTTTTTTGAGATATTTGTGTTCCGATTTTCCTGTCTCAAGATAAAATGAAAAACAAGTTATTTCAATAGAAAAACATAATGAAAAGATATTTTTATGTTGGTTTAGTTTGTGGAGTATTCGGGTATATTCTGTAAGGCTTGCTAACAAACACTGCAGAAGATAGCCATACTTCAGCCACATTCGTCAAGTGAACCAAATATCATGCAATTTTTGCTTGTTATTTTGTAACAGGTATTTGGAACTGTTATTTTTCTGCAATAGTAACAGTGATAACAGATATTGACTTTTACCTAGTATAACCCACCTCTAGTGTGATGGGCACTTTCACTCCCGATTTGACATTGTGTTGATTTTAAATTGTAAATAGTTTTAATTTATTATTATGTTGTCAATTTTATTGTATTTGAATGATTGTTTCCTATTAATAAAATTTAGTATTAGTAATTTTAATTCATCATATTAGATGCGGCAAAAATACGCTTCTAATATGGTGCCTGTAATCATAATACTATCGAAAATTAAACAATTAAAAGTTAAATAAAGAATGTCCAATGTGGCCTATTAGTAGAAATCTTTGTTTTGTTAATATTAGGTTAAGATTATATTTTTTAATTATGATAATCGTAACAATTATATGTATATGCCTATTGTGTCCGAACATCTATCCTAAATGACGGTCGCTTAAAGCCATCGAGTACATACCCATTAAAGTAAATTAATGGTTTGTTAATTATTTATAATTAAACAATTATTAATTAATAATTGTTATTCCAAATTCAATTCAAATTCAAATTCAAATTTATTTATTTGCATCAAACATGGTATATACAGTTCTTAAATACATTTTTAGAGTCACATGTTAGGCTTCATTCTTCTAATTAAGCTAATCATTCTAGTTCGATATTTCAATTTAAATTTAATTTATTTTGTGTAATTTGCATGCTATACATAGAAATAGCTAAAAAGGTTTTAAGGATCTCTGACATATTGTAACATCAGCATTTTGTACACACCCTATTGAATAGCAAATAAAGTATTTTGTATTTTTGTATTAAAAATGATGTAGAGATCTCTTTATCAAAATTTGCACGTCACTGGCGATAGAATATGTTGGTTAATATTGTTTTAAGAACACTGTTTAACCATATTCTGGCAAATAAATGATTTTATTTATTTATTTATTTACCCTATAGAGCAGCAATACAAACCATGTGTTTCCGAAACTAGTAAGAGGTTCTTCACTTATATTTAGTATGAAATGACAACTCCTGTCAACGCTCGCCCATACAACAACAGCACTTAAACAATGGCGGAAAATATTATCGAACAAATCATATGACATTTCTACTCTATAGGCTATGTGCTCCAAGCCTGTATAATAGCATATTATGACCGTCAATTTACAACTCTAGTTGCATTTCTAGTTAGGCGTTTAGCCACAGATTAGATTAGTTACTTTATTAGTATGACAAAGCGAGTTTGTGTTTTTTTAAGGGCTTGGGCACAGTAAACATTATTCTATACAGTAAGTTATCTACCTATAAACGTTCGAAATGATGCACCCCCATTGACCTATATATTATTTCGTAAGGACAGGGCGGACCGCATGTCAAACTGTTGCCACTAATGTGGTCCTCTTTAGACCGAAGTGACGTAGTCGGCTGCCGGCTGTCTTCGAGAGCGTAGGTACGTTAATATGGAAATGATATGTTTTGTATAACTAAGACAAAATCACAACTAATAAAAAGTATGATATTTCATATTAAATAATTTTCTTTCTTTCTTTCTATTACAGGTCAACCGAAAATATGTTAAAAAAGAAATAAAAAGTAGAGTTATTAATTGTTCTGTCAGCCGTATTTTTTACTTTTTATATCAATGCGCACACCTCAACAAGAGCCCGCGGACGGTGCGGGTTCCGAATACTGCCAAGCCGAGACGAGTGTCAGTTGTCCTGGTTTGCGAAATGATTATCTTTATAACGGGTGTCTCAGTAAGAGTGCACTTTTTCATTATAAAATAAAAACACACATTTTTTGAGAGAGTAGTGATATTTTTATTGGATTGTAATCAAGACATGTTCCGATTAAAAATGGAATAAAATATCCGGCAAATGGCCTCCACGGCTCTAATATCAAGCCATTACTCTTTTCATGAAATTTAATAAAATAATTAATGATAAGTAAATTAACACGTACGTACTTAATCAGTTAACTTTGGAATTGGTGCAACGAAAACATTCAAACTCTGAACAGCTTGCACCGACTCCAAAAGTAACTGATTAGGTACTTGCGTGTTAATATTATTTTTCGATTTTCAGTGTTTTGAAGCCGGTTTTATGTTTTTTATAAAAAAAAAAATTATTCATTTTTAGTGATAAATCATATTCTAATTGCTGAAAACCGATTTCATCCTCTTTTTTCGAGGTAAAACGTGTTAATATTATTTTTAACTTTTTAGTGTTTTGAAGTCGGTTTAGAGTTGTAAATTGACGGTCATATGCTATAAGCGTCCGTCATTTATGATAAATGCTTGGTCACATTGAACATTTCACGATGGTCACATATTTTTTAAAAGTATAAATTTAAAAAAAGAAGAATTCCTCTAAAGTAAGTCTTAAATGTTAAGTATTTGACAATAAAAACATACAATAAAACATGTAGTTGGATCTGGATTAAATAAAAAAAAAACTCGCTCGTAACGATACGACGCTTTTTGGCTTGTTCGTGCAGAAATATGAATTAATTTTAGAAACTTCATTTCGTTATAGATCATCACTACTAAAGCCTGTATTTCTTATAATAATGCACTTATTTGTGACCAAATTTTTATTTACACAGTTTGTCAATAGAATTGATTGTGACGTTAGTGACAATAAATGTCCAAAATGTCCGGTCACATTGAGAAAATGACCAATTTGCTTGGTCATATTGGTCAGACATTTATAACGTGACGGACACTTTACAACTCGGTTACACTCGGTTTACAAGTCGGTTTTATTTTTTTAAATAAACATTTTTGTACTGCTGAACATCCATTGATGTAGAAATGGAACGTACGTATTACGTGCGTTTGACTTATTTAACAAACCAATTACAATAAAATAATGCAAAACTATAGCTATAACATTGCGATATAACAATGCGATATAATTGTAAACTTATTTAATATTAGATCACGAAGGCAAAGAAAACGATGGTCTGATGGAATTAGAAAAATTGCAGGCCCATCATGGCAACCAACGGCTACAATATGGGCAGAGTGGAGAAAGCTGGCGGATACCTTTGTGTCGCGAAGACACGCCGACACCAACTGTTGGTAATGAAGGTTAAATAGTAATAATAATATTAGATCACAATTGCTTGTAATCTAAACGGGCATCGTTTTGATGGCCTGCAAAATGGGAATCCGAAACAATTTGGCCGCCGGCATTCATGATGCTGTAAGTTCTGCAATACTTCAGCTACCTAACACTGAGGAGGGTGTGAGTGGACAAGTAAAATATCAATATTTATTTAGTAAAGGATTTTCGAAATCAGATATCGATGGCGAATTTTTAGGGGTTTACGTGAGTGTGTCAGAACTGAACATTTGAGTGTGTTAGAACTCAGAGGTCACATATTTTTATATGATCTCAGTCATAAAAAATCCGAATCGCTTGACATCTTGTTTGAAAATAAACACGCCACGCCAAAGACGACAGGACGGCCAGCGCTAACGTCGCGCCGGCCGCGGCAGTGTGACGTGCCCGCCGCGCTGCTGCCCCGCCGGCCGCGGCTGTGTGGCCAAGGCTTCACGGCGACGACGGCGCGCCAGCTCGGCGCTCATATCTAGTGTCCTCTGAAGTAAAATGTCCTTATCGTCCTCATGTAAACCTATGATGTTCAAATAGGAGGAGCTTTCGACCGTGTAGGGATTCCATGGTATGTCCTCGTTTGGCTTGTCTGGATTCCTGTAAGCAACATTAACAAACATTAGTTAAAGCGTTAGTAGACGGAAACAACTTTCTTTTTAGGGTTTCGTATCTTAAAAGGAAAAAACGGAACCCTTATAGGATCACTTTGTTGTTGGTCTGTCTGGCTGTCTGTCCGTATGTCTGTCAAGACCCTTTATCTCGGGAACGCATGGTGGTATTGAGTTGAAATTAAAACCATGTACTCGAGTCAAAAGTCTCTTGAAGCTGTGAAAATATCAATTTTCTATATTAACTTTAAACAAGATGCGGCCGATTATTCCGCAAAAAACGTATATTCCGAAAATAACTCAAAAAATACTCTTTACTTTCCGTTGACCTAGAACTATGAAATATGGCAAGTAATAACTTCTGGAAAAATCTGGAAACTATACATACGTAATAAAATTTTGCTATAAATTTGCAATTAAACTGCGAGACTCGATTCCTGAACTATTTACCTACAAATTTGCACGGATCCCTCGGTGAGCAAGACCGACTCGCACATGTCCACTTTTTAACTAATGGTTTAAATTACTATGATGACTAACTATTATGTCTGTCCGTCATAAGGACTGCTTTAAGTGTGTCAGATTCCTGATATTGGAACGAAAGTGTTTCGTGTTAACAACGCGACAGACGCTACGCCGGTTATTGCTGCTTGATTGACATAATTCAATATTTTTTTCTACCAGTGGAAAGTAAATTACTGTAGATAAAAAAAAAGTTCGAACAGGCAATAGCTTTCTTATGGGAAGTCATTGTCTGTAATTGTTTTTTTAATATACATGTAGTTAATTTTGAGAACCGAGCGGTTAGAGTAAATGTGACTATAGTGTATATCTACATGCTGTGGACCAATAATTGTCCCACCTTTTAGTCCCTACACCTGCTTAAGGAATGACTTAAACTATGGTTTAACTTAACCTATTCCTTTTTATACTATCTATCTATATATAAGGTGCTTCATAAATATCTGCAACGGCTGAAATGGGTAAAGTATTGCTTATATAGATTACGATAGTGAAGGAATTACGTGCCCCGGATCGGTAATTAATTATTTGCGAAAAGAGAGTAAATAAATGGTTACTTGCTTCAATTTGCATAACATACTTCGTCATCCGCCCTTGACACTGCGCGGGAGCGGTATAATATAAAACGTTAGCATTTTTGGACAGATGTGGATGGTTTGCGACAGAATAAAGCCTAATCTTTATTTAATATAATTTTTCAATGAAAAAAATAATGATGTTCTGGACATAAAATTTCTTCACTATCGTAATCTATATAAACAATACTTTTACCCATTTCAGCCGTTGCAGATATTTATGAAGCACCTTATATATAAAAATGAAATCCTGTTTGTTTGTCTCGCTAAAACTCGAGAATGGCTGGACCGATTTGGCTAATTTTGATCTTGAAATGTTTGTGAAAGTTCAGGGTTTAAAAGGTAAGAAAATATAAAGGAATTGCAAGGAAAGTAGTAGAAACCACTATTTTACTTTCCCATACAAACTGTTCGTATTGACAACTGTCAAACAAGACGGTTCAGTAATTATAAAGATAAATTCAGTCAGTTTTTGTTGGCCGTACGAAGTTTGCCGGGTCAGCTAGTAATTTTATAATAAGCTATTTCGTTCCTATAAGAATAAACTAAAAACCACAAAATTAGTGGTGCAGCAGCAACAGCTAGTGGATAAATAAAGTCAAAATCGAGGAATCTTACCCAGTCCTCGCAAAAGCAGCAAGGCGTCCTACGAGAACTTTTTTCGGTTTGTCACTAACTGGTCTCGAGTCTAGATCGAAAATGTAGTTGAGTATGTCGCCATGCTTCACCCCATTTAAGCGTATATTCGAGTATGGCCAATCGTTGTTTACCTCTTGGAAAGAGAATTCAAGCAGCCAAAGAGCTTGCGACCCAGAAGCAGCTCTCTCCTGTAAGCCTCTCACAATGTGAACATTAATTAAAGAATCCCCGAATTCCTTAATATGAATAGTCCCTTCCAAATTCACAAAAATTGCAATGAACGGTATCTTTTGGTATCTACCAGATCGTAATAATTTTAATGGATCGTCTTCTAGAAATAATCCCGCTTACTTAGTGTTCTCGACACAGGGGGCGAATAAAACTGAGTTATTTGTAAAGGTTAACTGATTAATTTCATTTAGTAACACATCGACATTCGTTTTCTCGAAATATTTTGCTAGTTCCGCATGACTTAGGTCGGTGTGTTGAAGTTTGGCACCTAGAATATTCGCGTATCCTGCTGGATCATAAGCAACTGCCCACGGTGAAAGGGCTGTTCCACTTAATGCTACTGCTTTGCTAATTAAACCCTCGGTAAGTGGTGACATTGTCAAAAGGTCAACCATAGCTGCACCAGAACCGTGGCCAAGCAAGATGACATTATTAGGGTCCCCGCCGAAACCAGCCACATTTCTTTTAATCCATTCCAAACCTGTGACGATATCTTTCAATCCAGCGTTTCCTGGGGCTTCCCTTACTTTAAGGCACAAAAATCCGAATATGGATAGCCTGTAGTTTAGAGCTATGAATACTATATCAGCTTGGACGAGAGATCTATATGAGTAGCGAGGTGTGTCGTTGGTTTTCGAGAATTCTTCTCCGTCAAGCCATACAATTACAGGTTTGGGGGTAAAGAAGTTTTTGGTAAAGATGTTCAGGGTAAGACAGTCTTCTTTACCAACTGGGCCGTGAGTTCCTGGCTGCGCGCATAATATACCCATGTCATCTGCTTCAAATTCAACATTGCGCTGATCTGGCATCGGTGCTTTCTGAAATGTTAAATAATGCTAGAGATATTAGTTCTATCTTTAATGAGAATAAGGTTGCCAAGTAGTGATTTGATTGTGCTAACGTCAAAGATAATAGAAAAATCCATTAAAAATATATACATTTGAGATTTTATTATTTGTTTAGTCATTATAATACCAAATTAGTGATCATATTCAGTTATAGGTCGCTATAGTTTAAATATTCAAATACCCATTCATTAATAGAGGTATTTTCCTGTTTCTGTTTACAGTTTCGAGACTTACATCAACAAAATCCCAGTGCCCTAAATCATATTGATTTTTATTATTTATAAATTAAGTGTCTATTTTAAAATTCATAAGTAAAACCAGTAGATCAATTATTTCTTGAACCAGTGTAGCAAAAACATCCGTCCTAAGCAGCTACTAGTTTGAAGTGAAAAAGTGGCATTTTATCATGTTTAAAAATTGCTATGAACAAACTAGCTCTGGTTGTGATCTGAATGTTCTACATAAAATATATCACTGATCCGAAGCTTTAGACACCTCTGGCAAAATACATTGTTGGATATCTCGTAGCTACAGAATGTTAATTCCTTACTCTGAGATCATGACTGATTGGTACCCACACACCAACACAATCAGGCTCATTATTATTAAACTTACTGCTGCCGCGGCATGTTCGCTCCACTCACTCGCTTCGCGCTTAAGTGGTCACTGTTCTAACGTAACCTAATCTAGATGAGGTTTTTGACAAATTTTGACCAAAATTATATGACCAAAAATTCATAATATTTGAATGGGAAATCATACTTATTTTTTTAGTATCGGGGGGGGTAGAAAAGAAGTAGGGCTTTTAGATTGGTTTTTTCCTTCCAATAGTACAAATGCTACAATTGAAACAAAACGCAACAGGAAAAAGTACAAAATAGTGCCCCTATATTAGCGATTCGTTGAATTTTTGTACGAATATCACACAAACACTTATTACAATACGGTTCATAATAGCGTGCAATAAAACGTGGCTGTTACCACAGTCGCTGCGTCTTTAGGTAGCGAAAATTTAGGTAAATAGTACTTTTCGCATAGACGCTATTGTTCGATAAAAAAAAAACCTACGCTCAGCTTGTAGCCATCAAGTTGGCCTATCAATCGACGTATAATTGAATTAAATCAGCAAAGCGGTTAAACAGAAGAAGGAGAATTAGCATCTTTATTTCTTGTTTTTTCTATGATTTAAATATTTATTTTCTCCTTGAGTAGGTATATGTAATAGAATCAATTGATATGCTCAAAATGTTGTATAGGTTTTGACAATTCATTGCATATTTTTAGGGTTCCGTAGCTAAATGGCAAAAAACGGAACCCTTATGTATTCGTCATGTCTGTCTGTCTGTCCGTCCAAATGTCACAGCCACTTTTTTCCGAAACTATAAGAACTATACTGTTGAAATGTTATTAAATGTGAACCGCATTAAGATGTTCACACAAAAATTTAAAAAAAAAAACTTTTTTTTAAAATCCGTCATAGATCGTAAACCCCAATTTACACTATTATTATAACATCGATCAAACTTACAACGAACTACAAGAACTTTTATATTATGTTACTTGCTGCTACGCTTTTTATAATATTTTTCTGACAACTTGGGTTTAAGTAGTAGATTTTGAAACCACATGCTATGTTACATTAGGCGGCTACACGGGCCTTAAGGCCCCGAAACGGTACGAACCTTAAAACGTTTTAGTCCAGACACTGATCCAGCGTAAGGTATTCCATAAAACGCTATGTAGTCCCCGTCTATTGCTTTCGCTCCGACGACAGTTCCTTCTGTTGTTACCACCTTAAAACCATTTTGAGTACTTGTTTGACTAAACACACCGACAACGAACCCACACAATGATAAAAAATGCGTAACCAGCATTTCTGGGAACGCGTTACGCACGCGGTCGCGTCGTGGTCCGTAGTCAGACGTACTTAGACGACTGGCGCTCGCGGGGCAGACAGGCAGTGTGCTATTTTTAACCGACTTAAAAAAAAGGAAGAGGTTCTCAATTCGGTTGTTTTTTAGGGTTCCGTAGCCAAATGGCAAAAAACGGAACCCTCATAGATTCGTCATGTCTGTCTGTCTGTCTGTCCGTCTGTCCGTCCGTCCGTATGTCACAGCCACTTTTTTCCGAAACTATAAGAACTATACTGTTGAAACTTGGTAAGTAGATGCATTCTGTGAACCGCATTAAGATTTTCACAAAAAAATAGAAAAATAATAATACATTTTGGGGGCTCCCCATACTTAGAACTAAAACTCGAAATTTTTTTTTCGTCAAACCCATACGTGTGAGGTATCAATGGATAGGTCTATAAAAATGATATTGAGGTTCTAATATCATTTTTTTCTAAACTGAATAGTTTGCGTGTGAGACGCTTCCAATGTGGTAAAATGTGTGTCCCCCCCCTGTAACTTCTAAAATAAGAGAATGATAAATAAAAAAAATATATGTAATGTACATTACCATAAAAACTACCAGCGAAAATTGTTTTTAACGAGATCAAGTAATTAGTTTTTTTTTAATACGTCATAAATCGTAAACCGCAATTTAACTTTCGTAATGTTATGGATTTCATTTTGCAATAAAAATACCATAACTATGACTCGATTGTCGTGATGGGTGAACTTTTACTCATAACGGTACCTACAGGTTTGTACGGAACCCTCGGTGCGCGAGTCCGACTCGCACTTGGCCGGTTTTTTTTTAAATGTTTGTTACCTCAGAACTCCGCCATTAATGAACCGATTTAAAAAAATCTTTTTTCAATTGAAAGGGTATAATTCCAGATTGGTCCAATTTTTTCAAAATTGGAGGAATTGAGGGAACTCCTAAAATATTACAGGTATACATATACCGATTTTAGTATATTTAACAACAAGTCAAGCATTTGCATTCAGAAAGTATCATTTGCTAAGGTGGAACTGATGAAGGAGACCATAGTTGGCCACAATAGTCTTCCACGAGTAAGGTATGCACGCCCCGCCCCACCCACGCGATAGGATATTTTCATTAAGACAGTTAAGCCTTGCCATAGTCGACAAATCAAATTTTAATCAATGTTTCTGGTGAGCTTGATACCATCAAACTGATCTGATGAAGAAGGCGGAAGATAAGCACCGGAACTCTGTGATAAAACAATGTATCATAGCCGTGTTTGGACTTATTTGAATCATCATGAGAAGCAATTTAGCTATAATTACATCACAGATCGCCATTAAGAATGTAAAAAAACACAAAAAAACAGACAAATAAAACAAATTTTTATTAAAAAAAATAACCGACTTCAAAAACACTAAAAAGCTCAAAATAACTTTTAAACAATCATACCATACATTTATTATTGGAGTCTTAGTTGTTTGTAGGATGCACTGGAGTATCATGGGGCTATCAGAAATTCGACGAGAGGGCGAGGACACGATAACCCTGAAATCCGGCAACCATCTCTACTTTCAATAAATTCTAATTTAAGATATTCACTAAATCCTTTTTCCTGTAAAATTGTGTTTTGTCGATTGCGACTTTATTCCAATAACCCATCGAATTAATCATTGAACACTAACATTTTTGTCCCAAAATTTTTAGCAAATAAATTGTTTAT
This sequence comes from Anania hortulata, assembly GCA_963576865.1. Lineage (NCBI taxonomy): Eukaryota > Metazoa > Arthropoda > Insecta > Lepidoptera > Crambidae > Anania > Anania hortulata. Next base: position 9,468,188 of record OY756417.1, on the reverse strand, counting down.
CTATCTATCTATGCACAAAAACCTTTTTATTCTGTTTGCTAGTTATTTACATTGAAATTAGGGTTCCGTAGCCAAATGGCAAAAAACGATCCGTCATGTCTGTCTGTCTGTCCATCCGTAAGTCTCAGCCACTTTATTCCGAAACTATAAGAACTAAACTGTTGTAACTTGGTAAGTAGATGTATTCTGTGAACCGCATTAAGATTTTTACACAAAAGTAGAAAAAAAACAATAAATTTTAGGGGTTCCCCATACTTAGAACGGAAACTCGAAAACTTTTTTTAATCAAACCCATATGTGTGGGGTATCTATAGATAGGTCTTCAAAAATTATATTTATTTATACTTTATTGTACATTTAAAAATAATTGTACAAATGGCGGACTTAATGCCAAGAAGCATTCTCTACCAGTCGACCAGTGATCAAACAGAGAAATACAGGCGGTACAGCAAGAAAAAAATAAACATATATATATACACACACACACACACACACCAACATTACATACTTAATAAATAGGTATAAATATATATTGAGGTTTTAAAAAAAACTAAATAGTTTGCGCGAGAGACACTTCCAAAGTCGTAAAATGTGTCGTCGTCCCCCCCCCCTGTAACTTCTAAAATAAGAGAAGGATAAAACTAAAAAAAATATATGATGTACATTACCATGCAAACTTCCACCGAAAATTGGTTTGAACGAGATCTAGTAAGTTTTTTTTTAATTCGTCATAAATCGTAAACCACAATTTACCTTTCGTAATGTTATGGATTAAATTTTTCAATTAAAATACCATAACTATGACTCGATTGTCGTGATGGGTGAACTTTTACTTACATAGGTGCCTACAGGTTGGTACGGAACGCTCGAGTCCGACTCGCACTTGGCCGATTTATTTGTATGTAAATCATGCACAGATTTTTCACACTATTCACCAACCAAAGTTAGAAGGACTTTAGTTTCAAGTTTAATTTGAATTTCAATACATTTTTTAAGATTTATCTAATTTCCTGTTTTGAGCCATAGTTTCTTATCGTGCCTAATTAGAACTACAGTATTATAAAATAGACGATAAAGGTTAACAAATGGCGGCAGTACTCATTACCCCAATACGTTTTATTTTCTTGCTAAGTACGGTTGTGTTAACTTTCGGTGAGTTAATATGTTGCACTCACATTATTCGTTGCAGCGTGACGTTTACTGAACAATGTTTAAAACGAAGAAAACATACGTCAATGTTGCCTAAGTAACGTTGACACACGACGATATGTGCTTTATTTGTGCTGTGCGCATTGTTTTTTTTTTTCATTGAAAACATTGAATTATACAAAAAACTAAAAAAAAACCGGACAAAATATGTGAGTCGGACTCGACCGCCGAGGGTTCCGTACAAATTTTTAGGTACATATTATAAATATTTAAGGAATTTAGTCTCGCAGTTTTTATAATTTCATTATAAAATTTTATAACAAATGCATAGTTTTTAGATTTTTTACTACTTCTAGTACTTGTAGTTGATACAACTTGCCAAATTTTATAGTTTGGTGAACGGAAAGGACCATATAAATTTTAATTTCCTTGAGTGTCGAAATATTACGTACGTTTTTTGCGGCATTTCTTTTTTTGCGTTAACTTAAAAACAAAAAAATTTAACAGCTTACAGAGACTGTAGACTGTTTTAATTTCAACGCGTTCCCGAGAAAAAGGATCTTGACAGACATACGGACAGACAAACAGACAGACGGACGACAAAGTGATAATTTAAGGGTTCTTTTTTTCTTTTGAGGTACAGAACCCTAAAATCGGTCAAGTGCGTGTTGGCCATGCGGAATTTAGTGTTGCGTAGTTACCCATCACAATATGTGGACTTAGAAGTCAAGAGCGCATAAGATGTTATGGATTTATTTTTCTATAGTTTTAAATGGTTCAGTAAATTAACTACACTATTTTACAACTTTATGATAAAGATATTTAAGTATATACATATATCTTTAAGTCAGTGTTTTAATAAAACCAATTACTGCATAAATCAATTCATGTAATTTCGGTCAATAAGTCACTATGTCGCTTTGTAAATACATTTGGTTTGACACCCACGAGACAGGCGTAGCCTAGTGTGGGAGTCTCAGAGCAATTTTTGTACTTTGGCCAAGTGGTAAATAAATAAGTTTATTAGTATTAATAAATAATTGTCACGTAGTTAACTAATAGTAAATACAAACTTATCTAATCACTGGTGACGTCACGCTTCACTACGCTGACCCCGCGGCGAGCAGTGCCGGGAGACGTCCAGAGGTAAGTGTATACACCGTGAATTTCCGATTGCCGAAAAAGGCGCATTCTTCTCATCATCATCCTTCATCATTTCAGCCATGGGAAGTTCCCTGTTGAACATACACCAATGACCTGTCATCGGGGGAATTGACAATACTCGCCACGCTTGGCAGGCGGGTTGGCAAGCGCAGTTTTTTATAAGATTTCGCAAGCAGACGCCGCTGCCAGTCTTTTGCTACAGGAATTAGTCGCCTTTTACGACACGCCTCCTGTTGGCGGGGGGAAGTGTATTCTTTACGGCCGTCTCATAGCACAAATTCAAAATTTTCTGCTCAAATACAATACTTTTTGCATAGGACCAACACAGAAATCATTTAAAAAAACTTGGCCATAAAAAATTTACTAAAAAAAATAAAACCGACTTCAAAACACTAAAATGCTAAAAATAATCCTAACACTTAGGTACCTAATCAGTTACTTTTGGAGTCGGTGCAAACAAAATCATTGAATCTCTCATCGGCTGGCACCGACTCCAAAAGTACCACCTCTGAAGTATGATCTATCAAACAAAAAAAGAATCATTAAAATCGATTTATAATTGGCGGAGTAACCGCGTAACATACATACAAAATAATTGAGAACCTCCTTCTTTTTTGAAGTCGGTTGAAAAATCCCATAGCTGTATTTAGCAAATGTTTTTAGCTCTTAAAAGGTCTTATGTTACCTCTATAAGTTTAAGTGGTTTTAAATTTTATAAAGGTTTCTTGAAATGAAATGAAATGAAATGAAATGAAATGAAATGAAATGAAATGTATTTATTTGCTTTAAAAGTGGTACACATACAGGTGATAATATAAATGGTGGTTCCTCACATTTCACCAGACACTGGCATGCAAAACGTTTTAAAAAGATCATTAAGAATTTAATTTATCATGACAATGTCAACAACAATGAAATTGAATAAATCAACAATCTTGAATTCTATAAGTGAATAAAATCGGAAGGAAATATTATAACACACTGATTTGAAAAACAACTAATTGATTTCTGACTATATTTGAATAGAGCCCATTAAGAGTGTTTTTTATATATTTTTAAAACTACGATAATCATAGAGCACATACCCTAAAGAGTAAAACTAGCGGCACGGATCTTGAGCGCTGACCGAAAGATGCACAAAAGACCACTACGATTATGTGTTTGGCTAGTCGCGCGCCGTGCTTGCAACGCCGGCCGCGATTGGTTGCTTGCTCCGCGCACACACGTCTCTGATACGATTATCTTCTCGTAAGATGCGCAAAGCAATCCCCACTCTTTCCTCCAGCGCTCAAGATCCGTGCCGGGGATAGAAATGTCATTTATTTTGTTCCACAAAATTCTGCTAATATTAAATATGTGGCTGCACTGTTTTTGTATCGACGAGAGTTGACAGGACTGTTAAGTTTTTACTAAATGTAAGTGAAAAATCACTAACGTGTTTCGGTGAAAGATAGTCCGTATTGCTGTTCTATAGGGTATGTGCTCGTGGCAATGATATGTTACGCGAAGCTGAAGGCAGTGATAGAAAAGAACCACCGAGGTTCGGGCTTGGTAGCGTGCTGTGCGTGAGGCCTATATTCACCAGTAGACTGGCGGACTGATAATAATTGATTCTAATTCTTATTGTATTGTATTGTATTTCATTTATTGAATGGATGATCGAGTCTGAAATAAAGAATATAATAATAATAACCCAACCCAAATTTAAAAAAAAAAACCGACTTCAAAACACTAAAATGCTAAAAATAATCCTAACACTTAAGTACCTAATCAGTTACTTTTGGAGTCGGTGCAAACAAAAACATTGAATCTCTCATCGGCTGGCACCGATTCCAAAAGTAACTGATTAGGTACCTAAGTGTTAGGATTATTTTTAGCATTTTAGTGTTTTTTGTCTATGCGATTTTGCTACTACGGGCGCTAATGTGGTTTTATAATGTCAAAGGACTAGACAACGTCTGTCGGGGCAGCCAGTCCATCATCATTTCATCCATAAGACGTCCACTGCTGAACACAGACCTCGCCCAATGACTTTCATCGGGGGGGATGGCGAATACTTGCCACGCTTGGCATGCGGGTTAGCGAGTGCAGTTTTTTAAAACATTTGGCACACAGACGCTGCTGCCCGTCCGGTGCTACAGGAACTAGTCGCCTCTTACAACACACCTGTTGGCGAGCCAGTCCTTATTAATATTATAAATGCGAAAGTTTGTATGTATGGATGTTTGTTACTCTTTCACGCAAAAACTACTGAACAGATTGTGATGAAATTTGGCATACAGATAGACCATGGCCTGGATTAACACATAGAGTACTTTTTATCCGGGTAAGGACAACGCAGACGAAGTCGCGAGCAAAAGCTAGTCCCCAATAAATAATTTTGTTTCAGAGTCCACCAGAGCATGGTCTAAGGTACAGCAATGTGGTGTTTGATCGTGGCCCTCGCAGTGCTCCTGCCTGGGTCCAGGGCGCGGTCCCTGGCCTTCGACTGCCCTCGCAGCTACGAGGCATCGGCTAACAGGACCTCCCACGCGCCGGGCTGTAGCTGCCTCCTCTCTCTGCAGCTGTACGCCTGCCCAGCTAAGAGGATGACGACGCCAGTCATCGCTGACGTAAAGTGTAATAATGTGAGTTTTATTCATCTCATCATCATCATCATTTCAGCCACAGGACATCCACCGCTGAACATAGGCCTCCCCCAGTGACTTCCAGGTTGGTCGGTTGGATGCGACCCGCATCCAGCGGCTTCCTGCAAACTTTATCAGGTCGTCTGTTCACCTTGTAGGTGGACGTCCCTGCGGACCTATACATGCGCGGAACTAATTAGAACACATGTGTGCGTGCGTGCCTGCGTGCGTACTTGCGTGCGTGCTTGCGTGCAAAACAATCATACCAAACGATTATTTTTGGAGTCGGTGCAAACAACCGAATTGAGAACCTCCTCCTTTTTTTCCTCCTTTATCATAGAATCAGAGCAATGTGATGTTGTCCAATATAATAACTAATTAAGTAAGCATGTTATCTAATCTTGGGAGTCGTGTTGACCCTAAATTTAACTATCGTTGATAATATAAGTATCAAGTAATATACAGGGTGTAACGAAAAGGTGAAATAAAACTTTAAGGGGTTATTCTACGGCTAAATTACATCAACTTTTTCTATGGGACCAACATCGAAATCGCAAAAAAAAAAAACACTTTCCCATACTAAAACGCGACCAGCTGGCATCAGTTTGTATGGAAACGTCAATTTTTTTTTGAGATTTTGATGTTGGTCCCATAGGAAACTTTTTATGATGTAATTTAGCCGTTGAATAACCCCTTAAAGTTTTATTTCACCTTTTCGTTACACCCTGTATATCAAGTGTTATATTATCATAGATATAACAAAGCATGTAATTGCTAAAAACAAAATTTAACTATCGTATCGATTTAAAACTTTGTATGTGACATTCGGATGAAAAACTGGCTACAAACTGCGACGGACGCGGCTGCGGACTCGTCTTGATAATGTGAGGTCAAGCGCTGCCATGGTATATCCTTCAGTCAACTTCCGCCAGCCCAAGGATCGACCAATGGCAGCGTTTGACCTTACAATGTCAAGAAGAGTCCGCAGCCGCGTCCGACGCCATCTGTCACCGGCTTTAATTACGACCATTTGATACTATCTTGCTGATCTGATGATGGAGCCAGGAGGTGGTTATTGATACTACAGTTTCATCAATAGTGACCGAGTTTCTTGCGCTGCTTCTTCTCGGCACTAGCCCACAATATTGTCCCGAAGTAGTGGTAGGGTAAAAAAATATATATATTGGGACGTGTAAAAGAGCTTAATTTAGGCCTATTTACATAAAATAAATTGGTTTTATTGGTTTTTATCATTTGCGTTTAGAAGTCCACTTCGTTATCTGGCCCAAAAGGGAAACAATATTGTATATTTAGTCAACTTCAGCAACACGTTTCCATTATAATAATGATAAAAGCTAATTAAAATGAATGGGAAAATATACCACGTAGTAGTTTGCCTGGTCGGCCATGATAAATGTTGTTTATGGCCTGAATTAATTAATTCACTTCCTTCCTCCAAACAACAATCCACACTCCTTCCTCCAAACAGTAAATATTAGATAATTTAAGAATACAATAATCAGTTGTTTTTATTCCAAAATATTTCTTCTTAACATATCTTAAAATCTAAATCCCAAGCTATCTACTCAGAAAACTGGAATACATCATAATCTATAACACCAAAAATATTTACAAGATATAGTCATTTAAAGATGTAAATACCTATGTAATTATCCTAAAATAGTTATTTTAGAAAGTTTTCCGTTCCCTTATTCACCACTCTTAACTAGGTACCTATTTTAGTTCTAACAGAATAATCAAAAGTAGCTCTGTTTCTGTAATGTTAATGTTGAATTAATTAGAACCACCGGTCATCAATGAGGTTTTTGTTGTGATGAATAGATGAGATAATTATAACTTTTTTCTGTGAAATTATAGAGACAGTCATGTATTATGTAGTGTTAATATTATATTAATTAATGATGTAATATCTGAATGAAATACATACTACTAATGAAGAATTCAGTAATATATCTAGCTGCGGCAGAAATGTTAAACAATAATTAAGATTTCAGATGTGTAGTTGTATTAATGCAATAAATTATTGAGAAATATAGATAGATGCCAATACAGGTTATACTAAATGGAAGATACAATGAAAAGAGTCACTCTTGAAGTTTGTTAACTAGTGTACGCTGAAACTGGTTTGTCATTTGGGATTTTGTGTTATGTATCTTATTAATTTAATTTTTTACTAATACTATGTAGTAACAATAGATAATACCTACTTATTTAATCTACTAGTCGAAAATATGCAGTAAAAATAATGTTTTAAAATGTCAATCAAAAAGTTTTAGTTTATTTGGCGCACTAAAATTAAATTTGCTTGTAAAACAAAAAACCTATAATATCTAGATAGAGTTAAGACTAAAGTTGAAATAGCATTCAATATAAAGCTTATAACTTGTTATGCTTACTTACTATTATAGCATCATTAAAAAGTTGGGGAATTACACCTACAATTACAATGATTTAAAATTAAAATAGGCAAGTAAACTGAGAACATAAGGAAATAAACAGTATAGATGTATAAATAATTTCATTTCAAGTTTCTATGGAAAACAAAGAACTTTATTAAACCTATGCTTTATACATAAGTTAACTTTCATAAACTAACCAAAGATTAAAGCTTCTTTGCTCTGTGTGCTCACACTAAGTAGGTACACTATGTGACACATTTTTACTTCTTGAATTAAGGGAGTCTCCAGAGTATGAGTTTTCTTCAGATAAGTAAGATTTTTTTAGTATAGCAATAGAAGCTAAATCCTTTTATTATTGTTCTTCTACTTTTCTTAAAGGGCGATAAACATATGTTTTACCGCCGGGGTAACACTGTCCGACCAGTATCTTGTGAGCAGCATTTGCATTTGCAAGTTGTAAATAATGTAACCTAAAATAGTTATTTTAGAAAGTCTTCCGTTACCTCACCACTACCCATCTTAACTACCTGTTTTAGTTCCTACAGTTAATGTAAAATGTTCAATTAGAACCACCAGTAAATACTTACATTATTATATTAATTAGTGATGTAATATCTTCCTTAAATGCACTAGCATTGAAGAATTCAGAAATTTATCGGCACACTAAAATTAAACTTGCTTGTAAAATAAAAAACCTGAATTATCTAGATAGAGTTAAGACTTTAGAGTTGAAATAGCATTCAAGATAAAGCTTGTAACTTGTTATGATTACATAGTTCATAGCATCATTAAATAGTTTGGGAATAACCCCTACAAAAACAATGATTTAAAATTAAAATAGGCAAGTAAAATGAGAACATAAGGAAATAAACAGTACAGATATATAAATAATAACAAGTTTCTATGGAAAACAAAGAGCTTTATTTTATTAAACCTATGCTTTACACATAATTTAACTTTCTTAAACTAACCAAAGATTAAAGCATCTTTGCTCTGTTTGCTCACACTAAGTAGGTACACTATTACACATTTTTACTTCTTGAATTAAGGGAGTCTCCTGAGTCCTGCTGGCTGATGAGTTTTCTTCAGATAAGTAAGGTTTTTTTTATTTTAGCTAGGTCAGCAATGGAAGCTAAATCCAAATTATTGTTCTTCTACTTTTCTTAAGGGGCGATAAACATATGTTTTACCGCCGTGGTAACATTGTCCTGCCAGTATCTCGTGAGCAGCATTTGCATCATGTTTTATGTTTTAATTAATGTTATAAACTATATAACAAACAGCTGACTGAAAGCTGCACAGATTATTAATTTCCTCTTTGCGACAGAGTATGTCCAAGGAAAGCTGTCATTAAATGACATTTAGTTTTTTTTTGCGTCACAAGACTAGTGCGGCTAGTAACAAATTGCTTAATCGAGTGTCGAATAAACACAAATCACAGATATTACTCAAAAATACTAGGTGTGCCGTCCCTACAGAAAGAAAGTTTTATCGAATGGTAACGATTCAACTAATGACATTTAGCACAATACGGATTTTGCTTCCAGCTGCATTGTTATTGAATCGTAGCCATGTTCGAATTGGATACGTTTCACGTTCGAACCGTTTACGTAAAAATTAGTGCGATCGGGGCCCAGGTCGTCTGTCCACCTTGTTGGTGTCCAACGGTGCGCTTGCCGGTACGTGCCTGCCTTCTAGAACCTATCGGCCGCCGGTTCTACGTGGTATGTGCTTTGCCCACTAAAACACTTAGACCCGATTCGACCAAATACAAAATTAAACCAGTTTAACTATGACAGGAATAACTTTACTTCTTGAATTTACTTTTTGATAACTTCGTTTGCGTTTTTCCAACTTACTTCAGGAATACACTATACTCAGTTTTATTTTATTGTGAATGATGAAGGAATGGGTAAAACTACTAAAATCCATGTCATCTATTTCTTCTAGGTTGTCATCAGTTGCCACAACAATAAAATTTTGTAGGATAACAGAATGCCAATGGTAGATTATACAACTTGACAGTTTATAGGTGACAAGAGTGGATTTGACACGTGACAACTTTGACATTTACTTATTCTCAGTTTAATTTATACTTAGTCCCTTCCTTGCCTATACATTTTTGAGATCAGTATTTTTGTAAAAATATATCTCCATCTTTTTGAAATAAACACAAAAATAAATCTGGATATAGGGGTAGAAGAGTTGATAATTTGACTATTCCATCACAAAGATTAGTTCTTCATTCAAGAAATGTGTACTGTATATCTATACGAATATTTAATAAACTTCCAGTTAACTTGAAAACATTGACATTTACAAAATTTAAGAACTATTTATTGATTTTTTTAAAAGAGAAAATGTATTATACTATTAATGAATTCCAGACTGATAAAATTTGACACTATTGATAATTCTAATTTGTACTGAAATTATTGACATTAATGTATGATAAAAATTTACATTTGCTCGTCGCATTGCGATAGATTAAGTTGGAAAAACAATATCTTTCATCTTTGTATTGAACCATATTCTGGCAAATTATTATTATTATTATTTATTTATTTATTTATTTTATTTTTACACTGTCAAATCGCCCGTTTTAATATTTTTCATAGATAAGTGGTTGGTAGAGTGAAAAATCAGCTTACTCTAGATTAAGCAGTGGTATACTCTCAAGTTAAAACTTACACCAGCTTGTCGAATCCGGTCTTAGCAAGATTTTTATTTTTTTATGTCAAAATTATTATTTAAAATTCTATTATTCAAAGGACAACAGCTTTCATAATAAAATCCGAAACGAACACATCGGTACAAGATTTAATGTCACCAATAAGTAGGCCACATCCTTTATAGAATTGGCAAAAGTTGCGGAAGAGGTTCTGAGTGGCGACCACGAGACAAGACGCAGCGTGGGCAGGCCACCCACCTGTTGAACTGACGACCAAAGCGGCTTCCCTGTTAGTTGCAGTTGCCCCGAGGCGCTACCACTGAGGCGTTTTATAAGGGAGGCCTATCTTAAGAACACCGCCAACAGGAGGCGTGTCGTAAGAGGCGACAAATTCCTGTAGTACGAAACAGGCAGGAGCGTTTGCGTGCGAAATATTATAAAAAACTGCACTCGTCAACCCGCCTGCCAAGTGTGGCGAGTACTGGCAATCCCCCCTAAGGGAGAGTCATTGGGGGAGGCTTGTGTTCAGCAGTGGACGTCCTATTGCTGAAATGATGATAATGATGATCTCAAGCCGGAAGTAGTGAGCTTCCAAAGAACGATGCTGATGATATCATGAACTTGTATGTTTTAGCCTGGCGCGTTGAACCACACAGCGGCCTCGCGCACAGTCACCGGCTCAGAGGGGTTGAACCTTACGGCCTGCGCGTTTCCGAAAACGTTGGCAAAACTCAGCCCAGTTGATGGGATCCCCTTCAAACTCAGCTTATCATTGGGTATCATTATCTTTACAAATAAAAATGAATTGCCCATTAATTTACAAGGTAGACCCACATCCGAGCACTTCTATGCCCTACCACCACTGAAGAAACTACATATTGGCTCGTGATGCAAATGCGAAGAAACTAACTCAGTCACCTAGTATTACATTTATCATTTGCAGTGATCGGTAGATTGATTTGGGGTCAATGACCTCAAATATAGATGTTAATATGGACATGCCTCCGGGATTCCTGCATTTCTTGGTATCAGTTTTTGAAAAAAAGGCCTCTTCATATTATAGTAGCACTGCCAAAGTACATCAAATCAATCAACGTATTCCGATCAGTGATCATTTGTCAGAAAATATTGTTACAAAACATGCAGAAGTACGAGCAAGCCAGGCTATGAAGTCCAGACGCTCTTGTCATTTATATAACCGTCTACTCTATAATAGCTAGGTTAATAAGTACATTTTATAAAAAATAAAAAACCGACTTCAAAAACTAAAAAGATAAAATAATATTAACACTTATGTACCTGTCGGTGCAAACGAAAACATTTAAACTCTGATCAGCTTTCACCGACTCCAAAAGTAACTGATTAAGTACTTAAGCGTTAACATTATTTTTACCTTTTTAGTTTGTGAAGTCGGTTTTATTTAAAAATATTTTTTATAAAATTTATATCATTCCTACACAAAGAATTATTCAAATCGATTCGCACTTTCGTTCAAATTGAAAACCTCCTCCTATTCAAATTTAGTTAAAAAAATAACGCACCAGGGCTCCATTTACAGTTGTTCTTATACTTATTATCATTCTTGTTTTCAATAACATCGTTCTTGTTTTATTTAACTTTATTTATTTACAGACGGCGTACATGGCGAGATACGGCGCGAGCATTTACAGGGACTGCCGGACGTAAATAAACTGGTCATGATACATGCCGGTTAGTAATATTCAAAGTAACTAAATAATTTGCTAATTTCTTACGCAAAATACATGGAATTACTGTTACAACTATTCCGCAATATTGTCATTCGTGGCTGGTGACGGCTGGGAGACTGGTGGTATAGGTTCAGAGACCGGTCATGCATAAGGCAGGCTTTAGACAGAAATAGAAGATTTAGGCACAGATATTACAGTTCAAAATATATATACTAATGTGTCTACGTCTACGTGTGCATCTGAAATTAAATTATCTTAGCAAGAACAGCCTAGTGTTCGCTGCCTGTTCAAGGCTTTCCAGGTCAGCCATGGAAGGTCTTTGCCTGGTGGGAGGTTCTCTGACTGGTCGGCCGTTGTAAGAAAAATCTAATGGGAGTGGCAGTGGGACAACAGCAAGTGTGTCAGCGGTGCTTCCCCCAAAACCATGGGCCACCTTCTATCATGTCCCGAGTATTCGGACAGCTGCACACGTGAAGATTTGTTACGCGCCACCAATAGTGCCGCTCATGTGGCGGAATACTGGTCATCAAAAATTTGAGAGCATTGCCTCGCCATCGACACGAAGAACCACCAAGAATAACCACCAAGAGGAACCGCCAAGAAGAAGAAGAAACAACAGTGGTCAGTGCTCGAAGAATCTAATTCTCGCCTTAAATTGATTTCGACCCCAAGATAAATGTCAATTATCGCAGGGCTGATGCAGTTGCTGTAAATTTGACTTTCAGTTTAAGATATTGCTTGCCGTGGCAGCCTATAATTAAGACATCACTTTGCAATGTAACCTTCAACCTTATATGTGTAAATCATGTATTAAGTGAGTGTTTGGTTGGTTGTCCTAAATAAATAAATAAAATAAATCGGTAATCAGGACCACACATGTTTGTGGAAATAATTCACTAACTATTATTTATTATTTTGATCGCATAATTAACATATAAAATTAATAAATTCAAATCGAAGAGCAGTCGTCCAGATAGAGAAACGTATCATGTGTGCTAGAATTGCAAATGCAAAAGTCATATTTAATTCTGCCGATCCAAAATATATAGTGTTCCTGTATCACAGATGACACAATACTTAACCTACTCGTATATGAATAGCTATTGTTTTATTTACAGCTGACCAATACCAAGTCCCATTCGACGCGCTCGACTCTTTACCTAAACTCAAAGAATACTGGATAGATGGCGCCCATCTCACATTAGAACCGAGTGGAAGGGATGACGTCACTCCGCACCCCTCGCTCCGGGCAGTCGCGCTCACGCGCTGCGGCATAGCTGACGTGCCACCCGGTGCTTTCATGCGGTTGGGAAATATTATAGGACTGAATTTGAGTGGAAACAAGATCGTGAATTTCTCTAGTGACGCTTTTAGAGGTATTTTTTTTTGGGATCTATCCTAAATCTGCGTTATGCTCAAGTCAATATTCAATTAACATTTAGACATGAACTTCAAACTGAAAAATACAGATCTCTACAGTTTCACAACCTTTCAGTTTACAACATTATTCTGCAGGGTATTTAGAACTCCACAATTGGACAATTGCCTCCCCCATATTTTGCCACAGTGAGCCACTGGGCAGTTTGCATCTCACCGTTTCCTGCAACCTACACCAGATCGCCAGTACACCATTTGAGACCAATCGAGTCAAATACTTTAGCTGTGTTTTGCTCCAGGACTCAAATACCTCAAAACTCTGAGTCTGTCAGGGAACCCAATAACTTCCCTCCCCTCCCACTGGTTCGAGTTTGCCCCGCGTCTGCGCGCCCTCTACCTTGACGAGACACGGCTCGCCGCTGTGTCAGGGGATGCGTTTGAGGGGCTACAACGCTTAAAAGAGGTAAGTTGCTATAATACATCTATATATTATATAAAAATTAATCTCTATTTATCTAAAATAGAAAGGATGGAATGATTTCGTTAATTCTTTTTTTGTTGTGTTATTTATTTTCTTATTGTTATTTATTGTGTTATTGTCTAGGTTCTTTTAAAAGAAAAAATTAAGAAAGTTGCACAGAAAATTATAATAAACTGAAGACCACGCGAACGAAGTCACGGGCAACAGCTAGTCTTTAATACCATTTAAATGTAAACTTATCGTCGTTTTTAATAATTTAAAACACGTAGAATTAATCTGTCCTAGTAATTTTAAGTGACGTGACTCATCATTTAGGCTATTTTTGTTTCATCATCATAAATTTCAGCTTTAGGACGTCACTGCTGAACATAGGCCTCCTCTAGTAACTTCCAGATTGTCCAGTTGGAAGCGGCCTGCATCCAGCGGCTTCCTGCAACCTTTACCAGGTCGTCTGTCTACCTTGTGGGTGAACTTTCTACACTACTCTTGCCGGTACGGTATTTTTCATCATCATTATCATCATTTCAGTTACAGGACGTCCACTGCTGAACATAGGCCTCCCCTAGTACTTCCAGATGTGCCGGTTGGAAGCGGCCTGCATCCAGAGGCTTCCTGTAACCTTTACCCTTTGTTTAACCCTCTTTTTGTTAATATTCAATTTATTAATCTTTGATGTAAGACAATTAGGAGACCTTTGTCCAGCAGTAGAATTTTAAATAAACTAATAATAATAATTGAATATTAATCGACATCATCATCATCATTCAATTCTATTGCAGCTAAAATAATTTTGATATAATAATGTTTGAATTCTACTAACCCTTCAATTTTGAATGTGTCTAAATCATGGCGGCTCTTGGACCAATTTCACCTACTGTCCTTATGTAATTTTCAGATAACATTTAAAAATGGGAAAGACACCCTCAAATTCGATGCTCACGCCCTTGCAGCGCTGCCAGCGCTAAAAGAACTGATCATAAAATCTACACTGTTGAAGCCTCTACCCTTCGACCTGCTAGAGAACTCTACAGCGCTTGAAGAGCTAACCATCAGAGACGCGGGCTTAGAAATAATACCAATAGAGCTGTTGAGTACCCAGCAGCAACTTAAAAAGCTGGATCTAAGCGGGAATAAAATTAAAATTATTGACAGTAATTTCTTTATTTCCATTAGAGCACTTTATGAGTTGAATTTGGATCGGAATTATATTGAAAAGTTTCCAAGGTAAGTTCTTAATTTTTGGTTTATAAAATATAATATTTATATTTATTGTGTATTTGACAGATGTTATAATATTGTAACTATAAGTGGGTATTAAATAATAAATTAGTTATGCTTCGACTGGAGTTGATGTTGTATCTTTTATTGGCGACTGTGTAAAATAAAGTGATTGTTGTGGATTATGGCGGCTAATATTGGAAATATGATGTTTCCCGGACCATTTGACCCTAAAAGTGATAAGTGGAGTGAATATAAGGAGCGTTTGCTATGTGCCCTTGATGTAGCTGGGATTTCCGACAAGGAACTTGACAAAGCGCGTTCATTGTTTCTTTCTCAGTGCGGCAAAGATACTTACTCACTTATCGTGTCGTTATTGGTGCCTTTTCGTCCTACTAGTGTACCCTTTAGTGACATTTTGACGGTTTTGGACAGGTTCTATGAGCCGGAGGTGAATGAAATATTACAAGCCGGGAAATTCCATAAACGCATACAATCTAAGGACGAAAGCGTGCAAGATTTTGTAGCGGCTATTGGTTTATTAGGCACTCAGTGTAATTTTACAGACTTAAAACGTCAACTACGCGACAGACTTGTGTTGGGCGTGCGCGACGATCGCCTGCGTCGTGAACTGTTGAAGGCAAAGAACCTTTCGTACGAGTCAGCTGTACAGCAGTGCCTCAACTACCAGGCGACGTTTCATGACATGTACCCTGACGCTGTCGTCGGCTCGAAGCTAACTCCGTCCACGTCAAGCGAGGCAATGGAAATTGGAAAAATTAAGTCTGACGATTGTCGACATTGTGCACGACGTCATAAAGTGAATGAGCAGTGCCCATTTATGAAGGCCAGGTGTTTCTATTGCAAGAAATATGGACACATTACGACTGCTTGCCCAAAGAAAAACGCAAAAGTGCATCAGGTGGAGAGTGACAGTATGGAAGCCACGGCTGATGTTCCTGAAAAGATGATGGGTGTATACAGGTGCTCGGAAACGTATCGACCGCCAATTACGGCCGATGTTTTAATCGAGGGCGCTCCTATTAATATGGAGGTGGATTCCGGTGCATCACGGACCATAATGCCTGAAGATACCTACAAGAAGCTTTGGCACTCGCCTCCTCCTCTGAAGTCGACTGATATTAAGTTAGTGACGTGGACTCGTGATCCTTTAACGGTTTTAGGGGCCACACATGTTCGTGCGAAACTGGGAAATAAAGAAGCTCAATGTGAACTATTAGTGGTGTCAGGCAAAGGCCCATGTCTCCTAGGTCGAAACTGGTTTGAGGCCTTAGGCTTAGAAATATCTGGAATTTGTTGGAACGACCAGGAAATTGATAATATAGTTCGCCAGTTCCCAGGTTTATTCAGAGAGACACTTGGGGAATATAACGGTCCAGCGATATCGTTGCACGTTCGCGCGGATGCAGCACCTCGTTATTTGAAGGCGCGACCTGTGCCATTTTCCTTGAAGCATCAAGTCGAAGAAGAGCTGAGGCGCATGATTGACTCTGGCATTCTTACTCCTGTAAGACATTCAGATTGGGCAACACCATTGAGATTGGTTAAGAAAGACGATGGGTCGCTTAGGATTTGCGGTGATTATCGTTCAACAGTCAACTCGGCGATTGAAGTCGATACATACCCACTGCCAGCCGCAGTCGAGTCGTTTGTGAAGCTAAGTGGAGGTCGCATCTTCAGTAAACTAGACTTAAAATTAGCATACATGCAACTAAAAGTAGATGACGAGACTGCTAAGCTTTTGACGCTTAACACGCCGCTAGGATTGATGAAAATGAATAGATTGGCATTTGGTGTAAATGCGGCACCAGGAATATTCCAACGAGTTATGGCCAATGCGTTATCAGGCCTGGAGGGAGTAGCTTGCCTACTTGATGATGTAGCCGTGAGTGGGAGAAACATGAAGGAGCACAATGAGCGTTTATTTAACGTTCTGAAAATACTCAACGACTTGGGATTTCATCTGAATGCGAAAAAATGTGTTTTTGCTTCTAACTCGATCCACTTTTTAGGCCATATGATTGACGCTGAAGGTCTACACCCTTCACCATTGAAAGTCAAAGAGATTAAGGAGAAACCTGTCCCTACAAATAAGGAATCTTTAAGAGCGTTCTTGGGTTTGTACAATTTTTATGAAAAATTCATACCAGGCAGGTCAACTATTTTGGAACCCTTGTATCGACTATTGGAGGCAAAAAGGCCATGGTCTTGGGGTGAAGCCGAAAGTAAAGCGTTTGAGCATGCTAAAGAACTTTTGTCTTCTGATTTGACATTAGTCAATTATGAACTTGACAGAGACTTATTACTAATTTGCGACTCGTCTAGCTATGGCGTTGGGGCAATCATTGCACACGTTATGGATGACGGCACGGAAAGACCTATTATGATGGCTTCTAGGACGCTACAGCCGCATGAGAGAAGATACGGGCAGATAGATAAAGAGGCCCTAGCTATTGTTTTTGGGTTAACTAAGTTTCACGAATTTCTGGCAGGTCGCAAATTCTGTATCATTACAGACCATAAGCCGTTGGTTGGCCTGTTTAGCCCAAAGAAACCCATTCCTGATCAGATTTCGCCAAGAATGTTACGCTGGGCTTTAAAATTAAGTGCGTATGAATATGAGATTAAATATAGACCAGGCAAATCATTGGGTAATGCAGACGCTTTGAGCAGGTGGACTAATGACACGACTGCTTTCGAGATTGAAAAGCCAATAAGAGAAGTACTACTGCTTGAAGACCAACCGGAAGGTTGGAATCTCGATGCATCAAAGATTTCGAACGAAACTAAGGCGGATAGACTTTTGCAGAAGGTGTTATTCCACGTGCTTCACGGTTGGCCGCGTTCAAATAGCGACCCCGCCTTACAGCCATTTTGGACAAGAAGGGAGGCTCTTTCGCAGAGTAAGGGATGCTTACTGTGGTGTAATAGAGTGATCGTGCCTACATCACTTAGAAGTGAGGTACTAAAATTATTGCACGCCCCGCACGCAGGCATAGTTCAAACTAAGGCGTATGCAAGAGGGTACGTTTGGTGGCCTGGAATGGACCAACAAATTGAACAACATGTGTCAGAATGCGAACAGTGCCAGACTGTTAGGAATAACCCTCCGCGAGATCCCCAAACATGGATTACACCTGGAAAGCCCTGGAGTCGTCTTCATGCAGATTTTGCAGGCCCATTCCAAGGAAAGACGTTTCTGGTTGTGATCGATAGTTATAGCAAGTGGTTTGAAGCTGAGATTATGCACTCTATGGCCAGTGAAGCAGTGATTGCAAGTTTACGAAAAATTTTTGCTTCGCAAGGCCTACCAGATGTTTTGGTCACAGATAATGGCAGGAATTTTACATCTCGAGAATTTAATACATTCTTGAAGAATAATGGCATCAAACACTTGTACTCCCCGCCTTACCACCCAGCTTCAAATGGCCAAATTGAGAGGGCTATACAGACTTTTAAAAATAAACTCAGGAAACTCGCAGAAGAAAATAGACCTTGGCCTGAAAAATTAGCGAAAACTTTATATGCACTTAGAACTGTGCCGAACAGCTGCACGAATAAGACACCAGCTGAAATGTTAAATGGACGCCGTTACAGAACAGCTGTGTCTTCATTGCACCCAGAAACAGCACCATCTGACACGGTTGAGCAGCTGGAAGCAGCGGCACACCGCACACCATCTCGTACTTTTATCGTAGATCAGCCAGTGTTGGCTCGTATGTATGGACCCGGTGAGAAATGGCAGAGAGCTATAGTCGAGATGGTGGAAGGGCCCAGTGCTTATATGGTAAGGACGGAAGATGGAGAGCTGCATCGTCGTCATGTAGATCAACTTGTTAGCCGAGCAATAGCACCACCACCTATGTCTCCTGCTGCTACTAGACAAGCTCAGACGTCAAGTTCTAGTTCTTCATCTCCCGAACCTATTGTTATTCCCCCACCCGAACAGTGGCCTGATATTATAGGCATACCCGATGCTGATTAAGTGATACTTGAAACGATTTTAATATAACTTTATAATCTTTTGTTCTATTGATTATGGTGGTAAGGTATATTGTGTATTTGACAGATGTTATAATATTGTAACTATAAGTGGGTATTAAATAATAAATTAGTTATGCTTCGACTGGAGTTGATGTTGTATCTTTTAATATTTTTACAAAGTTTCTTAGAGTATCCATTTGTAGACATTAATAAATTATTAAGACTATTTCAATTAACTCAATCACAATATTACCTCTGCTGTAAGTCCGCTTTTTATGTTTTTGTTCATTATCATCATCTTCATCATTTTAGCTACTTCCACTACGGTCGGAGTTCAGTGAATCCCACTATCCTCTTCATATCCCACGCCCATGAGTACGCTAGGCGAAACCTCCTCCTAGCGTACTCAACAAACTATGGCTATAATTTCGTAAGTTTAAAGGAACTATTTATTTCCTTTGGGCACTATTTAGAACTATTTGGCGAGTGACTGTCTGCCCTTTAGGGCGATAGTTATATCGAGATGAGACATTTGATATGGAAGGCGTCCCATTGTCTCATTATCGTATCTCAAAGGGGCCTCTTCGTGTTGGATCTGTATTCCCACGAACGCCTTCCAAAAGGACTGGCCATCATGCCGTGATTTCTCGTAGGAGAGAGACAAGAATCTTTGGCCTGATGACGCAATATTTTAATATTAGATCAGTTACTATTTTGTTAGAGTGAGACTTCAATGGAGCAGAGCTAAGCTGTGTGGAGATCAACTTATAAAGTCCCTTTATCAGCTCAGCTCAAATCCACTCTAAAAGAGTTTCGGATCAAACAACTCAGTTCTCAACGGTCTTAAATGGAGTCTCACTCTTAGTTATAACGACCCTTACCGTTATTTAGGACGACCGTCTAGTGTAGTGGTTCGCGCTTCAGACTACAAAGCCAGCGGTTACGGGTTCGAATCCCGCAAGGAGCAAAAGTTTGTGTGATTAGCACGAGCATTTATACCTAAGTCATGGATGTTATAAAAGTATTTAAGTATTTTATTCGTTATCTAGTCGCCATAGCACAAACGTGTAATTTGGGTTAGATAAATTGGTGTGATTATAAAAAACAATTTATTTATTTAAATAATGTTAATTTCAGCAACCTCTTCGCGGGTCTCTCCAAACTCAAATCAGTGTCAGCCAATCACAACCATTTGCATCACATCGGAGATACAGCGTTCCCTTTCACCAATTCTCTGGAATTTTTATATCTCAAAGACAACCGACTCGCTTGGGAATCATTTCAACTTGAACACAGCATGCTGGACTTCTCGTGGCATCTGACGGAGCTCAAAGAACTTCATCTTCAAGGGAACCATATATCAACTGTAGTTCCTATCTGGAAGGAGTACAAGCAGTTGAAGAAACTAGATTTATCCCGAAACAATTTTACTGTGCTTACGGTAATTTTTTTTTTACAATGGCGTAGTAGCGCGGTTATTTGCCTAGACCGCATCGATTCCTTTAACGTTCGGATCAATTAAGAAATTTGGCCTTCTCTAACTTGGCTAGGGTCTGGGTGTGGTGGGAGACACCCGGTAAAAAATTAGTATCGGGTACAAATGTGACGATTTTAGTGTTGTCTGGGGTAGTCGTTAAACCAATTCAAAAACTTCTCTATTTTAAATCTGATTTGGTATACAATTTCGTGGGTTTTAATTTAGTGCAAGGAACCCTTATTTTTTTCTGTAATAAAATAAATTACTCCTTATAACATCCGCTACCTGCCAGTGAAATTCCCGCCAAAATTGATTCACCGTTTCAGAGATTAACCGGAACAAATAGATAAAGATACATAAATTCAAATTTCAAATTAGTTTTTTCTGATTTATTTATAACAAATGCTTTAGCTTCTTACCTTAGGATCAGAGCAATATATGTGACGTTGTCCAATATTTATTTATTTTGATCAATAATTCTTGTTCTTTCAGGAATCGGACGTAAACTTCCAAGCACGAGACTTAGTAATAGATTTCCGCCACAACCACATCACCAACGTTGTCTTCTTAACTAGCAGCCAGGACGACGCCGGGAGATCCACGACGCATGTGCTACTAGACGAAAACCCTTTTGCATGTGATTGCCAACTCTACAAATTTGTCAAAAGATTGCACCGGTCTAAGCAATATGTTTCGCCGTTAAAACTAGACCCCGAATACGCCCAATGTGCCTCACCGTCGGCTCTTAAAGGAAGACTTATTCAAAACTTACCTTTAACTTCACTTATATGCAGCCTTCCTCCCCAAGACTGACCAGCAAACTGCACTTGTACCAGTCGTCCTGCAACTCGTACTCTTGAACTGAACTGCGAAGCCGAACCGTCTTTTTACCCCAACCCTGAAAACTATGGACAAAATACTACCCAGCTTCGTCTGCGAAGCATACAATCGCTTGAATTACCATTCCATGTGGTTTCTTTGAATTTAACTGGGCTGGGCCTTACAGAACCTCCTTCTGTAAAGCTGTTACAGAATATAAAAGAACTCGACCTTTCTCGAAACCATCTAACCAGTGCTCCAATTGAACTGTTTGAAACGAACATAAGTTTACAACTAGCGGGAAATCCTTTTGCTTGCGACTGCTCCTATTTGGGTAACGTATACGCTTTACTTGATAATGCAGCCCGATTTGATGCAGACATTGTGACATGCTGTGGAGGTAAGTCTCTAATGAATATCGATCCTGATAAATTATGTGAAGTCAGAAAGGCTGCCATATTAGGTGGAACATTGGCTGCTGCGGGTCTATTAGTGGCTGTTACAGCAGCATTTGCGTATCGACACAATCTTAAAATTAAAGTGTTTCTCTTCTCTCGCGGTTGGTGTAGATCGTGGGTCCAAGAAGATGACTTTGACGAAGAAGCGCAGTATGATGCATTTGTTTCCTTTTCGCAAGAGGATGCTAAATGGGTAGCAGAAGAATTAGTACCCAAATTAGAAGGGGAGCCAAATAATTTTAACCTGTGTGTGCATTACCGCGATTGGGTGGTAGGAGATATGATTCCGGCTCAAATAGCGACATCAGTGGAACAGTCGAGACGAACAATTGTAGTTTTGACAAAGAATTTTTTGAAATCGACATGGGCTCTACTCGAATTTAGAGCAGCCAATATTCGCGCTCAACGCGAACGCCGAGCTCGGGTTCTCATAGTTGTGTTAGGAGAAATACCTGACAGTGAGGATATGGATGCTGAGTTGCGAGCTTACCTGTCAACAAATACGTATCTAAAGTGGGGAGATCCCTGGTTCTGGGAGAAACTGAAGTATGCTTTGCCTCATAGACGATAAGGCGCGCAAATAGGTTAAATGGTTTTCTTGTTATTTTTTTGAAATGAAATGAAATGAAATATTTATTCGTCATCATAGGTATAAAAGTCAGTTGTTACAATTAAAAGGGGCCCAATATGATCTACCTTAAAGGCATACGAATGTTTTATAAAATTAAAATAAAATTATTTAAAAATATCAAATTAAAATAATAATATTTAAATACAATGTCATCTAAATTAAATTATTGAGTACATTAAGCATACAGTCAAAACACAAAATAATAATGTCAATTAAATTTCCAGAAAAAAAACAGTTTGGATAATACATGTCAAAAATTTACCTAAAAAGTCATTTAAATAGTCGTCAATGCTATAGTATCCTTTCTCTTCTAGGAAAGTAATTAATGTTTTTTTGAACATTTTGTCTTCAAGCTCCTGCATGCATTTTGGAAGCTTGTTGTACAATTTTGATGCCATAGCTAATAAACTCTTTCTCATAAGGGCAGTCTTACCTATTTTTTTTCCACCATGGGTTTTCTAGGCCGAATCAGAAGTAATAAACTAATAATTAAGGGATCTTAAGCTAATCTTAAGCCCCTGTTAAAAGTTGAACGGACTCCTCTTGACATTGTGGGGTCAAACGCTGCCATTAGACGATCCTTCCATCCACTTTTGTAAGACCACCAATTAGACCTCACCCCCTACCTATTTCGAAACTGACCATAATCGATATTAGTGTTTTCAAACTCGGTCCGAGTTTATATTCGCCTACACCACTCGAGATTTAGTAAGCTAAAATCGATGTATGCTCAATCCAGAACAAGAAGCGAAGAGTCAAAGGTCAAAGAAATGTCAAGAGGAAGCCAGACTTCATTTGTCGGATCCATTAATCGGCTGCTGATATACAATAAATTTTACAACAGAAGGAACATTTAAAAAAAACGATGCTACATTATCATCGATTTAATTTGTATGAAATGTCTCAATATTCTTTTCACGATTTCAGTGTTGCTCATAAAGAAAACGTTGTTGAATGTAGGTTACACTATAAGTTTTGCGTAACTTAAAAAAACAACATGTTCTAACCAAAATATTATGTTTATTGCTTTTCAAAATACTCTCCTTTACATTTTAAAAATTTTTTCATGCGATCGAACCATTTTTTAAAACAGGAGGACCACAATAAAACCAATAAAACCAATTTATTTCTGCAAATAGGCCTAAATTAAGCTCTTTTACACGTCCCAATTTTTTTTTACCCTACCACTGCTTCGGGACAATTGTGGGCTAGTGCCGAGAAGAAGCAGCGGAAGAAACTCGGTCACTATTGTCAGCCTCTTTTTAAATAGTATGTTTACATTACAAGATAATATGTACCTGTGCGAGCAGGGCAGTATTTAATTCCATACATTTTTATCAATTAAATAGTCATTTACAGTGTAATAACCTTTTTTCATTAATACCATCTTGACATGCGATTTAAATTTATGTATAGGTAGTTCAGCAATAGACTGCGGCAATTTGTTAAAAAAGCGAATACATTTTCCCATGAACGAATTACCTACTTTATGCAGTCTGAAATTTGGAACGGCAAGTTTGTCTTTATTCCGGGTATTATGATTATGAATGTCACTTTTCTTAGGAAATATATGCAGGTTTTTACGAATGTACATAATATTTTCATAGATGAATTGAGAAGCCACTGTTAATATATTAATTTCCTTGAACAGATCTTTTAACGAGTCTCGGGGTCTAAGGTCGTAAATTGCCCGTACAGCTCTCTTTTGCAGCACAAAGATAGACTCAATATCTGCTGCTGAGCCCCATAACAATATTCCATATGACATAATACTGTGAAAATAGCTAAAATACACCAATCTTGCCGTTCCAACATCAGTCAATTGTCTTATTTTTCTCACGGCATAAGCAGCTGAACTAAGTCTTCCCGACAGAGTCTCAACATGAGCACCCCATTGCAGACGGGAATCTAAAGTTATTCCCAAAAAGGTAGTGGAACTAGACGTATCTAGTCGTTCATCTTTTACAGTAAGATATGTTGGGACTTGCTTTACGTTCGGCATTCTGACAGGCACAGATCTGAAGGCATGTTTTCTACGTGCTCTTCGGAGTTGGTAAAAGTAAAACCTCTCATAAAATCTTTGATTTTGGGGAAAAATACAGAAATCACAGGGTGCTAGGTCGGGGCTATGCGCAGGATGGGTGACGAGTTGTACTTTTTCGGAAGCTAAAAATGACTTTGTTTTGTTGGCCGTGTGTGAAGAAGCGTTGTCATGATGTAGGAGAACGAGGCTTTTGGGTCGTCTTTCGCAAACTTTTTCTAACACCCTGGGTAAACAAATGGTAGAATACTCGGCATTAACACTCTTTTGATCTTCAAGTGGAATTGTACAAATGGAACCCGTAGCTGAGAAAAAAAACGCGATCATTTTCAACCGACTTCAAAAAACGAGGAGGTTCTCAATTCGACTGTATGTTTTTTTTTTTTTTTTGTATGTTTGTTACGCGATTACTCCGCCAATTATGAATCGATTTTAATGATTCTTTTTTTGTTTGGTAGATCATACTTCAGAAGTGGTCCCATATAAATTTTATCAAAATTGATTTAGAACTTTTTGAGAAAATCAACAAATATATACCCAGATAATATTTTGGTTGTGGTTCTTGTTACCTATCTTCGACAAATATGACCCGATTTTGATGATTTTTGTTTTATTGAAGAGCTTATACTTCAAAGATGCTATGATAAAAGTTTGAAAAATATAAATCACCCCTAAGGGTAGGAAAATAGGGGATGAAATCGGTGTTCAGCAGTTAGATTAGGATTTATCACTGAAAATAGATGAAATAAGTAAATTTTACTAAAAAAAATAAAACCGACTTCAAAACACTTAAATGCTAAAAATAATCCTAACACTTAAGTACCTAATCAGTTACTTTTGGAGTCGGTGCAAACAAAAACATTGAATCTCTCATCGGCTGGCACCGACTCCAAAAGTAACTGATTAGGTACTTAAGTGTTAGGATTATTTTTAGCATTTTAGTGTTTTGAAGTCGGTTTTATTTTTTTTAATAAAATTTACTTATTTACCAATGTTTCTCGCCTGCCTCACTTTTGTTGGCCTGTTCTCATTTTCAAACACCCATTCACAAGATTGCTGTTTTTTTTCGGGTTCAAAACAATAAATTCACGTTTCGTCTCCTGTGACAATGTCATAAACAGCATTAGAATGTCCGTGGTCATACTTCAGTAGCATCTGTGAGCACCATTCCACGCGAGCCCGCTTCTGCTCCGCTGTCAGATCATGAGGGATCCAACGACAGCAAACTTTCCGAACTTTAAATACTTCATGTAAAATTTTCTGAATTTGGTCATACCAATCCCCAGTAGTCCTCAAACTGTCTCATAGGTAATCCGCGGGTTTTCTTCAATTAGCCGCTTAACAGTAGCCACATTATTTTCGTTGATGGCAGTTGAAGGCCGCCCTTCATGAAATTCATCATGTAAAGAAACTCGACCTCTCTCAAATTCAGCAAACCATCGCCTCAAGGTGCTCAAAAGCATTTTGAAGACGAGCGGCATAGTTTTGCGAAGAGAGAGAACTTTTAAAATCATAAAAAATCATCGCTCTAAAATCTTTTCGACTTGATTCCATTTTCGTTGCGTACGTAGAACTTTGATGGGTGATAAAAAACAATTGACAAATCATTTCCCGCCAATTGTTTTTTTTATTACTAAGAAGGTTGCAACGTTTAAAAAAATATAACATTCGAAATTGAAATAGTTCCGATTAGCTAGAAGTGCAAAACTTTTAGTGTGCCCCATGTATACAAGGTGAAATTTCAGTGGTGGTTTTCTCGCGATGAGGTGATTCCACTCATAAAAACAAACAACTTTTATTATGGAACCAATTCTGAAAACGCAAAAAAAATACTGTTTCAGACATTATAGAACTTTTGTATGTTTTTTTAATCGCTATTTCATTGTTGGTTCCATAGTAAAAGTCGTTTGTTTTTGAGTGAAATCACCTCCCTGCGGGAAAACAACCACAAAAATGTCTCCTTGTATACTTAAGTAGCTGATTACGTAATTCTAAGGAGTAACACCCTGTATTTTAAGACTAACCGGTTTTACTGTCATACACAAGGTTTCGTTTTTACCTTATACGTGCAAAGAAAAGACGAGATTTACAAAACTTTGTTTTTCAAAGTTGAATGTTGTAAATTCTAAATCCGAGTAAAGCAAATCAAAATGGGTTAAATAAAATGCGTGATCATTTGGAAAAGTGTATATTACCGGTAGTAACACATTGCCAAAAGTATGTTTACAATAATAGTAGCTTTTCACTGACATTATTAAGAAGGAATTTGACAAGTAGGTAAATTAACAGCAATAATTTTTAAATTGTCGAATACAATTTTAATCAGGCTTTACCACGTTACCTAACGTTACGTAACAGCGCTACAATGGGATAAGAATAAATAATAAATTTGAAATTGACACCAATCAAATAGCAATACAATTTATACCTACATATTATGTAATTCCTCAAACTTCTGTGTTATCAAAACTGTTGTAGTACAGTAGGCCAAGAAAATGGTCTATCACCCTAAGGTTGAAAATCATTTACGCGTCATAGAACAATAGGGTTGATTTTCCATGCAAAATTATTCTGACAGCTACTAATGCTCTCTTTCTATGGCGTCAAAAACAAATAAAAATACGTCAAAATTGTGCATCTCTTTCATTGTTAAAAAGATTAAGTCCATGAGTTCAACTTTATCGCTATTTTACTTGTACATAACATTTGGCCAAAACTGGTAGACCACTTTCTTGGCTGACCGTACCATAAAAACTTGTCAATGATATCATTGTGGATATTATTGTCTTTGTAATGACACAAATATACTTAGCATAGGATAAGTGCGCTTACACGAGCGATTTTATTGCGTAATTCCGTTTTTTTTCGTCAATTGTAATTTGCGATTTTTGCTTGCACAAAAAAATTGCTTATGTAAGAACTCCATTACTATGATATTGTTAACGGTTTGTCGTTTCTCTTGTGAAACAAAGTCATTTTTGTAAATCGTATTGCAAGTCATATGACATGTTAGATGATCTCTGTCGTAGCTATAAGAGATACTTCGCCAGTAAACATATGTTTACTGTAAGCGAAGAAGTTTTTATTAGAAAAAGTCTCAATAAATTGTTTGTTAATTTCTCTTTGGTTATTCATCATCATCATCATCATCTCAGCCATAATTTGCGAATTCACATCTATATACAGGGTGTAACGAAAAGGAGCAACAGAACTTTAAGGAGTTATTCTGCGGCTAAAACACAACTACTTTTTATATGGAACAAACATCGAAATCGAAAAAAAAAACACTAAAACGCGACCAGCTGGCATCAGTTTGTATGGAAATGTCAATTTTTTTTTGAGATTTTGATGTTGGTCCCATAGAAAAAGTTAATGTAATTTAGCCGTAGAATAACCCCTTAAAGTTTTATTTCACCTTTTCGTTACACCCTGTATATAAAAATGAATCGCTGTTCGTTTGTCTCGCTAAAACTCGAGAACGGCTGGACCGATTTGGCTAATTTTGGTTTTGAAATATTTGTAGAAGATCAGGGAAGGTTTAAAAGGTGAGAAAATATAAAGAGAGACAAATTTTACTAGCGGTACTAAGCATGCTGGGTCAGCTAGTTTATTATAAATTAGCTGTCCCGGCGAACTTCGTACCGCCTTTAATAAATTTTTTGTAAATTTGACCGATGTTTTAATAGTTATTCTGCTATTCAGGGCGTAGACAAATTCAACAAATCAAAGATCATATCAGAATCAGAATCAGAATATTTTATTTCGCTTAAATGTGGTACAGAGATGTTATAATATAGATATAGTATTTCAGATCACACATTTTACCATAACATGGCATGCAAAATATATTAGCAATCATAAAATTAATGTCACATATTATTTTAGTCAATCGATTTTAAATTATGTGGGTTACAACATCCGGGTTTTAAAAGAATCGAAATATTCTTCCATTGAGTAAAAACATTTTTCAATTAACCACTTTTTTAAAGAAAATTTAAATCTGTTTAGGGGAAGAATTATTATGTCATCATTTAGTTGATTAAAAATTTTTATGGCCATGCAGTAAGTGCTCCTACTGTAGAGGGCTGTAGTTGACATCGGAAAAACAAGTTTGTTGGAATGCCTTGTATTAAAATTACAGAACTCCTTTTTTGTGATGAACAAATTTGGGTTTGTTTTGACAAATACACATATTTCAAAGATGTATATACAAGGAACGGTTAGTAATTTAAGTTTCTTGAATAGGGGTCTACACGATGTCCTACCGTCCACATTGCAGATAGCTCGTATGCATTGTTTCTGGGCTATTAATGCTCTGTTAATGTGAAACGAGTTCCCCCAAAGAATAATACCATACCGTAGCAAGGAACATACATATCCGTGGTATGCTTGGATTGCAGCACTCACCTCGCTAACTCGTGTAAGTCGCCAAAGAGCATACGCAAAAGAATTTAACTTATTACAGAGTCTATTGATATGTTCCACCCATGAAAGACCATCGTCAATTATGATACCTAAGAATAATGTGTTCACAGATTCCTTGATGGTATTCATTCCAGAGAAAACGCGTAGAGAGTGTTTGTTACCGTTTTTGTTAACGAATTGCATAAATGTCGTTTTATTTAAATTCACCTTAAGATTATTCCTGTCTAACCAATTTATTATTTTACGAATAGTTTCATTTATGTTGTCATTATAGGATTTTTTATCGTTGCATGGGATAACAACAGATACATCGTCAGCAAAGAGTACACAATCATTTTGGGTTACGTCCGGGAGATCGTTTATGTAGAGTAGAAATAGCAAAGGTCCTAATATGCTGCCTTGTGGTACACCAACGTCATTAAATTTAGTAGATGATTTATACTCAATTAATTCCAAGTTAGGGTTCATGTTTGATATCTCTACATATTGTCTCCTATTCTGCAGGTAGCTTTTAAGCCATTCGTTTGCGATTCCTCTTATTCCTTGTAGGTTGCATTTATTTAGTAGAATACTATGTGACACAAAATCAAAGGCCTTGCTCATGTCAAAGAAAACCGCTGTCACTGATTTACGCTTGTCCAAGTAAGAGGACACTTTATTTACTAGCGTGTAGGCAGCTAACGATGTGGATTTAGCTTTTTGAAATCCATGTTGTTCAGGTTTGATGCGTTTATATTTACTCAAAAAATTTGTCATACGGACGTGCATAGCCCTTTCAAATATTTTTGAAATTGTTGGTAGGAGCGATATAGGTCGATAATTATCTACTTCTGTTTTACTGCCTTTATTATAGAGTGGTTTCACGATTGAAAGCTTAAGGATTTTAGGAAAAACACCTGTTGAAAAGGACAGATTAATTAAGTAGCATAATACAGTTGAGATTTCCTCGACGCACAACTTTAAAATTCTTGTCTGTATTTCATCGAATCCCGTGGATTTTGTGGGGTTTAAAGACTTTATTATTTTTTGCACCTCCTGATCATTAATTAGGTATAAGAAAAAGCTTTCATGATTATTTTTTAATTGTAATTTTTCAGGTTTGTCATTTTTATTGTCAGTCATTTTAGTCATATTAATATAATGATCATTAAAAGCATTTGCAATGTCAAGAGGATTTTCTAAGATTGTATTGTTTATAATTAATTTGTCAAGGTTTTTATTTACAGGTACATTTTTTGTTTTACCTTTGATCACATCCCACGTTGCTTTACATAGGTTTTTTGATCTATGTATGTATTTAGAGCTAGTCATTTTTTGAGCCTGGTTAATACATCGTTTAAGAAGTTTTGAATACCTATTGTAAATTGCTTTAGAGTTTTTGTTTGGATTTTTATAATATGTAAATCGTAGTTTTCTCTTTGGTTAATGGTTGATCTTTTTAGGCCTTTGTTATTTTCACTCATACTTTCCAATTTATTCTCTCGTTCTTTCTTGCATATACTCGAGTTGTTTGTTGTTATGGATATATCATTAGGTTTCATTTTAAGTTTTTCAAAAGAATTCTTTGTCTTCTTTTTCTTTCTTTTTTTAGTAGAACTTTGTGTTAGGGATTGGCTAAGAGCGCTGCTTGAGCATACATTTAACAAGCTAGTTATCTTGCGATTCTGATTGGTTATGGTCTTTTCCAATACACTTTTTTCCAATATTAGATTGTCTATTTCATGTTCAGCGGCATGTAGTTTTAGTTTGAGATTTGATAATTCACTTAGCAAATTTTCCATTTCCTTATTTTGAATAGAAGACAAATCTGGCAGGCTTTTATTTGGCCAGCTTAATTCCGACAATGAGGAAGAGGTAGAGCTGTCTAAATTTGGTAGGGATGCATTCATGATTCCCTCAGAGGGACATTTTTTCCGCATTGTCACAAACTCATCATTGTCTCGTGTTTGGAGTTCGGTTTGATGGTGGCGCTCATTCTGAAGTACCGTAGCATTTTTCTCGGCTTCAATTTCTGCAAGAAGAACAGCAGCGGAAGTAGCTTTGCTCGTGCTCGGTTCGGGATTTGCTACTGAAGTCAATCTGTTCATGTTCGTGCTTACATTTGTCTTGGGCGTTGAAGAACTTACTGATTTGTTGGTTTTATTCTGCTTGTTGGTTTTTTACAGTTCCATTTGGCCTTATTTTCTTTTTTCATGATGTCAAAAAGTTTTTCAGATATATTCACACAGTGCAGATCAAATATACATTTACAAACATTGCATTTAAGATAGTCTCTGTTGCTTATATTTTTTTTACATTTCTTGCAAATTATTGGTGCCATGATTTTAGTAAAAAAAAAAAAAAAGAATGTTAAAAAAAAAAATTGAATAAAAAAATATATTTAAAAAAAAACGTTTTATTAGGGATTCGAACTGTGCCGCCGTGTCCGTGCGATAAGCCCGATTTACAGTCCGTCGTGCACAACACTGCGCCAAGTAAACATCTGCATAGGGCGATGAAATTTGTTTACCAATGAGTCTCAGGGTACAGTTCAATGCAATGATCGTTAAAAATGAGTCATGCACTCGGGCTATTTGCACTAAAACACAATTCACTGATGGGTATTTTGAGATAGTTGATGCAGTTTATTTTTGTTTTATTGCAAGGGAGCACTTTCATAGGTTTCTTTCACTTTGTTCATTAATTGCATTTAATAGTCACGCATTTAAAATAGTTTACAGTTTTTATTCATAATTTAAAACTGTCAGTTTAATGTTTATTCACTGCTTCACTGATATTACAAAAATCGTTTATATTTATCGGAGATAACACTTGCACCACTGCATATTGTTTATTTAAACTCTTTTTAGTTACTTTCACGAAGAAAAAGGTAGTTTTTCGATTTTTAAAGTAAAAAAATTACGGAGCTCGACTTGAACGTGACGCCGACGAGTCCTGGTCCCCTAAATGGTCATATAAATCAGTTGAGCCGTTCTTGACTTATAAATGGTGTAACTAAGCCGACTTTATTTTATATACGAGTAAGTATATACTAGATGACTGATGCGTCGTGTGGGGACGGCCGTTAGTGCCGTATGGGGACGGCCGTAAAGAATACATTTCGACAGCCAACAGGAGGCGTGTCGTAAAAGGCGACTAATTCCTTTAGCACGAGACGATCAGCAGCGTCTGCATGCGAAATGTTTTAAAAAACTGCGCTCGCCAACACGCCTGTCAAGCGTGGTGAGTATATCCGCCGATAAAAGTCATTGGGGGAGGCTTTTGTTCAGCAGAGGACGTCTTATGGCTGAAATGATGATAAATGACTGATATCGTTTCTTATAGTTTAAAATGTATACTACCGGTACTTATTCAAACGCCCACGAAAGGAGTGTCGCAAGAATATAGATGGTCATGGACTAGGTAGGAAGATAAATCAAACGTTTCATTTCACGAAAATATAATGGATTGATTAACCTCCTTTTACCTAAAAGTAGTTTTATCTATATTCTTTTAGGTCAATGTATAAGTGAATGAATGATTATTAACGTTTTATAATACGAGTCCATTAACTCAATATCCAAATAGTTTTAATAACTGTGCGAACACTGTGCTTGACTACTAATATTTCAGTTGCCATTTTTAAGATTCCAAACCCAAATCATGCTAACGGACCCTATTACCAAGACTTCGCTGTCAGTCTGTCGGTTTGCCTAAGATAATATGGATGTATCTTTTGAATTGTTATAAGTAGAATCTTGGCTTGATTACATCTGACAGTAAGGTTTAGTCAGTGGCCTTACAACACTTCTCCACCAATCTGCACTGGGCTCGCGTAGAAGAGTATGCCCCAAACCACCTCATAGTTGAGGTATGCCCTGGAGTGTTACGTACTCGTATATAGGCATACTTGATTTTTAAGAAGGATCTTCAAAGATTGATCATGTATATTGATAATGCCACTAAAACCATAAATATTAAAAATAAAACATGTACGCGCAGCTATAATAAACTAGAAATGAGACGCGGGGCGCGGGAGGAACTGGCTGGGCTACGCGACCGCGGCCGGCCGACATTCGCATTCCGATACCTACATTCGCGCGCAACTATTGTATTCTTCCTACATCAAAAATCTGTATTTGTTACGAAATATACCATTTCAAGCCTTATCGGAGTTTAATATAATAACATCAAGAAATCCCCGACAATCACTAACAAAACAAGTTTAAAATTAATGCGATTTCCAAATTAGGGACGTGTTTTTTTTAATCAACCTGTTCAATCCCACTGCCGGGCAAAGGTCTCCCCCAGACTCTTCCATCGATCTCTATCTATCGCCAATGACTCCCAATCCCTTCTTAAGTTAACCAAGTCTTCACACCATCTTTTTTTGGGTCTACCTCTTCGCCAAGTCCAAACTCAAAGTTTGCCAAAGGGCTATGGAGCGGAACATACTAAAAAGGATTGATAGAATCCGGAACACCGCCATCCGCTCCAAAACCGGTGTCGCAAATGTAGGCGAGAAAACTGCAAAGCTAAAGTGGGAGTGGGCAGGACACGTGTGCAGAATGCATCCGGACAGGTGGGCCCAAATCGTCACCCGATGGGTACCTATAGGGACGTGTTTATTTCTGTTTTTTTTTGCTCTATCTGAACAATGGCAATACATACAAACGTCTTACTATTATATAGGTACATAAGTAATACAGCAAATTATAAAAACCGCCTAAATGTGAGTCGAACACGCCAAATCTGTTTCATGCGCCACCACAACGTATCTCGCAACGCAAGAATAACCTTGTGACCACATGTTCTATCCTGGTGAAAAACTTTTGTTTCAAATCAAATCATTTATTTGCAGAACAAATGTTAGAGTAATACAGGTATTCAGTATTATTCAGTTTCAATTTCATTCTACCGGGAATTGTGCCAGTGTGCAAGTAGAATTGTTTTTGCAAACTTGCATGAAAATTGATCAACTTCTCATATACAATTACCAAACAGCCGATTAAATTTGTATAGAAAGACAAAAAAAAATTAGTTATATATTTTTATGTCATAGAACAAAAATTGGGCACTCTGATATATACTTAGTCTGGCCATACATACTGTTACAATTAAAAATAAACAAAATAAAAATTTGAATTTGGAATCTGTCATTTTTATATGATTGTTCAGAGTTTTCTCATTTTGGCGCTGTTTAAAGCACGTTTATAGGACTGTATTGCAGCCAATAGAGACTACTTCAAATAAGCTTATCAACCGACTTCAAAAAAGGAGGAGGTTCTCAATTCGACTGTATGTCGTGCAAACAAAAACATTGAATCTCTCATCGGCTGGCACCGACTCCAATAGTAACTGATTAGGTACTTAAGTGTTAGGATTATTTTTAGCATTTTAGTGTTTTGAAGTCGGTTTTATTTTTTTTAATAAAATTTACTTATTTTTATATTTTAAATTGTTTTATATTTATGTATTAAACTAACACACTGTAAAAGTAACAAATGTTATTTGCAATAGAAAATTTTTGTTTTTATTTTGTTTCAGTATTTATGACAAGACTAGGTAGATGTAGTTACAAAGTTATCTTTGGTTTACGGAAAACCCTGTATATCGTGCATTGATACGGAACCCTCTGTTTGCGAGGTAGACTCATACTTGGCTGGTTTTATATTGACTTAGAAACCACAAATATTCAGTACACAGTGTTCGCAAAGAAATCCTCAAATGTAAGTAGCTTCAACGCTTATAGGAATAGATTTAAGGCTCGAGTAAAATCGAAGGAATTTAAACTCTAATTTCAAAGAGGAAAAATAGATTTTAGGTTAACAATGAGTAGAAGAAAACCTCTTAGTACCAACTAGGATATACCTTAAGAGTAGTATTGCCACAAGTGTTCCACGAAGTTAGTTAAGCAATATAGCTTAATATACTAAGTAGATGCAGAGTTTCGTTCAAATGCAAAATACATAAAAATATTCTCCAACTACCGCACCTCGAATCCATACGCTTTGAGTTAATAAAATAATCATAATCATTCATTTATTTTAAAATCATTGTATTGTAAATAATAAGAGATCAAGTCATAGGTTTGATACTAACCTCGACTTTTGTGTCTAGAATTGATAGGCTGACCTAAAAAAATAATAAAACCTACAAAAATAATGTACTTTTTGGGTAATAATACCAATTTGCTTTGTAAAATTTAATAAATGTGCTAATAATGTACATAGATTGGCGTACCTAAATATTTTGCATTTGAAAGAAATCTGCCTATTATATTATATAATTATTAACAATGGTCATTTTAAAGCTAAAGACGTGCATATTAAATTAATCTAGTGGACTATGAAATGTTTTCGTGTAAAGACAAAGATATAGTTGATAGTTCGGTATTAAACGCTATAATTTTGCAGTAAAACCTAATAATTGGTACAGATTACTGAGAGACTTCAAAAACATGCATCCGTGTTGTCTCTTTGCGGTTATTTTTTATTGGTTTTGAAATCAAAAAGTTACATTCTCCTGCTTATCATAATAACTTTTTTCATGGGGCAAACAACGAAATGTTTAAAAAAAGTTTTTTTTATTCTAAATGATCCATCAGCTGAAACGATTATTAAAAGAATGAGATTTTTTATAAAAAAAAAAACAAGTTCACCGTCAATCTTTGTCGAGGTGAGATTTGTCAATTTACGTTAAACATTTATCCATTTACGTCGAACAAGACTGACATAATAGGTCAAAAATATTCGCTGATATTTTTATTTTGTTTTTTATTACTGGCTGCGATACACTATGTCACCGTAAATGTTCAAGTCACTCTTACATCTGATTTATAATGAGGTTTTAAAGGAGATATGTCCAGTTACAATATTATTGCGAAAATATTTAATAGTGCTTCTACTAAAATAGTAATTTGAAAATAGGTGATTTAAAATTGGCCACAAGTTCATTACAACTACAATATTTAAACTATTCAATACTTATAGTATTACCTTATTGCTATCGGAAAGAGGAAAATTGCAAATAGGAATTATTTAAGAATATAAATATTTAAGCTTGTACTTTTAAAACCTTGTCGCTGTCGATTTTAAAGTAAATTGAGGAACATAACTGTCAAAGTTTCAACAAGGTTCTAGCGCATCTAAAATGTTGTCGAAAAGCCTAAATCTTCATTATGTCTAGATAATACTGATGGACAATAATTGTAATTTTTTGCAGTATGACAGTAATTTATCAAGTAATGTTTTAACATAATTTATTTTAAATAAATCATGTCAGTAGTGAAATTACTAGTAATATAAATTTTACAAGTTTTGCGATAAAATTATATCAACTCTATAATTAAAGCATTAATTTGTAACATTATATTAAATGCCAACATAAATGCCGACATTAGGAAGATTATTATCAAGTGTTCATCACATAATTTATAAGTACTTATTATTTAGATAGTATTTAAAATTATTTGTTATATAATTATTATCATAAGTATTTCGGGACCCTCAGCGTCCCGAGAGTCATTACTTACTTATAAGATAAAGGTTTTAGTAATTAGTTATAATGATTGTTAATTATGTTACCTTGATGACATCATCATATCGTCATTTGAATTCGAGTTACATTATATTGAGGCTGATCACATTTAACAAGAAATCCTCAATTCCACCAATGTAATTTTTTTGCGAGAAACTTTTTTAATATAAACTCGGGACTCTATTTCAATAGTGATGAGCACTGCCTTCGTCATTTCTGCACAAGGGTCCTCAGTGGTTTATCAGCTTGTTAGACGTTTCACGTTAAACCTATGGACGTGTGCCCCGACACAGCCTTCACCAGATTTAGATTTATAAATCTGCTGATAGAAATTGAAATATATTTAAAAGCTATGTCCCGAAAAAGACACAATTAATATTATTTTTAAATTTAATTTAATATCTTAAACTTTGGCTGTAAATAGGCAATATTTTTCTTTAACAGCCACCAAAATCAGCCTTATTCTATATCAATTACTAAATGAAATGTATTTTATTTATTATTACAAACGAGTTTAGTAGACTTCATCGCCTAGATTGTAATAATGTAAAATAATCCTTTTTTATCTTTAAAAACACAGAAGAAAATTCGTTGAAAATATCGTCTTAATTTAAAATTGAATGATTGACATATAGCACAGGTCAAAGATCACACAAGCGAAGTGCGGCACGAACAACATCTATCCTTATTCTGTTTTGGATATAGAACACATTTTCATTCACCGCCGCGTTGGCTGTTGTGGTGAGGACGACCGACGCGCGCGCCGTTTTGCTTTTCGCTGGTCTTCCGTGAGCTGTAAATATTTGTAATAATTTTAGAAAAAACAAATCATTGATTTTCTAGATTGCAAATGCTATCGGTATCTTAATAGATTCGTGACATACAGGCACCATAGTTCGAGCGGGTACTGGTGGTGGTTGAGATGCACGTCTTTCCTTTGACACAGTAGCCTTCGTTAAGCCTGTGACCGATTGCCCCGTCACGGTAGCGGTGACTGTAACCGGGTGACCTCCTACCACTGGCACTGCGCTTGGTGTCAATGGGCTTGTGATTGGTGAGGTTATAACCGAACGGGGCGCCATGATTGTTGTTGGGCTAGTTACAGTGGAGGGTACTCTGGAATGACTAGGCGGAATCGATTGGCAAGCGGGCATACTGTCCGCATGACTTATGTTGGTTTGGACTAGCGAGGGGCTGACGGGGGCTGTTGCTATGGAAGTCAAAGGGGAAGGAGAGGGCGGGAAGTGAGAAGGGGCGGAGGGGGAGTCGTTATCAGCGGCTGTAGAGCAAGACGCGCGCGCCGAATCCGACCTGTAAAACGATAAATGATATGTTAATAAATACGTACAATTTATAGAGGACTGTCTGGTAGTTCGCACTGTGGTTCGCACTTCAAATTAAAATGCCAGACAAATGCGGGTTCTAATAAGAGGATAATGTTTGTGTGAAGAGCAGGAGCATTTATACCTGAGTCATGGATGATTACAAAAAGTTTATCCGTTGTCTAGTAGTCGCTTAGTACGGTCAGCATCAAAAGTTGATGACAATATTCAGCATTCAACATTCATTTTCAAAATTAGATGATAATCATCATCATCATGTCAGCCTATTGCATTCCACTGCTGGACATTAGCCTCCCCCAAGGAGCTCAAAAGAGCACGATCACCCGCTTTTTTCATCCATCCACTGTCAGCCATCTTCCTAAGGTCGTCGGTCCATCGAGTTGGGGAGCATTCTATACTACGTTTGCCAAGACGTGGTTTCCACTCGAGAATCATATAAGGCCA
Source organism: Anania hortulata (assembly GCA_963576865.1). Classification (NCBI taxonomy): domain Eukaryota; kingdom Metazoa; phylum Arthropoda; class Insecta; order Lepidoptera; family Crambidae; genus Anania; species Anania hortulata. Next base: position 9,430,211 of record OY756417.1, on the reverse strand, counting down.
ATTCTGAGGCTTGTCATGTTAAGCGATTTAGGTATAGTATAGTGCATAGCGATTTTTTAAATCTTAATGTGGTCATTGAGTTTTGATATTAATCGTACAGTACAAGCTATCAAGTACACATTAATTATCAAGCCCCTTACTAATCAAAGTTAGGGGCTTGATAATTAATGGATTGTTAAAAAACTATTTATTCATTTCCTGTGTCATTTAGAAGCAACCGTGCAGACACTCGAATGTACAGACAACAGAATTTTTTCTCATTTGATATTGATCTCTACATTTTGGACATAAAGTTGAAAATCAATTCAATGACCTTTAACTTTTTGGGTATGTTGACCAGCCGTTGTCTGAACCATAAAAGTAGGCAAGTACTAATAAAAATATTTTCTTCCCCATTCAAAGCCGCCAACCAGCTGACATCAGTTTGTATGTAACAGTGAATTTTATTTTTTCGATTTCGATGTTGGTCCCATACAAAAAGTTGTTGTATTTGAGCACCAGAATCAGCCCCTAGAGGGTTTTTGATGTTTTGCAAATAACCCTGTATAGTTGGTTATGCAATAAATAATTGAATTGAATTGATGTAACATTTTACAAAACGAGCATTCATGCAGTCAGTGCGGGGTAACAAGCGAGCAACGAGACAGATTGACACTAATTAACATGACGTAACAAAACATGCTCGTTGCGACTGTTACATTAAGCCCCGTGGTGCCAGTCAGTACCTACTATTTATTGTGTCTCTGTACTGATTGTTTTTGTGTGGTGTGCAATAAAGAGTATCTATCTATTCTTCTTTCTTCTTTCTGTTCTGGCTGTCCACCAGACCATTAAATAAAGGTAGTTGCACACACCTGTGGCGGGCGGGCGGCGCGGGCGCCGATCACAAGACGGTGTCGAGCGTGTCGAACGAGCACAGCAGCGCCGGGTCGCGCGCGCACCACCGCGCCAGCTCGTCCATCGTCACCACGCCGTCCGCGTTCGTGTCCATCAGCTGGAATGAGCGAGCATTCAAAACCTCCTGTGCACATATGTTACCCTGGTCCTTTTTGGGGTTCCATACCCAAAGGGTAAAAACGGGACCCTATTACTAAGACTCCACTGTCCGTCTGTCTGTCTGTCTATCACCAGTCTCTATCCGATGAACCGTGAATCCGTGATAGCTAGACAGATGAAAATTTGACCGAAATGGAAACGCGACATAACATTATTTTAAGGGGATTTATAAAACGATCGAATAAAAAATAACTAAGTGACTGATGATGACATACTGTTTTAATAACTTGAGCGGTATGAATTTGAGTTAGCGAAAAATTAACTTAACTAACGACGAATATTGATTAATAATCAAATCCAGAACGAGCTTACAAAAAGTGCGTTGTGATATTTCCATTTCAGATATTAAAATTCTATCCGTGCGATTACATTACTAAGTGAGCGACTAGAAATACAGAAAGAGCAACTTTAATATTAATATAGATTCGATTCTTCCAATTGAGGTTTTACATAACGAACTACTAAAAAGTTCACTTTAAGCAAAGTTTTGTTAGCTATAAGATAAGATAAGATTTTCTATTTGAGGTCTTATTTTTTTATTTTGATACGTTTTTTTAATGAATTTTGTCAAAACCATCTAGGTTAGGTTAGGTTAGAATAGTGACCATATACAGCGCGAAGCCGAGCGAGCGGAGCGAGCGCAGCGAGCATAGCGAGCGTGCCGCGGCAGCGGCCGGCGAGCGCTCTATTCTATTTCTCGCTCAAACTCTAATCATTATATTATATCAGGGAGAACCAATAATTTATTTAAATTCATGATGATGATGATTCAATTAAAAATTAATAATTGCATGTCTTCTATCTAATCTTGTAGCTTACCTGTAAATAATTTGCCCCATTCAACAAACATTAGTAATCCGCTCGCACCACCACCGTAAAATGCCGCTCAGTATAAAAATAGCAGTTGCCGAATATCGAAAAAAATACAGGACGTAACGTTGACACTTAAACAAATATTAGGTCGCTCAAATATTATGAAACTTCTTATTTTGTATAATAAGTAACTCAAATTAATGTTTTTAAGTTGCTGTTCTGTTGATTTCTCGTCACTCAGTATTAATATAACGTAAATTAATTATTTATGATACTTAAAACTTTAATTTACAGTCACTCGTTTAAATACTACCCTTATTTTAATGTGGTTTTAACCAATCATTTTCAGTTGTATTCTTTAACAATGTGACGACATATGAGTATCGTTTTAATATTGGACTAACAACATCGGATCTAAATTGTGTTTTGACTACTTTTAAATCAGGCTTCAGGACGCTTAGTCTCTAGCTTAGCTAAGCTTCTATAGCCGTCAATCCGTCCGGCTCTTCATCCGCGGCTTAAATACTACTTCTTATCTAAGAAGAAGACTGACATGGAAGATCCTGTCAACATGGTCTTTCGCCGCCTGGTTGTGCACGGGCGGGCGGGCGGCGCGGCCCAGCAGCTCGTATATGGCCTGCACCACCGCCAGCATCTCGGAGCGGGAGATGCGTCCGTCGCCGTCCACGTCGTACAGCGCGAACACCCAGGACAGCTTCTCTTGGACGGAGCCGCGGGCCACACGGGAGAGGATCTCGAGAAATTCCTGCAAAAGCCAAATGAGTACGTTAGCTTTTGAAAAATTATTCGTTAACTGTGTTTTGTACCATGTGGGGACGGCCGTAAAGAATTCGCTGCCCCACCGCCAACAGGAGTCGACAGTAAGAGGCGACTAATTCCTGTATTACGAGACGGGAAGCAGCGTCTTCGTGCGAAATCTTATAAAAATCAGCGCTCGCCAACCCGCCTGCCAAGCGTGGCAATTATTGGTAATCACCCGAGAATAGGTCATTGGGGGCCCTTTCCCAAGGTACCAGTGTCAAACCGTCTTGCCATCCGTGTGGTTCGAGCACACAAGGAATGTTCGCAGACACTAGGGCTCTCCGTATGATGTCATTCAGAGCATAATGACGAGGGAATCATTAAACTTGAGCATTACCTAATTATTACATAATTAAATGTACAATTTCGAGTTGTCTATACTACTAGTCTATCTTTATTTACAAGCTACAGTAATTCTTCTGTCTTATCGTAAGACAGGAGCTTTTTAAATATTCATCAAGTACAATTTTACAGGTAAAATAATTTAGTTCATAAGTTTTATGAGCTTCATTTAATCTAATACGAGTATACATAAATGAGCCTAAACTTATAAAAACATATTTCTTAAAATATAAACCTATTTGAAAAAGGTAAGGGAGTTACTTTTAAAATTGCTCTCTGGGCTCGTTTAAGTGGGATCATAATAGTTTTTAGTGCTCCACCCCATGACGTGATGCAATATTGGATTATGGATTGGCATAGGGCCAGATTTACTTTTGTTATTAGTTTTGAATCCACGATTGATCAAAGTTTTTTAAGTACATAAAGACTTGATGTATCCTGCAAGAAGGATCCTCAATAGAACTAACTCAAACACATATCATGCATTGAAATCACACATATGCAATGAAATTGAAATCAATATAAGTTGTTTCGGACCATATTCCACCACGTGGACCTTGGTGCGGTGGAGGGAGGAAGCAAGTTAGTTCTAACTGTCAGATATCATCAAGCCAGAATAAAGCATCTGACTGGACTTATCAACTAACATCTATCAAGTGTATGAAGCGATATTAGTCATGACCGGATTTTAACTCATTTTTCATTTCATTCATGTCTTTAAAAGGATAGAGATACTTGTAATTATGGGCCATGGAGCACATACCTACTCTATAGAGTAGAAATGTCATATGATTTGTTTGACAAAATGTTCCACTATTTTTTAATCAGTATCTGGACTGTTTTTGTATGGGCGAGAGCTGACACGACTGGTCATTTCTTACTATATATAAATGAAAAAACACTTACTAGTTTCGAAGAAAGATGGTTCGTATCGCTGCTCTATAGGGTATGAGCTCGATGAGCCTTATTTATTAGTTAATGACTACTAAAGCGTCATGCTTGCTGCTACTGAGCTACAAACACCAACATGTATATTCAAATAATTTTATTAGGGTTCCGTACCCAAAGGCTAAAAACGGGACCCTATTACTAAGACTCCTCTCTCCGTCTGTCTGTCTGTCACCAGGCTGCTGCATCTCACGAACCGTGATAGCTAGACAGTTGAAAATTTCATAGATAATGTATTTCTGTTGCTGCTATTACAACAAATGAATAAAATAAATATTTAAGTGGGGCTCCCATACAACAAACGTGATTTATTGCCGTATTTCTGTGTGCAAATAAATAATTAGTATAAGTTATAATAATCGACCAGTATCTTCCTCTGTTAATTCTATTAGCCTTCTGTGTACGTTGAACTATTTTCTTTCTGTATTTACATGTGGAAATCCATGTTTGTGGAATAATACTTTATTTTAATTCAAAATAGACTTTTACTCAATATTCCCGATAGGGTTTCCCATATCTGGTATTAATAACGGCAACAGGTAGCCGCTTGAAATATTCACAGAATATAACAGATAATGGTGCGGAACCCTCCGTGCGCGAGTCCGACTCGCACTTAACCAGTTTTTTATTTGCTTCACTGAGTCAAAACAAAGACAATGTTTACGCATAGACCCAATGACCTAACCACCCAAAGGTTTCTTATTGTTTCCATTTCCTGGAACTGATGAAGTTGTTCTGACGCGCGGCCAGAATGCGCGCCCCAGATACATACGAATGGTTGATGCGGACCGAAATTGCAGGAGATATTTTGTGTCTTTACCCGGCTGCGGAGTTGCAAATTATTATTTTAATATTATATAATATATTGTTACATTTTATATAAATTATTACCATTTTAATCACTCATTAGTAAAACATCAACAACCTCCTAGGGGCTGATTCTGGTGTTCAAATACAACAACTTTTTCTATGAACACAACATAGTAATAAAAAAAAAAACTGGTTTTTTTTTGCGATTTCAATGTGGTTCCCATATAAAAAATTGCTGTATTTACCAGAATCAGCCCCTAGGGGGTTGTTGATGTTTTAAAAATAACCCTATAAGAAAAACTATTATAGCTAGATTTGACAAAGCTACAGAGTTAATTTGTATAATGTACTGAGACAAATATTACTTAGATACCATTGTTAAATATGTGAAACTGGTTGTAAACCGCATATTGTGACGGGCAATACGGAACCCTACATTGCGCGTGGCCCGACACGCACTTGACCGGTTTTTGATTTATTAATTACTTTGTATTTGAATGTTTCATTTTCATTAAATTTTCATTGCGAACTCAATAACAGAACAACAAATCATTGTATTTGTCTATTACGAAACAAAATAATTCCCCCATTCCACTCAAATTCCATCTCTTTCGCAGACGCACGCTTAAAGTGATTCTGTCTTGCTCCAGCTAATACGGCGTAATAAGGACATAATGGAAATATCATTTCGATCATTCTCGGGTGTAACTGGTACACTCGGCAAGATATATTATATTCATTTTACCAACTTAGTATTTAAACTTCTTAGGGAGTCACTATATGATTCAACGTATAAGATAACTCTTATTTTATCTGGCAATTGGCATATTTTCATAGGTTCACACCAAAATAACGTAATTTTAGGTAATTGATTAGATAAGATAAGATTTTATTCATAATATTCATTACCAGTGATCGGGGTAGGTAGATTCATTTGATGTACTTTGGTAGTGCTAGCATAATATGGATATGCCTTTTTTTTCTTCAAAAACTGATACTAAGAAATTCCGGAAATCCCGGAGGTGTCCATATTAACATCAATGTTTCAGATCATTGAGTCCAAATCAATCTACCTACTCCGATCACTGTCCATTACATGTCAAGAAATAGTAAATTACATCATTAATTTAAATCAATTACAAATCCTAATCAAATTGACTTTAAAAAAATAATACTCAATTAGTAACAATTAAATGTCAATATGTTTAATAAAATCAGCAACTTGCAACTTCAGATATGCTAGGCTCCATTAAAAAAAACATAGTCTTTTAGCAGGAGATGCATGTTTTGAGCTACAGTTTAGCACATTATTAATGGCAATATTGATTCGCCCTATCTTTTAAGTAAAATCTTGTTGCGATGTCCGAGAGCTAACATGAGGTCATGTGATACATTCTCTGTTTCCACTTGCCGTACTAATTATGCGCATAACCGTTTTATCCTTAGAACTATGAAATTATATAATTCCAAGTATTGTCACATAGATATTTTTAGCCATAAACCGAACAGATTCAGGTCTTTGTTAAAGCAACTATGAAAATAATAAAATAATAATAAGTTCTGATGAACACCGCTTTAAGAGCCTGTTCAAGTGTTCCCTTGTGTTTATTTAACTTTTTACGATACCTATGTAAGATCTATTTGTGAAAACTTTTTTGGCAAATGTATAGTTTAATTGGTTTGTTTATATGTGTTATAACTGCTGTTTGTTTTCCTAATAAATAAAATAAAAAAAAAATAAAAAAAATAAGTTTTGTCACAGGTATATTGTTTGAGCATCAACTGTATCCTGTTTTGTGTGTTTTACAAATAAAATAAACAAACAACCGAGGCCGACTGTACACACTTGGCTCGCCCCCAACGTCGGCGTTTAATGGAAGATGTTAATTTATCGAGTTGTCTTCAGTAAGCATTTCTGTTGTTCATTTTGGCAGAAGATAAACAAATAAAACAATGCTTAAGTATAACTTAGAGGCTTGGTGAGTGAAAAGGATTCTAATATGTAAATTCAAGAAAACTATTTCTTTTTTAAATAATTTTAACGTATAAACAGACACTATTCATCGATGCCTTATTACTTCGAAGCTTTATACCCAATGTGAAAAACTAACTTACTGATTACTGACGACATCGAGTCATAGACTGGATATTTAGAAAATCAATGTTAACAAATAACAAGGTGGGACGGCTCAAAGTATGACTTCATGATTTTGAAATGCATGGAAACAAACAAAATACGTTTCTTATCTTAAAAACTTTAAAATCAAAATAATTAAATACTCTAGGGTTTATTTATTTTAATACTCGGACGACCGATCGACATAATAATTTTTGCAAACAGCCAACATCAACAATATTTTTAAAAAAAACCGTTTTCAAAACACTAAAATGCTAAAAATAATCCTAACACTTAAGTACCTAATCAGTTAATTTTGGAGTCGGTGCAAACAAAAACATTGAATCTCTCATCGGCTGGCACCGACTCCAAGAGTAACTGATTAGGTACTTAAGTGTTAGGATTATTTTTAGCATTTTAGTGTTTTGAAAACGATTTTTTTAAAATAAAATTTACTTATTTCATCTTTTTTTAGTGATAAATCCTAATCTAACTGCTGAACACCGATTTTATCCCCTATTTTTCTACCCTTAGGGGTGATTTTTTTTTTTGCAAACTTTTATCATAGCATCTTTGAAGTATGAGCTATTCAATAAAACAAAAATCATTAAAATCGGCTCATATTTGTCGAAGATAGGTAACAAGAAGCACAACCAAAATATTATCTGGGTATATATTTGTTGATTTTCTCAAAAAAATCTAAATCAATTTTGATAAAAATGTATGTGGGATGTATGATGACCTCTGAAGTATGATCTACCAAACAAAAAAAGAATCATTAAAATCGATTCATATTTGGCGGAGTAATCGCGTAACATACATACAAAAAAAAACATACAGTCGAATTGAGAACCTCTTCCTTTTTTGAAGTCGGTTGAAAAATGTACGTACTATGTACAATTTACCCCGTATAGTCTATTTTTAGAAAAGCAATTATCTAGGTTCTGAGTCTGCCTGAGCCCAATCAGCAAGGAGATAGGATATTACTAGAATAAGAAGATATTACGTAGAATTGCCTTTCAGCTGGGAACAGAGCTAGGAAGTTTGTTATAGAAACATATTTTTTGCGATCACATACGAGGTTGTAGAACGATGTGTTTACTTTTACATGTTGTTCTCCACATAAATAATATATAAATTATAACCTGATGTTAAAATCATGAAAAAAACAGTTGTTCCATACCAAAGTAGCCTCTGGTTGGTAGTGATAGTTTTTTCAACAAGTGTCGGGGTCTAAGGTTGTAAATAGCTCGAAAACTCTCTATTTTCAACCGACTACAAAAAAGGAGGAGGTTCTCAATTCGACTGTGTTTTTTTTTTTGTATGTATGTTACGCAATTACTCCGCCAATTATGAATCGATTTTGATGATTCTTTTTTTGTTTGGTAGATTATACTTTAGAGGTGGTCCCATATAAATTTTATCGAAATTGATTTAGAACTTTTTGAGAAAATCAACAAATATATACCCAGATAATATTTTGGTTGTGGTTCTTGTTACCTATCTTCGACAAATATGAGCCGATTTTGATGATTTTTGTTTTATTGAATAGCTTATACTTCAAAGATGCTATAATAAAAGTTTGCGAAAAAAAAATCACCCCTAAGGGTAGGAAAATAAGGGATGAAATCGGTGTTCAGCAGTTAGATTAGGATTTATCACTAAAAATAGATGAAATAAGTAAATTTTATTTAAAAAAATAAAACCGACTTCAAAACACTAAAATGCTAAAAATAATCCTAACAATTAAGTACCTAATCAGTTAATTTTGGAGTCGGTGCCAGCCGATGAGAGATTCAATATTTTGTTTGCACCGACTCCAAAATTAACTGATTAGGTACTTAAGTGTTAGGATTATTTTTAGCATTTTAGTATTTTGAAGTCGGTTTTATTTTTTTAAATAAAATTTATTCAGTATAAAGTTGGTTTCAATCACCACACCACAACAGTAGTATGAATTCCTTAGTAAGAATGACAAATATGAACTAAACATTGTTCTCATACCATAATTTATGTAAAAACTTGCGACTTCACCTGTGTAGACTTGAGAATTACTTATTTATTTTAGGAAGAACTACTATTAAATTGACTTCCTCTGTAGCTGAGAGTCGAGCAAACCGGACTTGGTGTTGCTATTTCTGAGGTCCCGGGTTCGATTCCCGGTCGGTCATGTAGAAAAATAACTTTTCTATATAGTCTCGAGTCTGGGTGTTGTGGTACCGTCGTTGATCTGATTTCTGTGACACAAGTGCCTAAGCTACTTATATTATCCAATTTAAAAAAAAATACAACAGGTATACATAAATATTACTGAAAAACCAACCACACAGATAGAAATTGAGTAATTCTAAAAAGTTAAATGTTTACAAGTAGTTAATAAAATAAATTCAAATCAAAATACTACTATAAACCAAATAGAATAATATATAAATAATTGCATCACGTCGACACCAAAGATTAGACAGAGTATGTGGAAAACATAATCATCATTATTTAAGCCATAGGACGTGCACTGCTGAACACAGGCCTCCCCCAGTGACTTCCAGATTGTGCGGTTGGAAGCGGCCTGCATCCAGCGGCTGACTGCAACTTTTACCAGGTCGTCAGTCCACCTTGCGGGTGGACGTCCTAAGCAGCCGCTGTGCCTGCCGCTACGTGGCCATCATTCTAGAACCATTCTCCCCCATCGGCCGTCAGTTCTGTTATGTGCCCCGCCCACTGTCTTTTGCTAATCCGTTATTGTCAGCGATTGTTCGTTTACGGACCTCCTTATTTCTGATTCGATCTTGCAGTAACACCAAGCATTGCCCTTTCCACAACAAGATGTGCAAGCTTAAGCTTTTTATGAGGCCCATAGTGAGAGGCCGTACTTCAATTCCATATGTCTTGGTAACATGGCGTTTCTTTCCATTTTCCCTCCACTTCACAAACCCGGGATAAAGTCATAATATTTATTAAGCTAGATCTATGTCTATATGTGTGCCAATGCAGCTAATTGTGATTGAGTAATATAAGTCAGAACATTCACACCTTCATCATCATCATCTGGACGTCCACTGCTGAACAAGGCCTCCACCATTGACTTCCAGATTGGCCGGTTAGAAGCGTCTTCCTGTGACCCTTACCAGGTCGTCTGACCACCTTGTGAGTGGACGTCCTACGCTGCGCCTGCCGGTACGCGGCCTCCATTCTAGAACTATTCTGCCCCATCGGCCGTCAGTTCTACGTGCTATAATATGTGCCCCGCCCACTGCCATTTCAGCTTCATAATCCGTTGGGCTATGTCAGCGACTTTTGTTCGTTTACGGATCTCCTCATTTCTGATTCGATCTCGCAAGGAAACACCGAGCATAGCCCTTTCCATAGCACGCTGTGCGACCTTGAGCTTTCTTATGAGGCCCATAGTGAGAGGCCACGTTTCAGTTCCATATGTCATCTATTCACACCTACCTACATTTATTATTAACACTCTTTTATCAACTTCACTTGTTCTTTAACTATGTAATCAAATCTTAGAAATAGTTTTAACCTTATTCTAACTGACGTATCGATTTGACACTTTGTAGGTCATTCGGATGACAATCGATGATTTGGTGGGTGGTGGAACTCTTCAATGCCTACTAGTAAACATTCGTGTTTGGGCACATTTGATTCGTATTGACGAGTCCAATGCATATAAAAGTGTGTTTTATAGTTTTTTAACCGACTTCAAAAAAAAAGGAGGTTCTCAAATCGGTTGTATGTTTTTTTAAAAATGTTTGTTATCTAAGAACTCCACCATTAATGAACCGATTTAAAAAACTCTTTTTTCAATTGAAAGGGTATACGTCCAGATTGGTCCCATTTTTTCAAAATTCAATTCTGATGATGGGATCCATGAGGAATTGAGGGAACTCCTAAAATATTATAGGTATACATATAGCGATTTTAGTATATTAAACAACAAGTCAAGTATTTGCATTCAGAAAGTATCATTTGCTGAGGTGGAACTGATGAAGGAGACCATAGTTGGCCACAAATTGCCCACAATAGTCTTCCACGAGTAAGGTACGCACGCGCCACCCACTCGATAAGATATTTAATTAAGACAGTTAAGCATTGCCATAGTCGACAAATTAAATTTTAATAAATAATTCTGGTGAGAATGATACCCTCGAACTGATCTGATGAAGAAGGCGGAAGGTAAGCAAACAAGCACATTCAAACATTCCACGGCTGGCACCGACTCCAATAATAACTGTTTGGTGTGATTGTTTAAAAGTTACTTTTAGCTTTTTAGTGTTTTTGAAGTCGGTTTTTTTTTACAAAAAAATTGTTTTTGAGATATGATGTCAATTAAAATATTAGTGAGTCTTTAAACTAACCTCAAAGTTGACTTTTCCGCTTTGTTTGTGTTTTATTGTGTTGAACACGAAGTGCGCGTACTGGGTCGCGTCTGTAACAAACAAGACACAAACAACATTACCAACAGTTGTAATAATAAGTGCATGGAGTCTGTTGGAGAGATTTGTGGTTATTTGGTCGTTCGTCGTTATACTGTGTCACTCGCTACGTCCTCGCTTCGGGGTCACGATGAAAACCAGGATCCTGATAAGTCTATGGTTGTGACGAAAAATGCTGAGCGATCCTTTTTGACACATTACCTGTATACTTTAGCTAAAATTTTTGTTGATTAGTTTTGTTTTTTCATAATTTGTGTCTTAGATCGTGTTTATTTGTTTTTCGAATCACCACTCTGAGAGCGGGATTAGGTCTAAAAAAATATATTTTGTCAATAAGAATTATGTGCAAGAACAAACTAATTGCCATAGTCTAGAAGAAGGGAGTTAACATTCTTATTTTGCAGGGTAACCACCAAACAATGTATTTTTTTTTCAATTACTATTATGCTACTTAGCTATTCGGTTGTCAAATAGACAAGATGATAACATAATAGACAAGCGTGGAAATATATAAATATTGGACAACATCACATACATCGCTCTAATCCTATGGTAAGTAGCTAAAGCACTTTTGTTACTAAAATCAGGAACAACGACGGTACCACAACACCCAGACCCGAGACAATACAGAAAAGTATTTTTTTCTACGATCGGGAATCGAACCCGAGACCTCAGAGATAGTGACACCAAGTCCGGCGTACTTGCCTCTCGGCTATGGAGCTCGTATTTACTTGCATATATTTTTTTGTCACATAAATACATATTCTTTTTTAATTCAAAAATACATTAACGAAAGTGTACATTGGTCACATTACATTACACTGGTCATTGGTGTAAAGAAACTGAAATAAATATGAGCCAAAACAAAAAACACTGAGCAAATTGCTATGGACTTAATAAGTATTAGTAAGGAATTAATACCCTTAAGTAAGAGGGGTGTTAGTAATACTAATTATAACCATGTTCGGGAAAAATGGATCAAGTTATGCCAACACGATCTAAACCACAAAGTCATCAGTTTCGAGTTATACAGGTTGTAAGGAAAAGGTGAAATAAAACTTTAAGGGGTTATTCTACGGCTAAATTACATCACCTTTTATATGGGACCAACATCGAAATCGCAAAAAAAAAAACACTTTCCCATACTAAAACGCGACCAGCTGGCATCAGTTTGTATGGAAACGTCAATTTTTTTTTTGATTGTGATGTTGGTCACATAGAAAAAGTTGATGTAATTTAGCCGTAGAATAACCCCTTAAAGTTTTATTTCACCTTTTCGTTACACACTGTATATGCCAAATGAATTCTATTTTCATGTCACAAAGACTCGTTTTCGTATTTGTTATACTTTTAAATATCTTTTCTTAAGAAAAAAATATTCGAAAACGAATATTTGTGATATGAGAATAGTTCTTGTTCGGCAATTTGGCATAGATAACTTGCAACTGATGTCATTGTGGTTTAGATCGTTTTGGCATAACTTGATCCAAGTTTTCATTGAATTTCATTACCAGACATGAATATGATATGAATTTTGTCAGAGGTTTCTTCTAACACCAGATAAAACCAAGTCGCCCTAAGGTCTCTGTCTGGCTATCAGGTACTATCACGACTAGTAGTCAGCGATATCAACCGGGACCAACTATTAATATGACTTCCTAAGCATGGATATACCTTCTAATAAACGTCATTAAATACGGTCGAAATGGTCACCTATCCAATCACAACCGCGACGTAGGTTGCTTAACTTTAGTAAACTACCATAGCGCTGCCGCCACGGAGCGACAGCAGAAGACTTCAAGAAATAAACAATTAGATACTTACCTCCCAGAGGGAAGAACTGTGAGAATATATTCTTAAAGGCCTCCTCGTCCACCATCCCTGATGGACACTCCTGAAACAATATCAAAATATTATTTTAGATCTTCGTATTTAGGGTCTCCTGCCAATTAACCAAATGTCAGTGTAACGTGACTGGTCTGTCCAGTATTCCGGTTTGAAGACCTGGTAACACTATTTCAGTATATGAATAGACCCAGTTACTTTAACGCACTTTGCATGTTTGATAGTGCGTGTGTGTGTATGCCTGTGCGATGTACCTGCTTGAACCCCCGGTACATGAGCCTCATCTCGTGCTCGTGTGTGTGTCTGTGCGTGTGTGCGTGCGTGCACTTACAACATACCTGCTTGAACCCCTGGTACATGAGCTTGATTTCGTGCTCGCTGAAGCGCGTGCTCTGCGCGAGCGCGCGCGTGTATGTGTGTGCGTGCGCATGCAACGTACCTGCTTGAACCCACGGTACATGAGCCTCATCTCGTGCTCATGCGTATATGTGAGCGTGTGTGTGTGTTTGTGCGTGTGTGTGCGTGCCTGTGCAACGTACCTGCTTGAACCCCCGGTACATGAGCTTGATCTCGTGCTCGCTGAAACGCGTGCTCTGTGCTAGCGCGCCGAGCGGCTCGGGCCGGTGCCGCATCACGCTCGCCGCGTAAACTGACTCCTCGCTCTCCTCGTCTGAAATGAAAAGAAAACAGTTTAATAATAAGTTGACGATTTACCTCGACTTCATTTCAAATTCGCGCACATGTCAAATTTCCATTTGGGAATGAGCCGGGAACGCACATTCTGATTTTTTTAGACATTCTGATTTTCTTTTAATTTCATATAAATTAATAAAATAAGAGCCGCAGAGCAATCTCGCAGGCGCTCGTACGAGCTGGAGAAGAAAAAAAGTGGTTTTTACAAACTGTTTTAGTTTTTAATGCTATGTAAATTGACACAAATAAATTGTTATTTTATTAATTAATTAGGTTCATAGGTCAGAACAAATAAACATTTTCGTACTTATAAGACCTACAGATATTGTAGTTCGAAATATGTGCGTGCGTGCGTGCGTGCGTGCGTGCTAGCGTGCGTGTGTGTGCGTGTGAAGGCAATAGTAATGTTACTAGTTTTCCATCTAATAGTAGGTATCGATAGTTATAGTAAATAATTATTTAAAAAATTTACATAATTTACTAACAATATTGATTTAATATCTGTGCGCTTCTTGCAGGCAGAATACTAATGACTTACATAATTAATAAGACCTTAGTGTAAAACTGTATTTTTGCAAATAAATATTTGATTTGATTTGATCAATTTAATATAAATGAACAGGCGGGAAGCAAGTGGTTGTAAGGCGCTCCTCCCGACGTCCAGAATATACGGTCAGACGGAAAACTAACTCCCTAGTGAGCGTAGTCCCTTTTACCCCAAGACACTAAGTCCCTAGAGCCCTAGCCCCACCTAATAATAAATACGTAAATATAAAAAGGAAGTAGAGAGAGCAGTGAAGAGCTGCTCCCAGGTCGTCCAGGGTAGCAGCGTTAGGACGGTAGGTAGGCGGTGTGGACCCGCTGCCAGTCTGGCAGACTCACCAGACTGATCATAGTGACGGCTAAGGTAGTCTTGGCCGCAGGAGGGAAATGAGAACCAACACGGACGGTTGATATCTGATTTATTAAGGTCATGTTTATATAGTAAAGTTACAAAGTGTATCCAGTTAAAAGGCTGTCATTGTGTGCCGTCGGTGTAGAGTGCCGACGGTGCATGCGCAGGGTCCATGGGTTGTCCGGTTTGTAGGTCGCTGACGTCGCAGTAGATATAAAATATATATTGCGGCAACAATAAATATCGTTGGTATTGCTATCGGTGGATGATCGATCAGCAACTTCTCTGCAGTTTAAACGCTCCGCTCTCGAAATATTCAACGTAAAAAATATCTCCGCTTTGATGAGGGAAGTCTCCGAGTGACAGGTTGGAGGGGGCCCTCGAGAGACGAGTAATTGAGCGGTCGGAGTGATTAATGATGGGAGCGCCTTGTTGTAGGCCAGTAATTTTGCTCATTATTAGTTTACTAGGAGTACAGTCACGACCAATGAAATGCTTCTAAATTCATTTATTCACTGAAATACACGTACATTTTGGATGTTACAGGTTATAAGACTAGCTTTCGAAACAGTGTATCTTCCCATAACAGGCGTGTAAATGTTATAATAGTCAGAGAAAACATCATACAAATTCAGGTTAGTTAAGACGTCCAATTAAAAAGAGATTTTTTCGAATCGGTTCATTAATGGCTGAGTTCTAAGGTAACAAACATAAAAAACAAACCGAATTGAGAACCTCCTCCCTTTTTGAAGTCGGTTAAAATTGAATCGATATTTATTCCACAAGCATACGACCTGCTAAAGGTTGCAGGAAGCCGCTGGATGCGGGCCGCTTTCAACCGGCCAATCTGGAAGTCACTGGGGGAGGCCTATGTTCAGCAGTGGACGTCCTATGGCTGAAATGATGATGATGATGAAGCATACGTTTCTGGTATTACTCTAGTAGAAGTTGCGTAGAGTAGCATCGCTAAAAGGTACAACGGATTCATGACTGACGGATTTATGGCGAAGCTCGAACCAATAAGCGTTCCTGACCATTTTGTAAAGTTAATATATAAAATTAATAGTTTGGTTACAAATTCTACACATAAGTACGTGAGAAGCGATTAACTATACGAGGTCACCTTTTATAGACGGGTGAAACTTTAATAGAACTTCTAATTATATTAGAAAAACCGGGACCTATTATTTTCGTTCTTAAAAACGGGCTAGTTTCCATTTTTATTATTCCTAACACAAAAAAAAAATTAAGATCACCTGTCTAGTCTGAAACGTTCCTACGTTATCGCCTATGTCTCTCATTTCAATTGTGCCTCACTCTTCCCTCGGGGTGCACGCACGGGGCACGAGGTGATTTATTTTACGTTGAAGCCAAAATAGTTTTTTGTGTTTTTCTCGAAAACTACAGTATAAAATTTTTCTTTTTTTTAACAAAAACTATTCATTTATATTTTTGTAATTGCTCTTTAAATTTCACCAGTTTATAAAAGTCGACCTTATATAATATCCCAACATTGCTAACTTGCATTGCGACTGGAAGAAATTCTCATAAACGTCAGCAGATTAGCCGCCCGGCTGACACCCTTTCATCAGGCATGGCGCTCAGGGACGTCAACCATGAGAATTAATTAAAGTTTAATCTTTTGGAAAAGTTATGACTACCTTCACATCCGAGAGGCAAGCATACTGGACTTGGTGTCGCTAACTTTGAGGTTCAGGGTTCGATTCCCGGTCGGTCAATGTAGAAAAATAACTTTTCTATATTGTCTGGGGTCTGGGTGTTGTGGTACCGTCGTTGTTTCTGATTTCTGTAACACAAGTGCTTAGATTAATCATAGGATCAGAGCAGTGTATTTGTCTGTGGCATCGTTACTCCCAAATGAATAGACCGATTTTGATGTATTTTATTTTTATTTTAAAGCTGATATTACAGAAATGGATTTAGGCTATATTTTATGAAGATCTGTTCAGCCGTTTGAAGGTTATCAGCTCATTTCCTACTTGACAAAAGGTTGTTTTAGCTTATTGCAAACTTTCACAGGTCCGATGGATCAGAAATGATGCACTGTTACCTTTGTAGTATTCCCAAGACATGACAACCTTGAACTGATGCTGCAGCATCAAGGACCAACCACCACTAACTCCTAAGCTGCAGAAACACCGAGTTTGGGCTCATAATAATAGTCTCAATAGTCTTAATATGATCGAGTCCTTAAGCTGATGCTGCACATTTGGGTCATGAGTTTTATTCAATTTTAAATTTAATAAATCATTTACTGTCGTAATGATCGTCTCCACCATGCATAATGTGAAACTTTTTCATAATTCCCGAAATAAACTCAACCGGTATGATTAACAATATTGTCAACTTTCTTCTGTAAAATCTCCCTCAAAACTGGCAACCCTGTGTACTCTGCGAGGCCTGTTTCATTTCTATTCAACCCCTTCTTCAGTTGTCAGAACAAAACCGTGGGAAAAGCCCGGCGGGATGAAAAAGATCCATTGAATTTTTTATAGTGGTAAAATTGAAGAATGGACTTAGTAAATAAACAAATCCTTGATCATGTATTTCGTTATTTATCTATCTTTTCTTCTTCTACCCTAGCGCTTGTTCCGATTCTAGTCGGGATAGACATTTGACCTTCACGAACATTGGTCTGCTCCCACTACCTGCGCTGTACATTTTCGAGATTTGTTATTTTGTAAAGATAAATAATGAATTCATGAAAGCCAAATTTATATTAACTAAAAAGAGATCCAGAAAGACTGGTTCTAAGCATCATTCCAAAATCGGATAAATACGAAAGGAATTGTAAAACATTAATATAAGTTCACTCTATATATGTCGTGGCCAGATCGTAAAATTGATAATTTCATGATGTTACCGATCATTTCATAAAATGGTGGTATTTCATAATATAGAACAGAACACGCTGCCTACATCATGATGTGGTCTGACCAGATCAATGAATACTCAGCGTTTGACGATATAAACAGCTAAACGCACGAATACTTCATGAAATAAAACTGTAACTGGCTCACTCCACGCTTTGGCTATAAGCTGTTAGTGGAGTGTGCAATTGAATTTAAATAAAATAAATAAATAAATAAAATGATCAAACATTAGTGATCATATCGTAAAATCGTTTCATTACCCACCGGTAGAGGCGCTAATTTTGCTTTGTTTTTGTGTTGAGTAATGGCGGCGGACAAATATTTTATTCTAAAAGTAAATAATAATTGTAAATTGAAGTTGAAAGTGCAGTAAAATATCGTTACGACACCAAGCTAGGCGATTTTTATGAATGTCACTCAAAAAATAAGCGCAACGTCAATAATAATTTGAGAGGTTATTTAGCTATTCACGTGTTTTTATTTACTAGTTTTGTTTAAAAATAATAACTATTCAAATTTTTTAAATTATCTATCGACCAAGATTACAAATATTAAACAAATTCACGTAACTTGTAAACATATTTTTATTTTAATGATATGGCCAAACGTGGATAGTCATTTCATCGAATGTTGACGTTTAAACGATATGGTCAGTTTTAGTCGGCCATATCATGAAACACCACCATTTTATGAAATGATCGGTCACATCATGAATTGGTAAATTTTACGATCTGGCTACGACATATACGTTACGTTTACGTAAGAAACCATGATGAAAAGTATGAAAGGAACTACTCAAACAAGTGTGAAGAGCTGTCGCTGCTGTCAGCTCAAAGAGAACACTGCGTCCAAGCACATGACATGAAAGACTGTGGCGAGTGTGTATACAGAAGCCAGACAAAGGCTGTTACATTGCTACTAGGGTATTTAAATTGTCTACTAGTCTTAAAGAAAACTATGCCTAACTATGTTGTACCCGTCATGGTCTATAATTGTTACTTTATCGAAATGAAAACACGCTGTTGTCAATCCGTTGCAAAACTATTGTGCGCAGCCATAGCATTTTCGGCAACAGTGCTTCCAGGATTTACAACAAAATCCCGCTGAATGTACGGGATATAACTGAAATACAAAGTTTCAAAATTATATTAAATGAATTTCTAATTGACAAGTCTTACTACTCATTGAATGAATTCCTGACAGATAATAATTTTATTTAAAAAAAAACGACTTCAAAAAACTAAAACGCTTAAAATAATCTTAACACTTAAGTACCTAATCTTTTACTTTTGGAGTCGGTGCAAACGAAAACATAGAATCTCTCATCGACTGGCACCGACCGTTTTTTTTTTAAAAATAAAATTAACTTATTTCATCTGTTTTAGTGATAAATCCTAATAAAAACAAATCTTACGAGTGCAAACATAATTTAACTGCTGATCACCGATTTCATTTCCTATTTTTCCACCCTTAGTTGTGAATTTTTTTTCGAAAATGTTTTATTATAAAAATGACGAAGATACAGCGCATCAAAGTTTGCACGTGACGTCAAGGCTTGCTAAAAAGTGTCGCACGCAAGGAACGCGGAACTTTAACGGCATTTTTTGGTTGATTAAGAAAAGAAAAAATACGTGTCCACTATATTCTGTTAATCCAACTGACGCACTAATCAATTTTTTTTAGGAAACCAGCTACTTAGGATAATTTATCTTCTTTGGATGATTGTTATTTACTTTTAAGCTTCATTCTGAAGTCTACTCATTCTAAGTTAGTTACAAATAAAATCAATAAACAGACAGCTTAGCTGTCTATTCTTCTGACGTTCAATAAATACAAATGACCTACAAATCCGAATTATTATTTGTCACAATGATTAATGAGTCCATTAGTGGAGCGAGTTTGAAGGACTCCCTCCCTCCCCTTCCCTCCAGAGACGTCAGCAGTGCGTAAGGTTTAGTAAAGAACTTTAGTGTGAACGGACACGGAAACGAACGTAGCTTTAATCAAATACGCTTACTTGTTATGTTCGGTTCAGAATTTCGGTATAAATAGAAATAATAAATAGAAATATTTCTAGAAATAGGAAATAGAAATAGTTCCAACCCATTTTGGTACCTGACCGTATTTTATATTTTTGAAGACCTATTGTAATGTCTGTCTTGTACCAAATAAATGGTTTTCTATTTCTAGAGTTTCAATATAAATTAAAATAAATATTACATATTCAAACTGAAATTCTGAACAAAGTATATCATTTACGACATTTTGTCAAAGAGTATTTGTTGTTTGTAATTATTTTCTCTGTCGATTGGCGTATGTTTCATAGGTGTACACCAAAATAACGTAATTTTAGGTACTTGCAACTTTAGGATGCCAATGAGGTTTGATGCCTTTTGTACGGGACCCTCGGTGGGTGATTCCGACTCGCACTTGTCCGATTTTTTTAACAACATTAACTTACTTTTATTAGCTTCAATTGTAACTAACTAACTATATAATCAAATCTTGGAATTAGTTTTAAACCTAATTATAACTGACGTTTAGATTTGAAACTTTGTATGTATCTGCCTACCTAGCATGAGCACCTTCTTCTTCTTCTTCTTTATCTATGCGGTCAATCCCGGTTGCGTCCAAAGCTATTGCTTTGGAGCCCAGGGTCCGCTTTCCTTGATTTACTCCTCCACTTCGCACGGTCTTGAGCGTCTCTAGTTGTGAGATCATCGGCACGCATGTCAGCCCTCACAACGTCAAGCCAGCATTTCTTGGGTCTACCCCTTTTGCCAGGACCTGGCGGTGGCGGCATGGCCAGACATTTGTTTCCTACGTAGCTTGCCGGTTTCCGCAAAACATGGCCGTACCAGCGTAGGCGACTCTCCTGCATTTTGTCTGCAATATCACGGACACGAAGGCTACCGCGGATGCGCGAGTTCCTCACGCCTGCCTAGTATGAGCCCCAAAACACGATATAATATGATATGATACAGCGATATATTGACGCCAACTGTAAAAATATGATAGATATAACCGTCATTTTGAATCGCCGTGCCAGTGACGTCACATATTATGATCGCTGTTTCGATAAAAATTCAAAATGGCGGCTATATCTATCATATTTTTACAGTTGGTGTCGATATATCGCTATATCATATCATATCATATCGTGTTTTGGTGGTCATGCTAGGGGGGCAGGCGTTCCTATGAAAATACAATAATTTGACACCATCGTGCTGATCTGTTAATGGGCCTATTATATTGTGTTACAGAAACCAGAAACAACGACGTTACCACAACACCCAGATCAGAGACAACATAAAAAAGTTCGTTTTTTACACTAACCCGACCGAGAATCGAATCCGGGACCTCAGACCTAGGACATTACAATGTTTAGTATCGTTATCATAATTTTATTATGTAAGCTAGGGCTTCAATACACTCATAGGTACCATTGGCTGACAGCTCCAGTAAATGATTGGTCGCACATCCATCTGATTTGAATTTAAAGTGGACTCGATGACAAACGTGAGTGATCGAGTGCCGAGATATAATGCTCGGTATTTAGAAAAGAAAATAAAAAATAAAAAAAAATTGTTTATTAAACAGATCACATTAGGCAAAATTTTATAAAAAATAAAACCGACTTCAAATCACTAAAATGCTAAAAATAATCCTAACACTTATTAAGTACCTAATCAGTTACTTTTGGAGTCAGTGCAAACAAAAACATTGAATCTCTCATCAGCTGGCACCGACTCCAAAAGTAACTGATTAGGTACCTACTTAAGTGTTTAATTTTTAGCATTTTAGTATTTTGAAGTCGGTTTTTTTTTAAAAATAAAATTTACTTATTCATCTATTTTTGGTGATAAATCCTAATCTAACTGCTGAACACCGATTTCATCCCCTATTTTCCTACCCTTAGGGGTGATTTTTATTTTGCACTCTTATCATAGCATCTTTAAAATATAAGCTATTCAATAAAATAAAAATCATCAAAATCGGCTCATATTTGTCGAAGATAGGTAACAAGAACCACAACCAAAATATTATCTGGGTATATATTTGTTGATTTTCTCAAAAAGTTCTTAATCAATTTCGATAAAACTTATATGGGACCACTTCTAAAGTATGATCTACCAAACAAAAAAAGAATCATTAAAATCGATTCATAATTGGCGGAGTAATCGCGTAACATACATACAAAAAAAACATACAATCGAATTGAGAACCTCCTCCTTTTTTGAAGTCGGTCGAAAATACAAACATTCTATGACTCCCACACTAGGCTAGGCCTGTCTCGTGGGGGTCAAGCCGAATAGATTGCCAGAACAAACATAGTGGCCATTTGCCACGGTTACATAAAAATTTTAAAAATATATTATGTATAATATTTTGAAGCTAAACAGGATTAATAATAATGATTGTTTTCTGAAAAAATATTCAAAATGTTACACAACTTATTTTGGGAATAGTCACAATATTTACTTGTAGACCAACGTAAAATTACCTTTTTTTAAAAACAGCCTTGGATAAGAATCAATACTTACTTTGAAACGGTAATACATACAAATGTATCTAAATGAACAAACTTACTTTATTTAACTACTAGGTACAAAAATGTGAAAGTTTCAATTGTTTGATGAGGTAGACATGTCTACATCAACATTATTTTCAGCCATTACGTGTACTTGTCGGTACGTGGCCTCCATTGTAGAACCTTTTTGGCTGCACTTTCTATGGCCGGGCCGCTACACCAAGAAATAATATAAATATTAAGTATAAGGTATATCGTTAATAATACGGAACCTTCCGTGTGCGAGTCCGATTCGATCTTAGCCTGTTTTTTAACCGACTTCAAAAAAAGGAGGAGGTTCTAAATTCGTCGGAATCTTTTATTTATTTTTAATGTATGTACAGCGATCATTCGTTACTGCGTTGACCGATTTCAATAATTATTTTTTTGTTTGAAAGGTAATACTTTCAGAATGGTCCCATATAAATTTGGTTAAATTCTGATGATGGGATCTATAAGATAATCATCAAACATTGCATGAACTCCGTACCACGCCAACTGATTTTAGTATCTATCTTACCTAATATCTTTGCCAAATGTGGACCGATTTTGATGATTTTTTTTTGGATGAATAGCTTATACTTCAAAGACACTATAGTAAAACATTTTTGGAAAAAATTTCACCCCTATGGATGAAAAAATAGGAAATGAAATCGGTGTTCAGCAGTTAAATTATGTTTGCACTCGTAAGATTTGTTTTGATTAGGATTTATCACTAAAATAGATGAAATAAGTTGACTTTATAAAAAAAATAAAAACCGACTTCAAAAAACTAAAGCGCTAAAAATAATCTTAACACTTAAGTACCTAATCAGTTACTTTTGGAGTCGGTGCCAGTCGATTCAAATTCAAATTATTTATTCACAAATACACGTATTTACAAAGAAATTGGTTTGTACAGAAAGAAACAGTGTATTTTACCCTGTCTGACGTGTGAATGTCAATCTTAAATGAATGGGATACATTTTATTTCAAACGTCAAATAATTACATTCCTAACTGACTGAGTTGGTCATCGATTGTCACAAAATAAAATTAAATATACAATGTCAACGGTAAAAGGCAAAAAAAAAAACAATAATGAGAAATAAAATAAAATTATATGGTACAAAAAGCTCTGTTTCTCCTATTGGGTCGGTTACAGTTTCCAGATTAAATTTACATTTTAAATATGTAATTTATAGAATAAAAGCGTTTTTCTTGTTTTGAACTCTGGTAACGGAGATTTTTGTAATTTAGCATGTAATTTGTTAAAAACTCTTATAGCCATGCAATTAACATTTCTTTTATATAAAGTCAAACTGATTTTAGGTAAGTACAATCTGTCTTTATGGTGACTGGTTTTATTTACTACTTGTCCGTGTGTCACAAAATAATCAGGGTATTTTTTCACAAATATGCAAATTTCTTTAATGTACATGCACGGAAGAGGCAATATTTTGAGTTGTTTATATAGGGGTTTACAACTGTCCCTAAAATCGGCTCCATACATCGCTCTAATGCATTTCTTTTGGATTTTAAAGGGCTTATCATAATCTACGGAGTTTCCCCAAAGTATTATGCCATAATTAAGCACTGACGACTCGTACCCATAATATGCGGATAGCATAGCTTCTCAATATGAGAGATCAATGTTTTCGTTTGCACCGACTCCAAAAGTAACTGATAAGGTACTTAAGTGTTAAGATTATTTTTAGCGTTTTAGTTTTTTGAAGTCAGCTTTTTTTAAATAATTAATTTATTCACACCCCATTTATTATTTACGATCTTTCTTTGTAAAGACTTCGCCTTTTATACCTCATTCCGCGCTTCAACACACTTCAGACATCTTTAGTTTTTTTTACAAGCTCGCAGCGCTGTGCGAATGAGGAGATTTGCCCAACAAGTCTCGCTAGAAAGAACGCGGATATTTATGAGCAACAGAAAAGACGGGAAAAAAGGTAATAATAATAAATATTGGACAACATCACATCGCATACATTGGTCTGGAGACGAATTTTTGAATCATGCGAATTCCAATCCGAACACGAAATCGCAAGATTCGCATGTGATTTCCTAAAATCACTTTTTTTGAAAATTCATCCCATGAATTCTGCAACGACCACTCGTTTTTCTTTTTCTACTAGTAGAAAATACAGAAGAATGACATTGACAAGTAAACATATGTTCGACAGATATTTAACATAATAACTTTTTATTTACGTTCCGTTTTAAGCGATTCACTACCGGTTTTTAAAATTAATGAGTTTTTGCATTCCGTTTCATAATATTTCTGTGTAAAACGAAAATAGTTACGAGTGATTCAAAAATGCATAAAATCGTAAGCAATAGAAATGAATTGCATACACGAATTGATTTCGTGTTCGAATAAAATTCATTTCTAAAGTTTCAAAAATACCTCTCCTGACTTGACTACTTACTATAGGGGTAAGTAAACTAATTATTACTTTTTGGGGCATGCAATAAACGATTTGAATTTGGATTTGTAGTCAAACCGTTCAAAACGTCGATTTGTTTACCAATTCCTTAGGCTACTTTGTAAATAACACAGGGGCGTGCATTGGTTTTATTCAGATGGGGGTAGGCTGTGAGTGAAAATTGAGTAAGTTTGTGTGAAACAGTAGGCGATCTCGCGGCAGCCTAACATTGGTTAAATTGCATAGTAACGATCTAAGTTGCGCGCTTTAGTAAGGAATAAGTACAGGTAGACGACAAAATGGTTACAGAATATTTATTGTTGAATACGTAATTAATAATTATGGTTAGCTGTTCTGTCGGTTTTTTATGAAGGTAGGCTCTGCATAATAGCCTATATGAGATGCACGCCCCTGAAATAACACTATGTACCAAACGTGTATTATGCAACACATACCTTATTTTGCGTTATTGGTTTTACCGACGTTACTTTGTAAATAGATTAAGATTGTTTTTGTCTCATCATCATTCATCATTTCAGCCATAGGAAGTCCACTGCTGACCACAGGCCTCCCCCAATGACATATGGGATTGCCAATACCCGCCACGCTTGGCAGGCGGGTTGGCGAGCGCAGTTTTTTGATAAGATTTCGCACGCAGACGCTGCTGCCCGTCTCGTGCTACAGGAATTAGACTTACGACACGCCTCCTGTTGGGGTGGGGAAGTGTATTTCTCTACGGCCGTCCTCACACGGCACTGTTTTTATCTACCAACCATTAATATAAGTCACTAACAACATGAATGTATGTTTTTTAATTGGCAATGTGAGGGCTTTGGAGTACTTTGTAAGCTCACTTACAAATTAAGCTTAAATATCTTTATTTTCATACGAAATAACATTTAATTTACAATGAGATAGATATTAAAGTTCTACTTCAATAAAGAATCAGCCGGTACTCGACTCTAAATACAATTTTAGCTTATTTTATCAACCGACTTCAAAAAAGGAGGAGGTTCTCAATTAGACTGTATGTTTTTTTTTTTTTTTGTATGTTTGTTACGCGATTACTCCGCCAATTATGAATCGATTTTAATGATTCTTTTTTTGTTTGGTAGATCATACTTCAGAGGTGGTCCCATATACATTTTATCGAAATTGATTTAAAACTTTTTGAGAAAATCAACAAATATATACCCAGATAATATTTTGGTTGTGGTTCTTGTTACCTATCTTCGACAAATATGAGCCGATTTTGATGATTTTTATTTTATTGAATAGCTTATACTTCAAAGATGCTATGATAAAAGTTTGAAAAAATAAAAATCACCCTAAGGGTAGGAAAATAGGGGATGAAATCGGTGTTCAGCAGTTAGATTAGGATTTATCACTAAAAATAGATGAAATAAGTAAATTTTATTAAAAAAAATAAAACCGACCAAAACACTGAAATGCTAAAAATAATCCTAACACTTAAGTACCTAATCAGTTACTTTTGGAGTCGGTGCAAACAAAAACATTGATCTCTCATCGGCTGGCACCGACTCCAAAAGTATCTGATTAGGTACTTAAGTGTTAGGATTATTTTTAGCATTTCAGTGTTTTGAAGTCGGTTTTATTTTTTTTAATAAAATTTATATATTTATGCTTTCATACTCCTTTATGGCGTTTATAAATAATACTTTAAAGAAAATAAAGTAATTAAAAATAAATTAAGTAAAGCAAATGTGTTACAGAAACCAGAAACACCGACGGTACCACAACACCCAGCCCCGAGACAATATAGAAAAGTTATTTTTCTACACTGCCCAAACAGGAACCGAACCGGGTTCAGAGACAGTGACATACAGGCAGGCATGCTCGTGTTGAGGCTCTAGTGTGTCAGGCTCAACGGGCTAGTTTCCTAAAAAAATATAATTAGCCCGTCAGTTGGATTTACAGAAAATATTGGACACGTATGTTTTCTTTTCTCAATCAAACAAAAGATGATGAAGATATAGCCCGTTTAAGTTCCGCGTAACGTCACGCCTTGCGACACTTTTTAGCAAGGCGTGACGTCACGTGCTCACTTTGATGCGCTTTATTTTTGTCATATTTTGACAAAAGACAAAATATGGGTCCAATATTTTTTGATAATCTAACTGACGGACTAAACAGAATAATCTTTTTTTTTACCCAGGAAACTAGCCTATTGTGCGGTGGTGGTAAATGAGGAGTCCATACTGAAGAATAACTTTGCTGGTGCACCAATATATATACATAATCAATTTAGATGATAGTGAGTGGTCGGGAAGCGCGGCGGGTGACGACTGCCGGATTTACATCGTGTGTCCCGAAACTGCACACGATGCAAAAATGCGAACGTCGAGCCGCTACACTCGCTTCTCGGCTACAGAGGTTGTCGAAAGGTGTCACAATCATTATAACGATACATAATTATTTAACCAATAAAAATCTATTGCCCCATGTATAAAGATCACTTAGAGAACGATTTGACCGATCTGGCCGTTTTATTTATTTATTAATGTAAACTTTATTGCACAAAATAAAATCGTACAAAAGGTGGACTTAATGCCATGTGGCATTCTCTACCAGTCGACCATTAGGCTAAACAGAAATGTTTTGTTGGCGGTGCATATGACGTTACAAAAATGAACATTATTATATAAACACAGCATAAACTACACACAGTATCTATGTCAAATATTATAAACTAAATAATATAATACATAGATAAAATACATACATACATAAATATGATGACGTTAACTGGAAAGTAGAGAGTCAAGGGTTCACGATGACGATTTTATTTTACCAAGAAAATAAGTGCGAGCAAGCATCTTAAAGGCGTATCTATTGGGACGTTTTTAGGGTTTTGAACCTCAGAAGGTAAAAAGAAAGCATTAATATTATAGGACCACTTCGTCGTCCGTATGTCAGCAGTGAAAATCATCGAGACTCGATTCCCGTTATGACCTTGTAGGCGATCTAAATAAATAAAATAAAAATATAGACGAACTTTTTAAATATCTACACGTTTGTGCGGAACTTACATAATGCGTGTCCGACTCGCACTTGGCCGGTTTATATCTATGATAATATAACACTTGAAAAAAATCGACTGTCGATTGTTTTTTTTTCATAGATTTAACAAGCAAATTACGAAGCGACAGCCGGAAGATCGAAAAAAAACGAAATTACTTAATACCTAATTTAATTAAAAAATAAAATTACAATAAAACTAGTTCCTAATACTAATTGACTCGATCGATGTTAGATACGAAGTGTCGGAGATGGGATGTTGGTGGCCTGATGTCCGCTGGTTGGTCACGTTGATGGTCCACGAGCGCGCCGTCAGCGTTTCCATGATCTCGCAATAATTTCTGTGTTCTAGTTAGGCGCCCGAGGTCAGCGGTAGGTATTCGTACCGGTAGAGTAACTAGCATGTAATTACTAAAAACAAAAATTTTAATCGGTTTATATTTTATGTTCTTTTTTCTGGACAATATATTAAAGTAATATTGACGAATTTTAGAACTCTTAGTACATAAGTCCGACACGCACTTGATTTTTTGTAAAGTAAGTATTTGAAAACGGTGAACAAACAGTTAAATGAGTTAAAATACTCAATTATCATCATCATTTTAGTCATAGGCACTCATAGGACGTCCACTGCTGAACATAGGCCTCCCCCAGTGACTTCCAGATTGGCCGGTTGGAAGCGGCCTGCATCCAGCGTCTTCCTTAATTTAAATACTCGGTGGTTAGTAATAAGAAGGTATTTAAAACGTCGCATTTTCTAAATTTTACAAGCTTTCGGATATTTAGCTTGCTGGAAACCGAAGCTACATCGCATACGACATGCAATGCACTCGTAAATCTATCAGAGCGGTTCGCTCGGGTGTTTAGAGATCCGCTACAAAAACCAATCTTCTCTTCTCAAGGACTTGTTGTTGGAAATAAATAAATAAATAATTGTCATATTGGACTGCGAGAAGCATTTGTATTATCTTAGGCACGTAATAGAAGTCGCATTAGTCGACGCATATTTCTCAAGGTCACTTGCCTTACCCGTCGCCTTAATAGATAGATTATTAAAGTAATACCCAAGCTATTAAGAATTATATTGAAATAAAAAAGTGGTGTGTGTGTGTGTTTGTAAGTTTTATTGTGTACGAAAAAAAAACTCGAAATATTCTAATATTCGCGGAGCAATAAGTACTATTTTATCTACGCGTGAGTCAATCACTTTGCCAGTCTGTCAGCCAGTTAGTATGTCCGTCTGTCGGTCTTGAAGTCACACATAGTTGATATGAGCTACAAAGTATTCAATTCCTTTTTCGTTCAGATACATTAATCTTCCATCCGCCGGCCCCTGGCTGCGTTGTTTTCGATTTGCTTTCTACACTTTACGTCGTTGTTTGAGTCTTTTTATTAAAACGCTGTTCTGATGCTGTTAGAGGATTATTTATTATGCTGTCTTTGTTTTTCGCTTTCATTGGATTGCGAAGCTTTCCTCAATTAATGGATATCGGCTTAGAAAGTTGAGAGTTTAGTTCATCACAGAAATTTAATAATATATTTAAGATGCCTGCGATTCTGTAAAATGAAAAGGACGTAATTTAGCGCATTTCTCAGAATTCGTCATCTTTTGGGATAAAAAACCGGACAACGTAGGTACGTACTTTGTAGATACTTTTATTTTATTTTATTTGGGATAAAAAAACAATTGTACTATTCTTAGGCTAAACAATGTTTTGTAAAATAGTTTGCGTAATTGTACAACCAACATCATTATCCACGTTTTATAATTAAGATTTAATTTAATTTATAACATGCGACTCTGCAGCACAACCGAATGCTCAGCAGCACGTCGAGACGCGCGGGCTGGCTTATTTTATTAAAATAAAACTTATAAGTCTGATGGACCGCTAGGCATTCCGCCTCCGCAACCGCACAGCAAAAGATACAATATGTATGTCATTGCAACAACAAAAAATACAAAACAGTACCTATTCATTTTCCAATTGATAAAGTTAAAGTTATAGACAGAGCAGAAATAACGGAGTTTATATAAGTCTATAGTGCAGAATTGCTAATATTTGTGCAATAGGACTCGAGTGACATGTTTTTTATATAATGATAATGAAAGACCGAAAATGTCAACACAATGAAGATCATCATTATACTGCTTCATTAATCTATACAGCGGCGCTCTTTTTCATACATACATACATTAACATTACATTTTTTACATATTATTAATAGTTCACGAATCGAGTCATCATAATTTCATCATTGGCCTGCCCTGTTCCCAGGTCATCTGGGGTCGGCGCAGTATGTCTTTCTCTTCCATGCAATCCGGTCACTCGTCATTGAGTCATTCATTTCCTTCTCAGTCATAATTCTCCTCGCACACGCATATATATCGATACTTATATGCATTTCCCTAGGAAACTAGTTAGTGGTTACAGTCAGTTTTTTATGTCATATAAGTATAAATTTTCCATTACTATTTCACATACCCGGATATTATAGTAGACACCAGGGGCGTGCATTGGTTTCAGATGGGGGTAGGCTGTGAGTGAAAATTGAGTAAATTTGCGTGAAACAGTAGGCGATCTCGCGGCAGCCTAACATTAGTTAAATTGCACAGTAACTATCTAAGTTGCGCGCTTTAGTAAGTAATAAGTATAGGTAGACGACAAAATGGTTACAGAATATTTATTGTTTATTGTTGAATACGTAATTAATAATTATGATTAGCTGTTCTGTCGGTTTTTTATGAAGGTAGGCTCTGCATAATGCACGCCCCTGGTAGACACCCGGATGTTAATATGTCCCGTCGCCGACACGTATTGCGCGCGCGTTGTCGATACCAGCACGCGCCGGTTTATTGGATCCGGGCCCGTAAATATTGGAACGGTGAATTTGTATTTCGACTTATTTGGTTTCGTATTAATGCAGTTAGTCTATTGATCTGTGTGTGACGGGCTGTGTGCCTGTCTATCGGTCTGTTTGTCTGATAAAGTGACTTTTTTGTTGCTTGAGCATTTATGTTACAGAAATCAGAAACAACAATGTTACCACCAAGACCCGAGACATTATAGAAAACTTATTTTTCTACATTGGCTGACCGGGAATCAAAGCCGGAACCCCTGGAACCGTTTTACTAGTAGTCATTGAAGAATTCCACTATCCACCTCAGACCAGCACGACGGTGTTAAATTATTGTATTGTTATCTGAATGACAGATACACAAAGTGTCAAACCGATACGTCAGTTAGAAGTAGGTTAAAAACTTCTTCCAAGATATAATTAGATTCGGTGGGGGGTAGTCGAACGAAAAGCATGGTCGATCTATTTTAATGGTTTTTATTTATCATTTAAAGAGCTTTAGAGAGCAAGTTTGGTGTAGTTTGTGTTCTAATGTTTGGTGAAGTGATAAAGATCTGAAACTATTGAAATATCATTGTACTCAACGCCGCATCGAGTGTCAAGTGACTTGTCTCAAAACAACTTGCTTTAGACCCGATAGCGTCTTGAAACCTGCTTCTACGGGAAGAGTAACCTTCACTGTATCTAAGAAAAGCGATAAAAACTAAAACTCGTTATATATTGTGAACACTATAATATCAAGAATCACTCGACATTGGCAGTATCACTGCTCTGCTTATAGAGCGGGACTGAGTCCGTAAAAAAATATTTGTTTACATGGTTAGTTAGTTAGTTACAAGTGAAACTAGTAAAAGTGTGTTACAAAAGGAGGTACGTCTAGCGTACGGAACCCACGCATCCTAATAGACTCGTACTTAACCGGTTTGTATTTAATTTTTTCTAAAAGACTGCCACAAAAGTCAAGGCTAGTTCTTCAGAGCTGAAGTTGCTAGACTGAAGTAATAAGTGTCTAAAACAGTCCGCCTTAGTTACGCCGAGTGTCGTACACGAGAGGCGACACTGCCGAGTGTCAGACGCTTCAATAACACAGGGAATTTTAATTAGAGACTACTTCAGAGCTTAACAACTCAGAATATACAATGTGTTACCACAACTAGCTTTGGTTTTGTGTACGCCACTCAGCCTTATTTATAATTTGACATTTGCATGCTATGACAACAAAACATACTTGGATACTATTTAAAAGGATATTTAGTGGTAGTCGAACGAAAAGCATGGTCATCATTAATCATCATTTCAGCCATGGACGTCCTATGCTGAACACAGGCCTCCCCCAATGACTTTCATCGGGCGGATTGCCAATACACGCTTAGCAGGCGGGTTGGCGAGCGCAGTTTTTTTATAACAATTCGCACGCAGACGCTGCTACCCGTCTCGTGCTACAGGAATTAGTTGCCTATTACGACACGCCTCCTGTGGGAAGTGCAGTGGGAAGGTGTATTCTTTATCGATGATGAAAGCATGGTCGATCTATTTGAACAGTTTTTATTTATTATTTAAAGAGCTTTAGAGTGCAAGTTTGGTGTAGTTTGTGTTCTAATGTTTGGTGACGTGATAAATCTTTATGAAACTATTGTAATATCAATATATTCAACGCGCATCGAATATCAAGTAACTTGTCTCGTAGACAACTGGCTTTCTTCGGGAAGAGTAGCCTTCCCGGAATTTATGTAAAGCAATAAAAACTAAGCACCTGTTATAATTACTTATATATTGTGACTTCTTCAATTATTTCACTCGACATAGACACAGGCAGATATAAACCTCGCTCAGAGGATTGGCCATTAAAAAAAACTTACTATTTAAAGTGTTTTTTGTGCACAAACAGAAAAAAAACGTTTTCTAAATTGACCCACACAGGATTCGAAACCCCTTGCGCACTGTGCCACTCCACCAATCTATTCCTATCAAAACAAAACATACAACAATAATTAATATGGTTATATCAATAAACATGGCTGCGTCTTCGCAATATCTGCCCTGACGCGGGAGCCGCGCATTAGTGGCCAAGCTCCTGTAAGCCTGGGGACTGGGTACCGAGTATTTCAACTATTTTATTTTATTTACAGTACACCAACTGCGTTATAAATTAGGTAAGTATGAACGTATTAAAATTAAGTTTACATAAGATTTCGCTTTTACCTGTCTCAGCTACAGGGATTAGTTTTCCTTTTTAACCGACTTCAAAAAAAGGAGGAGGTTCTCAATTCGGTTGAATGTATTTTTTAATTTTAAACAGTTATTATTGGAGTCGGTGCCAGCGGTGGAATGTGGTTGTTTGCACCGACTCCAAAAATAACTGTTTGGTGTTTGATTGTTTAAAAGTTATTTTTAGCTTTTTAGCGTTTCTGAAGCCGGATATTTTTTTAATAAATTTTTTTACGACACGCGTCCTGTTGGCGGTGGGGAAGTGTTCGCGCGCCTGCAAAGCGTGGCGAGTATTGGCAATCCCCCACCAATAAAAAGTCACTGGGGGAGGCCTATGTTTAGCAGTGCACGATCTATGGCTGAAATGATGATGATGACTTTAATTGCTATTTATTATTTAATTAAAGTTTGTTCTGAAACGTACCCAAAGTATTAGGTTGTTTTAGTTGTGTGACAAAGAAACAAAAAACAAAAAAAAAACAAGTCAAAAAAAGACAGACGGACAGTCATGCCGAAAAAATAGGAGTTTAGCGATGACTACAGAAAAGAGGAAACATAATATTATTTTGGCTCATTGATACCCTGTTTCATCTAAATGAAAAGTTTTTTTTGCGATTTTTTCAATATAAAACCAATTAACCAATTAAGAAGTCACTATTATAAAAAAAATAAAAACCGACTTCAAAAAACTAAAACGCTAAAAATAATCTTAACACTTAAGTACCTAATCAGTTACTTTTGGAGTCGGTGCCAGTCGATGAGAGATTCTATGTTTTCGTTTGCTCGGTGCAAAAGTAACTGATTAGGTACAAGTGTTAATATTATTTTTAACGTTTTAGTTTTTTGAAGTCGGTTTTAATTTTTTTATAAAATTAATTTATTTTATCTATTTTAGTGATAAAACCTAATCAAAACAAATCTTACGAGTGCAAACATAATATAACTGCTGAACACCGATTTTATTTCCTATTTTTCCACCCTTAAGGCTGAAATTTTTTCTGCAATTTTTTATCATAGTATCTTTATAGTATAAGCTATTCATTAAGCTTTTTTGAAGTCGGTTAAAAAACAAAACACTCTAAAACTGTCTATTTTTACGTGTTTTGGTGGCTCATTAAAAATCTCGCAAAAGAAGCCGCAGGAAGTCGCTAGTGGACTATTCTAAACTGTGCACTGCTTGTTCTATGGTCTTTATTAGGCACTAAATTACTCCATTTGCATTGTGGAACTCGAAATCGAGTTGACATTCATTTCGCTAATGCGGAATGAAGACCCGCAGACTGCATGCCAAGTGGCTCCGGTCCGAGCGATGGCAGGGGGCCAAGCTGCGGACAAAATCAAAACCGACTTCGTAAATATTTTCACTGAAATGAAAGTAGTAATATTTTGTTAAAACTACTAAATGGTGCGGCTATGTTTGTATTACAACGAAATCAGCGCCAGGATTTACATTTTTACATTTTTTCCGGCTCTTTTAGACATTTTGGGAAACAGCTTGCCGGGGTCTTCTTCTTCTTCATCTATACGGTAAACCCCGTTTGCGTCCAAAGCCATTGCTTTGGAGCCCAGTGTCGGCTTTCCTTGATTTACTCCTCCACTTCGCGCGGTCTTGAGCGTCTCTAGTTGTGAGATCATTGGCATGCATGTAATGTAACAGCTTGTCGGGATGTTGAATTAAAATGTATTGTATCTCATAGAAGGCTTTTATTTGCTTTCTTTTTTCTAAATTTTTCTGTTTTTTATAGGTATCATACTATCGAAAACTGTTTATGTTTGTTAATAAGTATTATTAAGCAAGTTGTGTACGCCTTTAATTGGCACATATACTAGAACCAATCTTCTGCTAACTTTTTTGTATTTTTTGATGTATGTGCTGTTGGTGTGCTCAATTATATTTTTTTATTTTATTTGGATAATCAAACAATATCACAATATTTCTTAACTAAAAGGCTATAAAGATAAAAGATAAAGATCATTTATTTGCTAGAAACAGGTTACATACAAAGTAGGATCCATGTTTCGCTGTATACATTCCAGCATGCAAACATTGTAAAAAAGTTAATTAATAAGCTGCTAAATTTTTGAATTCAAATATTCGATTACAGTGTAAAAATTACAAAGAATTAACCAAGCATGAAAGACTTTTTTAAATTTATGTAATGGTAAAAGTTTTACATGGGCTGGCAACTTATTATATATTTTTATGCCGATTGCGTAGTAATTTTTTTGGTATAGTCTTATTCTAGGAGCGTTACTAAGTACTAACCTATCAGGATTTCTTGTATTCCTAGGGTATACTTCTGCAGCTTTTGTAAAAAGGTACATGTGCTGCTTTACAAAACATGACATTTCATAGATATATAGGCATGGCAAAGACAGGATATTCAATTTTTTAAATAAAGATTTACAGCTTTGCAATGGATGTGTCACACAGATTGCTCTAACACATTTTTTTTGTGTAATGAAGGTCTTGTTATTGTGATATCAATTACGATAACCACAGATTACTAAGATAGGGTTGAGAGATAGTAGGCTTAGTACATTTTCATGATTACAAGGACAATAACTAAGATCGCAAATTAAAATAAAAACTGAAAAGATAAAAATAATATCAACACTTAAGTACCTAATCAGTAACTTTTGGAGTCGGTGCTATCCGATGAGAGTTTGAATGTTTTCGTTTGCACCGACTCCAAAAGTAACTGATTAGGTACTTAAGTGTTGATATTATTTTTATCTTTTCAGTTTTTTGAAGTCGGTTTACTTTTTTTTAATAAAATTTACTTATTCATCTATTTTTAGTGATACCTACAGTGATAATCCTCAACAATACGAATCTTTTCAGTGCAAACATAAGTTAACGGCTGAACACCGATTTCATCCCTTATTTTCCCACCTTAGAGGTGAAATTTTTCTAAAAGTTTTCAATATACCATCTTTAAAGTATTAGCTATTCGATAAAGAAAGAATCATCAAAATCAGTTCACAAATGCCGAAGATATTGGGCAACATAGGTACAAAAATCAGTTGGCACGGATGGAGTTCATGCAAAGTTTGATGATTTTCTTATAGATCTCATCATCAGAACTTGATCAAATTTATATGGGACCATTCCGAAAGTTCCCTTTTGAACAAAAAAAGAAGTATCGAAATCGGTTAACCTGGTAACGAATGATCGCTGAACATACATAAAAATAAAAAAAAATAAAAAAAACAAAGATACTGACGAATCGAGAACCTCCTCCTTTTTTGAAGTCGGTTAAAAATTTAAAAAGTATTTTTTTAACAGAATTTTTTTTCAAGAAGTTATTTTGGCTGCAAATAATATATAATAATAATTATAAGTTGAGCAGGGCTATGACTGATACATTTTAACAAATCCTCCTAGCTAGGCTTGAATAGAATAGAATAGAATAGAATAGAATATGTTTATTTGCTTATGAACAGGGTGTACAGAAGATTTACAGGTAATTAATATGATCGATATGTATATCGATATATGTCGAAAATATATCGATATGTTTTGTTCAATGTATCGATATTTTTGAGCGATATGTTTTTTTTTATATATTGATGTATTGGTGATTGATATAAATTTCCAACTATCCAAAATCGTTTTTTTTTTTAACGACAAACGAATTACTACATTTTTAATAGTCATAATAGTAAACCAAACTTTAGATGATTAAAATATGTTAGGGTAATATACTATTTTAGAGCGCAAATATTATTTTAGAAATTACCGATATATCAATATTTATTTGCATTTCTGACATCCTTACTCCTAGGGTTGTCATGTTTATAGTCGGAAGCACGCTTAGCTTATAAATGCGTTAACCAGTGAAATGAAAATCTAATTCATATTTCATACTTGGCCCTGCCTCACTTCATGATTATACTTTAACAAGTTTTTAGTACAGGTTATTATTTGTTAGTTATTACTTGAATAAATATTCTATAGGTTGCACTAAGAAGTGTCAACAGATGAGGAGTTTCCTTTTCTAAATGTTTTATTAATAAAATAGCAAGTCAGTGCTACTAAATTAAGCGCTAAGAAGTTTTTTGCTATGGAGAATTACCTGTCCAATAGAGAACCTCCTCCTCTTACAAATCAGTATAAAAAGTAATTTATAATAGGAATGATTCTTCGCCTATCGATTATCAAAAATCATTGGACACGTATTTTTCCTTTTTTTATATTTAAAATGTTATAGAGATATGTTAATTGATTGACGGAGTTTATGAAAAATTAAGTAAATGATTTAAAATTTATAAAACAATTAAAATTAATGTTAATAAAAAAATGCTATTACACAATTTAATATTTTTTATTACATTAAACGAATACTTAAATGACAATAATCTAAAACATTAAATGAAATCTAAAGATAAATAAACAATGTTTAAAAATACTATTTATTTGATTATGTTATTCAATATATTATTCAATAATTATCATATGATTTCTTAATGTATTTTAATTCTTTACAACTTCTTAAAATAAACAAATTGATCTAATTATGCATGGCGTCATCCTCTCTGCCCACAATACCTATCTTATTGTTGTGCCCTACAGGGTCTATAATGATCTGTTTTATGTACCTATTTATAACACCTGTGTAACATTATAGAATGCAATAAATATATATTGAATTGAATTGAATTAATTTAAAATGTCGCAAGACGTCCGGTCTTAGTACAACTTTTACTAAGAAGTGACGTCACGAGCCTCCACTCTCGTACCTTAAGACGCATTATCTCTACTTCTACAGAAGAAATAAATGTCCATTATTTTTTGATAATCTAACTGAAGGAGTAAATAGAATTTCATTTTCTTTACCCAGTTGTTATCCCGATTATATGTACAGAGTAAACAAATATAATATATTTTTTCTATCTACCATTAGAATATTATTCTAATGGTAAATTGACAAAAGTGCCTTTTTTTATAAATACTATAGTAAACAGAACATTATTAAATTTTAATAAACGTAGTCTTACAACAAGGCTGGCTCACTACGAATTCAGAGCCACAAGCGTTAAGAGTCATGTCTTCATCCAGATACCTGATTACCCCGATAAGGTTGCTGGACGCAGCCGGTGGCAGCGCGCCAAGCTGAAACGGATTAGCGGGACTGTCTGATCTTTGAGAAATGTGCTGTGGAATTTGGTATTACGAGATTTGGAGTTGGATACAGTAAATAAAACTTACGTAATAAGATAAATAAGCCTAATACATCCCACTGCATTGCACAAGCCTCACTTTAACTATAAGGCGGTTTGGGCAGTACTCCACCACGCAGGCCCAGCGGAGTGGTGTTGTAAGGCTAGTAGAGTTGTAAATTGACGGTCATATGCTATAAGCGTCCGTCATTTATGATAAAAGCTCAGTCACATTGGACATTTATTGTCACGATGGTTACATCTTTTTTTTAGGATAAATTTAAAAACAGAAGAATTCCTCTAAAGTAAGTCTTAAATGTTAAGTATTTGTCAATAAAAACATACAATAAAACATGTCATTGGATCTGGATTGAACTCAAAAAAAAATCGCGCGTAACGATACGACGCTTTTTAGCTTGTTCGTGCAGAAAGATAAAATAATTTTAGAAATTTCATTTCATTTAGATTATTACTACCAAAGCCTGTCTTTCTTATAATAATGCACTTATTTGTGACCAAATTTTTTTTTCATAGTTTGTCAATGGAATTGGTTGTGACGTTAGTGACAATAAGTGTTCAAAATGTCCGGTCACATTGAGAAAATGTCCAATTGGCTCGGTCATATTGGTCAGACATTTATAACCTGACGGACACTTTACAAGTCCAAAGGCTAGTGACTAAATTTCTTGATTACATGTGATATTACTGTCATTCATTATTCTAATCCTAAGGTCAGTAGCCAAAGCACTTGTATTATAGAAATCAGAAACAGTGATAGTACCACAACACCCAGACTCGAGACAATATAGAAAAGTTCATTTGGACATTCACCCGAATGGAAACCGTACCCGGGACCTCCGAGACCTCCGTGGTCGTCCATCGGCAACGAAGGTCGTCACTGAGTATTAAGTGTTTTTTTTTCTTTTATTTTGGCACAAACAGTCATTATATAAACAGTAATATATAGCTCGAACCAAATTTAAACGTGTCCTCCGAACCACGGCGACGCTTGTGACAAATGTCAGTAAATACGGTTAAAATGGTCACCCATCGACTCAATAACAAGAGCGACGTGGGTTTTTTGGTTTGTTATTCACCACCAAAGCGCAACTGACCCAAACCGGGAATCATACCTAAGACTCTTTGCCTTTAAGGTTAACCCGTTCACATCGAAACGGTCTCATGAGATCGCATAACAATAGAGTTTCTAATGTGTCTCGTTCACGTATGCTTGATCAGTCACCATACCAATTACACCAAAGTGTTTTGTATTTTATTTTTCAAAAAAAAATGTAAATCTGATTTTTGACTAAACTGCAAAAATACTTCACCTTAGCTCTTGGACTATAACGGCGGCGTAGTAATAAAAGCTACTTACGGTGTTATGGAAGAGACAGGGTAAGCCTCGCTTGGCAATGGGACGCTGTTTGTCATAGTGCCTGCGCGTTATCAATAATATGAATATGCATTATTTTCTGTAGATGACAACTGAGATGCCGTTCGCGCTGGAAATCAATTAATGGAGATACAAATCTATACTTAATATTATCAAGCTAAAGAGTTTGCCTGTTTGGTTGAACGCGCTCATTTTCGGAACTACTGGTTTTAATTAAAGAATATTTTTTTGTTCTATAATCCATTTATCGAGGAACATTTACATGGAATTTTAAGGGTCAGAGAATAATAGGCTACTTTTTATCTCAAATAATGCAGTTCTAATCAGATAGCATAACACTTGTGTTCAGTGCCAGTCAATGAGAGAACAATGTTTTCGTTTGCACCGACTCCAAAAGTAACTGATTAGGTACTTAAGTGTTAAGATTATTTTTAGCGTTTTAGTTTTTTTAAGATCCAGCTTCCTTCTAGTAAGACAATTAAGTACTACAATTTGTACTGAAATTAGCGTGAGCCAATCCAAAACAATCCTTTTACACTCATAGTTAGTAACAAAATCTAAAAACTTACGTTTGATTCAAAACAATGTAGTTCGTTAAGCCTGTCATATGAGTATGTCATTTATTCCACCAAACATGGCCATCGCTGGTGGCATAAATCCACTGTTTATACAAGAGGCGTATAAAATCCATCTCAGAGCGATCCGTCGCCGCAATATTTTATTCATACGGCGTTTCCACTGTGTACAGTCCGAGCAATAAAATGTCAACGTTGATAAATTTTCGTATTCATCTCTTCACAATACATTGCAAAGCAACAGCCTTTACATTTGTGTCACGTTTGACAGTTTGATTGTTACTTTACTGGCACAGCAGAGCAGTTTTTTTTTGTGTGGCAGCATTTAGCATATCGAAACATTAAGTAACATTCAACGACGACCTCCGTAGCTAAGACGCGAGCACGACGGACTTGGCGTCGCTATCTCTGAGGTCCCGGGTTCGATTCCCGGTCGGGTCAATGTAGAAAACGATTTTTTTCTATAATTTCCTGGGTCCCGGGTATACTGTCGGTGTTCTGATTTCTATAACACAAGTTGCTTTAGGTATGTGATGTTGTTCGACATTGAACAACTATCTGCAGATCTTTTTTGTTATTTTTCCCAGTAACGCTAGTGTGATGAAATAAATTGTTTAGGCATAGATCGTATTTTTGTTTGTAATGCATTGTGTTAGTTAAAACTTAAAAATTTGCATACAAATATATATTTTTTTAAATTTTTTGCTTTACCCATGGTTATATAATGCTAGCTAATAATATTTTTTTTAGGTTCTTGTACTCATCTTACTCACGTTTAACTTTATTGTCATGCAAATATTTATAAGATACAATACAAAACAATAAAAAAACCTTTAGTAAATTACTTAACTTTCAAAAACATGGTACAAACGCACACTTATAAATAAGAAAATAAATTAATAAATTGTTGTTCACAATCACACTAATTATTTTACTCCCAAACAATTTTTTTTATGATACATAAAAAATATATGAATTATTTTACATACGTTTACATTTTATTGCTCCTGATTGTACAACTGCGGTTTCCATCTGTCACACCGGGACGGACAATTATTTAATAAGAAATGAATTATATTTTTTGTTTGATTATAATATGGGGTGCTATAAAGGTAGCAGCCAGATGTATAATAAAAGAAACACTTGACAATAGCTACATAAGTACACCCTAGATTGTTTTCTGAATTGGTATATCTGACAAGGTCTTTGGAGTCTTTGGCGATGATCAGGGATCGTCCGAAGAGTTTAAAGGAGAGATTTGTCCGGTAGAAAAATAAATACAATAATGTAAATGTTCTCTGTTGTTTTGTGTGTTAGCAGAATGCCTACTCAAAGTAGTACTAAATCCATCAAAATGCTGTCTCTTGGACTAAACTCATATAAGTCATCTCTACTCGTTACATTTGTCACTGCACCTTATAGACCAAGAGATTAACTGCAGTTTTTTAAGGCAAATTGGAATTTTGTACTGTATTTCTATTGCCAAGAAATTACAAGGACGATATTGCACCAATGCGGGTCCAAAACACCTGACAAAAACTCTTCTCGCAGTTACAGTAGAGTGCTACTATTGTAAGGCATTTCTGAACGCAGTACTGTTTCGAATGCGGGGGTTCCCCCCCTTTAGTGTTTGACGTATGTTCTGTCTCTCTCGCTCGCTAAATAGCGAAAGTAGAAAATAAATGTATTTTAATTGTTTTTGTGGGTTATTTGGGCTTCTCTTCACTATGTATGATAGTATTTAGTTTATGTACATCGTTATTTACTGTATGTAGTTTATGCTTTTAAAAATAATTCAGACAGATCTTTCATTTGAATTTGTATCGCCTATATCGCACCACCCACAAAACATCTCATTCATTCATTCATTCATTTATTTATTGCATTGCACATGACTTATCTCTGTTTAGCCTAATGGTCGACTGGTAGAGAATGCCTCATGGCATTAAGTCCACCTTTTGTATGTTTTTTTTTCATCTGTGCAATAGTCTAGAAATAAATAATAGAAATTGTCTTGATGTTAGCAATAAACATTCATATATGAATTTTGCCAGAGACGTCTCCTACCACACCGAGAAGAGAGAATTTAGAACAGTATTTTTAAAATGATTTGAATCGAATGATACGCCTGTCTCATGTAAGACAACTCTTGTGGCTGATTTCAAATGAGGTATTTCAAACGTGCAGCAAGTAAGAAAAAATTGGCCAAGTACGAGTCGGACTCAAGCACCGAGGGTTCCGTACAAACCTGTCAAAACAAACAACACTTCCCCATACTAAACCGCCGACCAGCTGATTTCAGTTTGTATGGAGCAATGAATTTTTTTTTAGATTTCAATGTTGGTCCCATAGAAAAAGTTGTTGTATTTCCGCACCAGAATCAGCCGCTAGGAGAAAGTTGATGTTTTATTTATTTATTTATTTATTTATTTAATAGGAGCAACCAACAAATCTTACACCAATGATACAATTAACAAGTAACAGGTTTAAAATA
Source organism: Anania hortulata (assembly GCA_963576865.1). Lineage (NCBI taxonomy): Eukaryota > Metazoa > Arthropoda > Insecta > Lepidoptera > Crambidae > Anania > Anania hortulata. Next base: position 9,387,818 of record OY756417.1, on the reverse strand, counting down.
TGAGCTAAGTGTAGATTCTTGCCACGACTTGCAAATGTGAGTTATAGTTTACTTCTACAACAAATAACCCTGTATACACAATAATATGAAGGCAAAGAGTTGGTTTGTTTGCTTGGTGAAACGCGCTAATGCGCGTGAGCGTGCTAAGTGGTGGGTGGAAGCTAGTTTTACAAAGCACTCTGATTTTCAACCGACTTCAAAAAAGGAGGAGGTTCTCAATTCGACTGTATGTTTTTTTTTTTGTATGTATGTTACGCGATTACTCCGCCAATTATGAATCGATTTTAATGATTCTTTTTTTGTTTGGTAGATCATACTTTAGAGGTGGTCCCATATAAATTTTATCGAAATTGATTTAGAACTTTTTGAGAAAATCAACAAATATATACCCAGATAATATTTTGTTTGTGGTTCTTGTTACCTATCTTCGACAAATATGAGCCGATTTTGATGATTTTTGTTTTATTGAATAGCCTATACTTCAAAGATAATATGATAAAAGTTGGCAAAATAAAAATCACCCCTAAGGGTAGGAAAATAGGGGATGAAATCGGTGTACAGCAGTTAGATTAGGATTTATCACTAAAAATTGATGAAATAAGTAAATTTTATTTAAAAAAATAAAACCGACTTCAAAACACTAAAATGCAAAAAATAATCCTAACACTTAACTACCTAATCAGTTACTTTTGGAGTCGGTGCAAACAAAAACATTGAATCTCTCATCGGCTGGCACCGACTCCAAAAGTAACTGATTAGGTACTTAAGTGTTAGGATTATTTTTAACATTAGTGTTTAGAAGTCGGTTTTATTTTTTTAAATAAAATTTACTTCGATATTCGATATCGATATTCGATATCGATATTCGATATCGATATTCGATATCGATATTACAGCATCACTACCAAAAGGGTGGGTATTATTCAATTATTCGAATAGTTTCCAACTATCGAGTCAGTTGCAAACAATTTAACAGAAGTTATTGCTATAATCTGTATTGTTTCCTTTGAAGGGCCAATAAGTTTTGACGTATTTGCGCGGCTTATATAGGGTGAGTCAAACTGAGGTTTGGTTAATAGTAATTATACCCTATACAACGTGTTCTTTATTTATTTCCGGAAATTTAACCCCTTTTGTATAATAATTATTATATACTATATTATATTGCGTATGTTTTGTTATTTTTAGGGTTCCGTAGTCAAATGTCATAAAACGGAACCCTTATGGATTCGTCATGTCTATCTGTCTGTCCGTCCGTGTGTTACAGACAATTTTTTTCGAAACTATAAGAACTATACTGTTGAAACTTGGTAAGTAGATGTATTCTGTGAACCGCATTAAGAATTTTACACAAAAATAGAAAAAAACAGTCAATTTTGGGGGTTCCCCATACTTAGAACTGAAACTAAAAAAATTTTTTTCATCATACCCATACGTGTGGAGTTTCTATGGATAGGTCTTGAGGTTTCTTGTATCATTTTTTTCTAAACTGAATAATTTGCGCGAGAGACACTTCCAAAGTGGTAAAATGTGTGTCCAAAAAAATATATATGAGTACATTACCATGCAAACTTCCACCGAAAATTGGTTTGAACGAGATCTAGTAAGTAGTTTTTTTAAATACGTCATCAATCGTAAACCACAATTTACCTTTCATTTAATCAACTCAAATATAAAAATAAAAAATTGACGTTTTGTGGTAGGCTCACGAGCTGTCGTCTGTACCTACAAATTTGTACGGAACCCTCGGACTATTTGAAGAGCTGATAGCAAAAACCACTGATAACCGAGACCATATCGGACTTAAAATCATAAGAATCCACAATCAGACAGCAATGATGCCCGTCAGACCTGTCTGACCCTGTGCCTTAAAAATGCAAATAGGAGAAAAACTTACAAAATTAACATAATAACACAAAATAAAATAGCAACGACATAATTACGACATAACAGCGTTTTTTATAACCCTAATCTGGGAATTGAAACCTTGGCGTTAAAGACGAATTACTGTTCCAATATTTCAATCGGGCGGACAATTAATAAATTGAATGCTTTTTGTAATTGGCTCTACCAGCAATCCAACTTATTCTCCAACTACGAGAAATTCTAAAGTTTCTTAACTATCGTACTTCATTAAAATCTGTCTGTATGCAAATTAGTAGCAGGTATTTTAGCAATCTGAACCCGTTGCATATTGACTGCGGTCGGGGCGAGTATTCCGGGAATTTATATTGTCAGATGGAATACTACCTAGCTAGGTCTTGAAGGAACACTAAAGCTCGACTTGGCGTGGGCACTGCCGTGCCCCCAGATACTGTGAACAAGTGAGTTGAAAGGAAATGCCGACCATCTCGTCTTCCTTCTAGACTACTCTGGCGGCTGCGGGTTCGAATCCCGCAAGAAGCAAATGTGTGTGTGATGGTAAGAAGCATTTTGTCTTTGATGTTTATAAAGTTTATCCGTCATCTATTCGCCATTGACGAGCTCCAGAGCCGAAAGGCCAGCATACTGGACTTGGTGTCGATATCTTTGAGGATCCGGGTTTGATTCGCGGTCGGTCAAAGTAGAAAATTAACTTTAACGCCACGCCCCACCCACGCGATAACATATTTTCATTAAGACAGTTAAGCCAAATTAATCCATCTATCATCAAACTTTCGGATTTATAATATTAGTATGGATATGAATTATTGAGTGAGTACTTAAGTAAGATCTTTTAATAAATAATTACAGACAGCAACCTACCACAAAACGTCCAATTTTCTGAATTCATATTGATCTCTATTTCTCGAACAAAGTTGAAAATCGATTTAATGACCTTTAACTTTTTGGGTAGGTTTACCGGCCGCTGACTGTACCTACTAAAGCTCTTATTAATACACTGCATTTGTAGCTTATTTCTATATTTGATTCGCAGCGAGTTTCCATAACAATCCCAAGCAAACATGGCGGAAGGTGGATATATTTGTCTTAGGTCGTGTTGTTTTCTCAGCGGTTTCTCCAATTTGCAATGCTAAGATAGTTATTTGAAGGTTAAAGCCTTGGCCACACAGCCGGCGGGACGCGACGGGACGGGATAGCAGCAGCGCGGCGTGCACGTCACACTGTGGGCGTGACTGTTTCGTTGACGTTCCTAATGAGATGTTAGATTATTCCACTGTCTATTATTAAATCAATAAGAAGTTGGAAAATAATACTTTTAATACAGAACGCTACGTGACTACTAATAAAATAAAATGAAAAAAACGAAATTAAATTAAATTCATTTGCATATGAAAAAGGGTACATTGTGGATGGAATTGCAGTATAATATTTAGCTTTTCCTAAGTACGATTACCATGTAACACCATCAAACCGTCCCGCTTACGCCCAACGACAGGGCGTCGCGTCGCGCCCTGTTGTGGGCACGCCCGGTGGGACGACGACGGATCCTGTTGCGCACGGTGCTGTGTTTTGTCAATATAGACATCAGTACATTACAAACACTGGCGTCGCGCTGTGTCTCCGTTGCGCCCCGTCGGCAGTGTGGCCAAGACTTTAGAGCGCCCTCTAAGGGTAACGTCGGTCGATAATATAAATAATCGCTGCTGTGATAATTAAACTAGCCGTGTTTTAGGATTAGGATCGTAGTCTAATGTACGACAAGGAAAAAGCCATAGAAGGGGAAATAATGTGCATGCCAACTCACGGTAGATACGTAATCACGTATCCCGAAGCCTCCACATTAAGAAATTTTTGTGGTGGTGTTCTTCAGGAGATGAGTAATACTTGGAGTCCAGGTATTGATATATTTGGTAAACTTATTTAACTATATATACAAAAATCAGGTAAAATCTTACTGGCTAAAAATATAACTAACAAATCACACTGTACAAATTATGACCAATAGGAAACTAGCAATTAGGTTTTGTAGAATGCTGACACAGCGAGCGAGAGGTCTTGGCCCTCTCACGTGGGTCGCGGATTTGTAGAGCGAGACGGCCTATCTGTGCGTCTCGCGCGGAGGACGTAAATGAAACCGGCGCGCAGCTCGCGCGCTCGGCACTCCGTTGTTATCACTGCGATGATAATGATTATTGAGCTCCCATATCATAATTCACTTTAAAAAAGGAAAGTATGCCTATAAACAATACAAGCCTTACCTAAACTATGAGGTGGTGTGTCCCATACTCCACCACGCGCGGGCGCAGTGCGGTGGAGAGGTGTTGTAAGGCCAGTGACTTAACCTCACTTTCAGACGTTATTAATCCGCCCTAAGCTTAGACCTTCAAGACTAGTATCAAGCGATATTAGGCGGGACCAATTTATAATCTGCTTTTCGAAGCACGGAGATGCTTGTGATAAACCATACAAACCTGACGATACAACAAAAAATAGACGTAGAAATAGAAACGTGTGCCCATCTGATACGTTTAACACATCGTTTGCTCGCAGGTTTTTCTGTGCACAAGGACCAAAATTATGTAACAAATGCTATAATGCTTTGTTAAACTTCTACCCTAAAAACAAATATGAATGTAAAAATATACTAACAAAGTGGTTGTACTCAATGAGTTACCAAGAGACTGAAAACTTTATAATGAAAACTTTAAAATGAATTCCCAAAATTTTGTTTTGCTTCTTTTTAAGACTATGTATTTAAAAGATACCGACTGATTGAAATGCTAAGGTACTCTAAAATTGTATAAAGCCTGAGGGTGGAGACCTGGTGGTCTGCAACTCAAGTATATTTTTACTCATCATAGATCACCAGTCTCCACAAACAAGTGATTGACTACGTAGTTTACTTTAGTTTTAAGAACTTGCTTGTTTGTGGTGAGAAATAAATATATATTTTATTTATTTATTATTAAATGCCACTAAACATTTATTTATTTATTGGAAAATATTCACCAACAACATATCAGAAACATTACTGTCTACGACAGCACCATCTAGTGCCTATGTATTAGACTATTGTAAGGGGTGACATCTTTGACAGCAAGTTGGTGTGGCACCGAATGCAGAGATGTCGCCCCCATAATTGACAGTAAAACAGAACTGCGTTCTTTGATGTTTTAAACGATTAAGATTTTCTATGTCATTCCAATTTTGACCGTCGCGTTGTATCAATATATCCTATTTACCAAATATTTAATCAATCTTTATTTTCACTCTTCCAATCCTATTAAGTATCGTTCCTTATAATGTCTAAAGTCTGAAGCATTGCGTTACAGTATTTTTGATGACCGACGTGATATACGAAATTTAAAAAATGGAGTCAGATTGAAAAATTCAATATTAATGTGAAAAGTGGACGCTTCGCATATACTTCTACGTATTAGTTTCAGCTTTCAGAAAAAGGAAGTTACAATAAGGATTGGATTGAATTCTACCAATTTCTGTTCGAGGACGGAAAATTTTCAAACAAGTGACGACGCGTGGACGGCAATTGTTTTTCAAGCGAGCATCGCCACAAACCTAAGAACAAATGGGATTGATAGAAAACTAGCTCATAGTCTTGGTTTGGACTTCTGTCATCAAGTAAGTGGGCTGGCATACTAATATCATAATCATTTGAACAATTTTTTCTGGTAAATTTTACTCGATACAGTAAATTTCCAAAATGGCTTCGTCTGGTGACGAATCCGACATAACCATTATAGACTCGAAATTAAAGAACCTTATTAGAAAGCGTGGGGTCGTAAAGGGGAGACTCACATTGTTTAAGAAATATCTATCTAAATTAACCCTACATTTACCGGCTGAGCAATTGATTGAACTAGACTTAAGAGTCAACAATATGATTAGTGCTTTTTCAGAATTTCAAACGGTACAGGACGAAATTGAGGCAATAAGCTCCGATGTAGAGCAGCAAATGATTGAACGGGAGGAATTCGAGAATTCTTATTTTCAGTCTTTGTCTTTAGCCAAAGGGTATTTAAAACAAGACACTACCATTGACAAAACGTCAAAACCAAATTCAAGTAGTGAGTCTTTTAATGAATCTATAAAATATCCCGATATTACGTTACCTACCTTTAGCGGGTGCATTACTAACTGGATAGAGTTTCGAGATACTTTTGATGGATTAGTCAACAAAACCAATTTAAAACCTATTCAAAAATTCAAATACTTAAAGGGTTGTTTGACTGATGGTGCGCAGGAAGTAATAAGTTCTTTGGAATATGGTGAGGATAGTTACCCAATAGCATGGCAAATACTGTGCGAAAGATATAATAATCCTAAAATGCTAGTTTACAGCCATCTAAAGGCGCTATTCAATGATAATCAGGTAATTACTCAACCCACTCAGTTGAGGTCTTTATCGGACAATATTTCAAAGCATCTTCGTACTTTAAAATCCCTTAAAGTACCTATTGAGAGTTGGGACGTATTAGTAATTTTCTTCCTTACTTCAAAATTAGAAATACCAATGCAACGGAAGTGGGAGGAAAAAACTAACTCTTGTGAATTGCCGACATTGCAGGAATTCAAGGCGTTCTTGCGTAACCAAGCTAACATCCTGGAGTCAATAAGTCTTGCTCATGATGGACAAGCAGAAGCCCGAGTTGATACATCGAGGAAATTTCTGGTAACCACGTCCGCTTCGTCACAGTCGCACGATAAGGTACCACTCAAACCAAATAATAAACGTAGTCAATGTCGTAACTGTGGGGAAGGGCATTACATAAACCAATGTACTAAGTTTTTAGCTTTGAATGTGCCGTCACGCATTCGTGTTATAAAAAGATTAGGTCTTTGCGTAAACTGCTTGGGCTCAAATCATATATTTTCTAACTGTCGTTCAAGTAATTGTCGAACTTGTAAAGGCAAGCATCATACACTTTTACATATCCCTCGATCCACAGCTGATCCTCAGCCAAGGGAACAACCTACGGCTGCATCGGTCGAATCACCGATAGTAACAACAATGTTTACCAACCAACATTCGAATGATTCTATTCAGCATAAAAATATTATTTTATCCACCGTTCAAATCAATGTGGTTGATAATAGAAACCAATTGCATACTATGAGAGCTTTGCTCGATTCAGGCTCACAATCTAATTTTATTACTGAACGAGCATTCGCCAAACTAAATATACCAGCAAATAAAATTAATATGGAAGTATTAGGATTTAACGAAAATGTGACACGGATTAATAAAACTTGCAGGCTCACTTTTCATTCAAAGAACAATCTGCTTATGTCCAAGTTATCTTGTTTTATTGTACCAAACATAGGGAACTTACCCAATTATACCAAAGAGTTTCAAACTTTTAATATCCCTCAACGTTTCGATTTGGCAGACGAGTTATTTTTCCAAGGTGGAGAGATAGATATTATTATCGGTGCTGAACATTTTTATCAACTTTTATGCATAGGTCAGCATAAATTAGGCGAGGGTCTTCCCATTCTTCAAAGAACCCGACTAGGTTGGATAGTGTCAGGTGCTATCAATGTCTCCAGCCTAGAAGGGGTACAGCAAAGGGTTAGTTGTAAACTTACCATTAATAACGATTTAAAAAGATTTTGGAACATGGATGAATGTCAATTAGATACTCTTTTACCAAATGATGAGATAACTCAATGTGAGAAAGTGTTCAACTGTCACACGAGACAAGCTTCTGATGGTAAATTTGTTGTCACCTTACCACTTAAGGAACCAATGACATCCCTGGGTCAGTCGAGACCAGTTGTTTATAAACGATTCAAGTCACTAGAGTCAAAATTTGCTAGAGATCCTCAATACAAAGAAAAATATGTAGCTTTTATGAAAGAGTTCAAGGATGCGTGTCATATGGAAAGGACTAATACATCTGAACCCTGCAATTACTTACCTCATCATGGGGTTGTAAACCTAGATAAATCTACCACTCCTCTTCGTGTTGTAATAGACGCTTCATGTAAGACTAGCACCGGAAAATCCTTAAACGATATTCAATTTAAAGGTACAACGAACCAAGACGACTTAGTATCAATACTATTAAGATTCCGAAAACACAAATATATCGTAAGCGCTGATATTGAAAAAATGTATCGTATGATACATATTAATCCTAAACAACAACATTTACAATGTATTTTATGGCGTGAAAACCCCACAGATCCCTTATTAACCTATAAACTAACCACGCTTAGTTTTGGTTTAAAGTGCGCACCGTACTTAGCGACGCGGTGCCTTTTACAGTTAGCAAGGGAGTCTGAAGATCGATTTCCTGTTGCAGCTGCTGCTATAGCTAGTGATTTTTATATGGATGATTTGAATCTAGGCGGTGATGATGAACAAACCATCGCGGAAACAGCCATTTTAATAGACCGAATACTGCGTACGGCAAACTTTAACCTACGAAAATGGAATTCTAATTCCCAGCTTATACTCGACGCTGTTGATGGTTCTAAGCAACAAGTAAATAAAACAAACACTATGTTTGAAAACCATCTTAACATTCAAAGGGTGCTAGGGCTCACGTGGTGTAGTACCAATGACACTTTGACTTACACTTTCAAAGACAAATCGGATAAGACACCGTTAACCAAACGTAAGGTTTTATCGTTAGCGTCAGCTATTTTCGACCCACTTGGCTTATTGCAACCGATTATTATAATTGCTAAGTGTTTTATTCAAAAATTGTGGAAATTAAAGACCAATTGGGACGACACTCTCTCAAACGAGTTGGCAGTCGAATGGTTAACGTTTTATAGCGAATTACATTCACTAAACTCTGTAGTTATAGAAAGGCATGCGCTGATCAGTGACCATGTTCTGCTCGAATTGCATGGGTTCTCTGACAGCTCGCTCGTTGCTTACGGAGCGGCGATATATATACGAACTATAGATAACTATGGAAACATAAAGGTATGCTTGTTATGTGCCAAGACTAGAGTAGCGAGAAATGAAACAATACCTAGACTTGAATTACGGGCTGCACTGTTATTAGCAAATTTATTTAGGAAGGTATACGAATCTTTAAAATGCAAGTTCTCACATAAATATTTTTGGTGTGATTCCAATGTAGCCCTGGCTTGGATAAAATCCCAACAACTCGACAAATTAAATTGTTTTGTTAAAAATAGAGTAAGCGAGATACGGAAATTAACCGAAATTACCGACTGGCATTGGGTATCATCCAGTGATAATCCAGCGGACTTATTATCAAGAGGCCTGCACGCAGACAAGCTAGTTACCTGCTCGTTGTGGTGGTCAGGACCTACATGGTTGTCTAAAATTATTGAAAGGTGGCCTTTTCAGCAAGCTTTACATCAACCCCAACTGATCAATGAGTTTACCGAGTCTTATTGTAATGTTTCTATGACCGTACAACCAAACGAATTATTTACTAATTTATTTAAAAGATGGTCAAATTTACAAAAACTATCTCGCTGCATAGCTTATGTTTATAGGTTTATAAATAATTGTCGGAACCACTGCGATAAGTTGAGTGGGCCATTGTCTATTAAAGAGATAGTTGATGGAAAAAATAGGTTAATTCAAGTATCACAAATAGAATCGTATCCCACAGAGTACAAGTTACTTCAAAATAACAAGCCGCTACATAAATTTTCAAATTTATTAAGCTTAAATCCTTTTATGGAGAAAGGTCTCATTAGAGTAGGTGGTAGATTAGTCTTGTCACAATATAACCATGACAAAAAACACCCTATCGCGTTACCAAAAAATCATGATATAACCAAACTCATTTTACAGGATGAACATGTAAGATTACTACATGCTGGTCCCCAGTTGTTGTTATCATCTATTCGAGAGCGCTATTGGCCAATACATGGAAAAACTATGGTTAACAAAATTGTACACAAATGCGTTACGTGTTTCAGAGCTAAACCGACATCACCAATTCCTATCATGGGAAATTTACCACCGTCACGGGTTAACCCATCTGTTCCATTTCTCAGTACGGCCATTGATTACGCAGGTCCATTCACGTTAAGAGACAGAAGGGGACGTGGTTACAAGACGAGTAAATGTTATATAGCTATTTTTATTTGTATGACAACGAAGGCAATTCACATAGAGTTGGTTTCTAGTTTGGAAACCTCGGCATTTCTTTCAGCCTTCAAGCGATTTGTATCCCGAAGGGGCAGGCCAAAGGAATTGCTAAGTGACCAAGGCACCACCTTCCGGGGTGCTAATAATGATTTAATTGTTCTCTATAGATTTATAAACGAATATACTAATGAACTAATGATTTCCTGTGCAGGCGAGGGGATCAAATGGACCTTCTTGCCGGCCTACAGCCCACACATGGGGGGGCTGCACGAGGCAGGCTGTAAAGAGTTGTAAATACCACCTAAAACGGGTTTTGGGTCAGGCACTATTGACATACGAGGAATTTTCCACTTTACTTACACAAATAGAGGGAATCTTAAATTCTCGTCCATTGTGCCCCGTTCCTAGCTCAGATGATGATGATATTTGTTTTCTAACCCCAGCCCATTTTTTGATTGGCAGAACGCCCATTTCCATGCCCGATTATGAGTATGTAAATACCCCAACTAATAGACTCAATAACTACCAACAGCTTCAACAAATGCAGCAAGATATTTGGAAGCAATGGTCCAGAGATTACATAGGACTGTTACAAGTTCGTACAAAATGGAGAAGCTCCAAGGGCCAAGATCTGAGCGTCGGCACTATGGTGTTGGTGAAGGACGCGCGCTTGCCGCCCTGTCATTGGAGACTGGGACGCATCGTCGGGTGCTACAAGGGAGGCGATGGCGTCACAAGGGTCGCTGAAGTTCGCACGGCGACAGGAACTATCAGAAGAGCATTTAACAATATATGTCCACTGCCGTTAGATTCCTAAGTAATTGTTATTATTATATACTTATGTTTAGTGTGACCGTTTAATGTCAATATTTTATAATTGTTGGTAACGAGGAAATAAATTATTTTCGTTTATTGTTTTAATGAATAAACCATAACCAAGTGATAGGTAGTCAAGTATTAATTAGACAGGTTTACTAATTTTATTCAATGATCCAGTAAGTTCGTTAGATGTTTTAATTACCTTAGGTGGGAGCATGTCTACGACAGCACCATCTAGTGCCTATGTATTAGACTATTGTAAGGGGTGACATCTTTGACAGCAAGTTGGTGTGGCACCGAATGCAGAGATGTCGCCCCCATAATTGACAGTAAAACAGAACTGCGTTCTTTGATGTTTTAAACGATTAAGATTTTCTATGTCATTCCAATTTTGACCGTCGCGTTGTATCAATATATCCTATTTACCAAATATTTAATCAATCTTTATTTTCACTCTTCCAATCCTATTAAGTATCGTTCCTTATAATGTCTAAAGTCTGAAGCATTGCGTTACAATTACAATTCAGAGTAATATGAGTACCATGTGTAAAAGATGTCTTTATAGGTAAATACAGTTTTTAACGATTAGTCGACTTCAAACAATTAAATAAAACGGGAGTACTTTATGAACAAAAAGAAAAACATTAATTACATAATAACAGGAAAAAGTTTATCTGAATTTATACATTATTAGCTGACCCAGCGAACTTCGTACCGCTAATAAAAGTTGTCTCTCTCTATATTTTCTCACTTTTCAAACCTTCCCTGATCTTCTACAAATGTTCCAAAACCAAAATTAGCCAAATCGGTCAAGCCATTCTCGAGTTTATATACGATATATTATATAAACGAACAGCGATTCATTTATATATATATAGATTATTACTTTTTTTTTTTAAAAGAATCGGATACTGTCACACACTTCCTTTTAAACGCCTGTTTGCATTTCTGAAAGATGTCGATTTTGCAATCTTTTAAGTTATTGTAAGTCCGCATACACCTGTACAGTGAGGCGCACTTACATAATAATATGGTTGGAATGGTAACCCATCCAATCACAACAACGGCGTAGGTGGCTTAACTTTGGTAATCACTACCAAAGGGGTGCCTTTACTGAGCTAGAACCACAAGCAACCATTAACTTAAGATTGCTCATGTTATAAATATTAACTGTTACAAAAAGGAAACTATAATTTTGTTTATAATAACTGTATAGCTCATATGAAAACTGTGTGACCGTTTGTTTTCTAACAAAGAAATAAAATTGCTATTGTCAGTTTGTTTCCAACTTTGCAGTCTCGTTAAAACGTGGTTCGTTAAAAACTGATCTTTCTATCTGGGTAGGGTTACCAGCTAAAGGAAATAATGTATCATTACATACAAGATGTAATTGTTTTTCTCCGACCGATCTTGTGCTCCTCATGGGCCCGGAGTCCGTTGGAGGGCTTTGGGATTCTCTGGTGGTCCAATGTGCCGCTGCGTCACTCGCTGCACGTTCCAGCGTCGGAGGTTCCCGCCGAAAATCAGCGTCGTGATAAGTCTGTGGCTGTCACGACAAATGCTGAGCACCTTTTCGACACAATATCTAATTTATATTGTTTTGTATATTATTATATTATTTTCTCTTGTTTGTCGAATAAACGTTTCTTTCTTTCTTTCTTTCTTTCTAATTGACATAACGCAAAATCTCTTAGGGGCTGATTATGGTGCTCATATGCAACAACCTTTTTATGTGACCATAATAGTCACTTATTCAGTATATGACCTATATAAATATCTTCCGGGCACTTAAAGTTTGCTTAGCTTAGCATAGCTTTGCCCTACCACCGCTTTGGGACTACATAATTATCGGCTGGTGTTGAGAAGAAACGGCGCAATAAAATCAGTCTCTCTTAAAAGCCTTTTAATGGGACATACAGTTTCAAGACACGTAAGAAGCGCTGAGCAGTACACTATTAAAGTGTCATCAACCCATAAGCAAGTTAAGTGCTTTCTTTTTGATGCCATTACAAAACTACTGAGTTAAAGAAATCACTTCTCTATTCAAATAGATTGGCGGTCGACACTTTAGTTTGTAGCGACATCTATCTCGCCACATACGAACTAAAAACTGACGTATCCTACATCGCGATATTAAAGTTATCGGAGCGATTGAAGCATATAAACAAGAACCCGACAACAACCGTAGGGCAGTAGCCCACCAGACACTACACCCGTCTGGTCGGACGATCCTTACTTTTCAGTGGATGAGGAACTTCACACCCTGTTCCTCGACCCCCCCCCCCCCAAACTGGTCATCACTCGCCTTCAAAACCGCGGGGGGGGGCGTTCTGAGTTTAAGGAAGTGATCGTTTGCGATTTCGATGTTTGTCCCATAGGAAAAGTTTCTATAATTATTACACAACAGTTTCTCCTATTGCTGCCGTGTCAGATATTTGTAAAGCACTTTATACAGGGTGACCGAGAATCACTTTAACAGTATCTTCTACGCATTAAAAAAAATATTCCGATGAATTGAGAACTTACTCCTTTTTTTAAGTGGGTTAAATTTTTTATTTTTTATTATAGCCCCGATATTAAAATCTGAAGAAAAAAGGTCACCTTGGCCTCTATACAACAGTGATATACCTTGACGTTAATGTATGGAGTTGTGTTCTTTTTGTGGGTTCTTTGGCCACATAGTAAAAGCTACCTCTGTCACCCCATATAGGTGACACACTTTCGATTAATAATCATCGACTTCCCCAATATATAATATAGTATGTATTATAGTATGTATTTATTATTGTCTAAATTGATATGTATGTGTATGTATTTAACTCGTCTTAAAAAATATGTCGGATACTTTATACTCCGCCACTGACTACATTATCTGCATTACCTAAAGGTTGACTGGTAGAGAATGTTGTATAGCATTAAGTACGCCAATTGTACTTACTTGTGCAATAAAGTTTAAATAAATAAAAATAAATAGGTAAGTACTCTTAAGGAATGTATTTTTGTTAGTAAGTCGCATCGTAGTGTAAACCTATAATTGGCTGTCTGACGTATCGTAAACGATTATTGTAGATAGATAGATATATAGATACTCTTTATTGCACACCATACAAGTAAATTACACATGATTTTTACAGAAAGACGTACAATTAAGGCGGTCTTATCGCTAATAGCGATCTCTTCCAGACAACCTTCAGGTAGAGGACAACCATTAGAGAAAGGGGGAAATGGTGCAGAGTTCGTAAAATTCCTCAAATTTACCTGCTACAAATAGGATTGCAAAAATTTATGGCATAGAACACAAAAATGCATACAATAATAAATAAAACATTTTTTTATGAAAAAAATAACCGACTTCAAAAACACTAAAAAGCTAAAAATAACTTTTAAACAATCATACCGAACAGTTATTTTTGGAGTCGTTGCAAACAACCACATTCAAACATTCCACATCTGGAACCGTCATCAGTTTGATGGTATCATTCTCACCAGAATCATTTATTAAAATTTGATTTGTCGACTATGGCAAGGCTTAACTGTCTTAATGAAAATATCTTTTCGCGTGGGTGGGGCGTGCGTACCTTACTCGTGGAAGGCTATTGTGGCCAACTATGATCTCTTGCATCAGCAAATGATACTTTTTGAATGCAAATGCTTGACTTGTTGTTAAATATACTAAAATCGCTATATGTCTACCTATGATATTTTAGGAGTTCCCTCAATGCCTCATGGATTCCATCATCAGAATTGAATTTTTTTTTAAAATGGGACCAATCTTGAGGTATACCCTTTCAATTGAAAAAATAATTTTTCAAATCGGTTCATTATTGGCGGAGTTCTGAGGTAACAAACATAAAAAAAAACATACATCCGAATTGAGAACCTCCTCCTTTTGAGAATTGAGAATCCTTTTTTTGAAGTCGGTTAATAAAATATTATTAGTAGGAGGTAAGATTATCATAAGAATGTGCCTATTTCTGTAAATAAATAATTTTCTCGTCGCTGGCAGCCCTAGACACAAATGCATGATACGTATTCCTGGTAGAATGCATTCCGTTCACTTCACCACACATTTGCCTAGAGAATATTGATAGCTGGTATTCTATGCGGTCGATGAGAAATGAGATACTTTGTTGTGCTCGATATTCCTTTATGATTAGAAACGAATAGCAACGTATACGATTGCATATTTATGTTGGGAGTAGGGTTTGCAATCCGGATATCCGTATAAAACGGATATCCGTCATATTTTATATCCGAATAGTTCGTGCTTAAATTATCCGGATATCCGAATACCTAACTATATCGATTTAATTTCACAGAATTAACCGAGCTGCATTATTTTTTCAACCGACTTCAAAAAAGGAGGAGGTTCTCAATTCGACAGTATGTTTTTTTTTTTTTTTGTATGTTTGTTACGCGATTACTCCGCCAATTATGAATCGATTTCAATGATTCTTTTTTTGTTTGGTAGATCATACTTCAGAGGTGGTCCCATATAAAATTTATCGAAATTGTTTTAGAACTTTTTGAGAAAATCAACAAATATATACCCAGATAATATTTTGGTTGTGGTTCTTGATACCTATCTTCGACAAATATGAGCCGATTTTGATGATTTTTGTTTTATTGAATAGCTTATACTTCAAAGATGCTATGATAAAAGTTTGAAAAATAAAAATCACCCCTAAGGGTAGGAAAATAGGGGATGAAATCGGTGTCCAGCAGTTAGATTCGGATTTATCACTAAAAATAAATGAAATAAGTAAATTTTATTAAAAAAAAAAAAATCGACTTCAAAACACTGAAATGCTAAAAATAATCCTAACACTTAAGTACCTAATCAGTTACTTTTGGAGTCGGTGCAAACAAAAACATTAATCTCTCATCGGCTGGCACCGACTCCAAAAGTATCGAATTAGGTACTTAAGTGTTAGGATTATTTTTAGCATTTCAGTGTTTTGAAGTGGTTTTTTTTTTTTTTTAATAAAATTTACTTATAGTATATAAAAAATGTTGAAGCTGATAAGCGTTCAAAATTCAATTTAATACTTACAATACTCAATTATCTAACTAAACAATACAATAAATTACGTGATAAATATATATCCTCATATATTTTTCTGCGAGAGTCGAAAGAACGTGCATCGCGATTCGCACTACGCGATATTCGCGATACGCATTGCATTGCAGTGCTGCAACGAAGACACGAGCGAGGCAAAGCGGGGAAAGGTAGGTACGCTTCAATGCTGGGACAGTCAAATCAAATCAAATCAAATCATTTATTTGCTAAAACATGATAATTACAAGCTGTCGTGCACACGCTCTCTAAAGAAAATATGGTGTTGGTGTTAATAGAAGATTCAACAGGCGGGCGACGCTTTGCGTACAATTACATTACAACTTGGACATAATGCCACATCTATAAATGTAAGCAATCTATGAAAATGAAAATGAATGAAAATGAAAATCTTTATTATGTAACAAAAGTTTGGTTACAAGAGTAGAGGTTGACCATCTTCTATCGTCTATGTTTTTTTTATTTACCAATTTTTTTATTATTTGTTACGTACCTAATTCTATATACCCAATATTCAAAATTCGAAAATGAAATGGCGGGGAGGTCAGCTAAAACATCCGTTTTTTTTCACGTCTTGCTTAGAAGAACTTGCATTTGTTCTTGTTACATGACATACGAGGGCGGCACTGAAAATTTCGGGAATCAAGGAAGTGACAAAACATTACTATTTAAAAATGTATTTATTGCTTTTCAAAGTATTCTCCGCGAAATTAGACACATTTTTCCATACGACGGAACCAATCATTGAAGCAACCATTCCATTCGGAAGTTTGGGTCTCCAAAATGGCCGTTTTGTATGCGTCCTCAGCTTCTTCGGGTGATGAAAATCTCTGACCACGCAATTTATTCTTTATTTTAGGGAAAGTATAGAAATCATTAGGGCTTAGGTCGGGGCTGTACGGCGGATGGTCTAATAATTCTATGTTTTCTTGCTCTAAAAACTCTTATGTTCTGTGCGCGGTGTGAGAACTCGCATTGTCGTGATGGAGGATGATGCGGCGGTTGCAGTTCTCTTTACGGAGTTCAGAAACGACCTGTGGCAAACAAATGCTAGCATACTATTCTGCATTAACCGTTCTTTGTCCCTCAAGAGGAATAGTCGCAACATGGCCGGTTTTGGAGACAAACGTGGCCACCATTTTTTTTGCAACACTCCCTGAACGAACAATTTTTGTTGGCTTTAACTCATTTTAGAACACCCAAACTCGTGAATGGTTTTTTGTTTCGGGTTCGTACGCGTATATCTAGGATTCGTCACCTGATATCCATCGGGAAAACAACTTTTTTACACCTAATTGTTCATGCAAGATTATTTGTATTTGACTCATGCCAATGTCTAAAGTTGCCTGAATTTCGCGGTATGTCACATGTCGATCTTCCTCAATCAGCTTACGCACAGCATCAACGTTTTCTTGGGTGACTGCAGTTTTTGGACGACCTTGACGGGGATCAACTCGTAGTATCAACTCTACTTTGATGATTAATTTTAAATGTCTTTCCTGTAATTTAGGTAGTTACGTAAGATAGATTTATGTTGTTTTTTTATTATATGTAATATGTTTGACGACCGTCTGGTGTAGTGGCTCGCGCTCCAGACTACAAGCTAGGCGGTTGCGGGTTCGAATCACGCAAAGGCAATTGTTTGTGTGATGAGCAATTCAATTTCAATTCAATATATTTATTGCATTATATAATGTTACACAGGTGTTATAAATAAGTACATAAAACAAATCATTATAGATCCTGTAGGGCACAACAATAAGATAGGTATTGTGGGCAGAGAGGATGACGCCATGCATAATTAGATCAATTTGTTTATTTTAAGAAGTTGTAAAGAATTAAAATAATTAAGAAA
Source organism: Anania hortulata (assembly GCA_963576865.1). NCBI lineage: Eukaryota > Metazoa > Arthropoda > Insecta > Lepidoptera > Crambidae > Anania > Anania hortulata. The sequence goes on along the minus strand of OY756417.1, from coordinate 9,370,076 downwards.
TCATATGATAATTATTGAATAATTTATTGAATAACATAATTTTAAAAAATGGTATTTTTAGGCATTTAAATATTTATTTATCTTTGGATTTCATTTATTGTTTTAGATTATTGTCATTTATGTATTCGTTTATTGTGTAATAATTTTTTTTTATTAACATTAATTTCAATTGTTTTATAAATTTTAAATCATTTGTACCTGAGTCATGGATGTTTATAAACGTATTTTTGTATGTTTATCCGTTATCTAGTCACCATAGTACAAGCATTACTTAGATTGGGTCTAGATAACTAATACAATCTATTATTGATTTATCCATTCTAAATGCGAAAGTGTGTCTGTCTGTCTGTTACCTCTTCCTTCACGCTTAAACTGCTGAACCGAATTATTTCCTACTTTAATAATTATTAATCTGCAAGTGATTTCAAAGAGATTGATTAAAAAGAAGTTTTACGTAACGCAATTTTTGCAGTTTTTTGACCCTCCCTCCCCCTATGTAACGCGCGGTAACGTTTTTCTTACCGTTACCGTTATTACCGTCTTTAAACGTTACGTAACACCCAAGTGACCATTTTTACTTAAAAGTCAAAATTATGCTGCGCAAAATAGTTCCTAGTTAAAATGACGTACAATACAATGCAGGGATTCCCAGTAAAACATAAATGATAAGGGTTTACTTTTTATTTAAATAAAATAAATTGTGTTACGTAACGTGTTGCTTGACCCCCCTCTCGCCCTTGTAACGGATCGTAACGTTTGACAAGACCCCCCCTCCCCCAAATTGCGTTACGTAATACTTGAATGCTCGCCAAGAGGATCTTTTTTATTTAAAATTTTTATAAAAGTGTTTTGATAATAATAAGAATAACAATTGTGATATATGATTTGCAATTTTATCTTGTCTATAAGGACCCTTAATAAAAAAATGGTCTCCTCCTGTAACTTCTAAAATAATATGATGATAAAATGAATGCATGATAAATAAAAAAAAAAAAGTACATTACCAAGCAAACTTCCAACTGAAAATTGGTTTGAACGAGATCTAGTAAGTAGTGGGTGATTTTCCCAGCACCAAATCGTAAACGGCATGGCTGAAACTGCTAGTGCAGGATGGCACTTTTAACTTGTAATATTTTTTTTTAGATGAAAAATGTTGTCTCCTACAGCAGCCTACAAATATTTTTCCATTATGATTGTCGCTAATAAGGAAAAAAAATATATAAACACCTAAGTTTTTCATACCGGTGAAGCGGCACAATTTGTTTTTCAGTATACTTTTAATCATATAATAAAAACAGTTGATTTTTTAGGGATTTTCTTTTTTAAATTTAAATCCTAAATAGTGGCAGTACTTTATTGCGGAAACTTCATTACAAAATCTGTTGTATTTAATGAATGGTAAGTACAAATTCACGTGTCCAAATTTGATTTTTCACCGCGGTGAATTTTCGTTGTACGCGAATATCTAGGCATCCAACAACACTAGCTTCTCGCTACTGCGCAGTAAACTTGCGCACCAGGGACGCCTAAGCGCTTGATGTGAGAGGACGCGTGTTGCTTGTCTGGTGTTCCCACCAAAAACGTAAGTAGTGGGTTCCGGTGACTTGGGACCGCTTTTTTTTTCATTCACGTGAGTGGATAAAAGTTGTGATCCAATGATCCGATATGTTTATTAAATATATGTACTTTTACTTAATGTCGCCCGATCAAGTAGGTAGTATCAATTTATTTCTATCATAAATACTGTGCTTGTAGTGTTAACTTCTATTGGCTGTTTTTCATGACGGTGATCTCATTCCGGTGAATTCGGTGACCTAAATTGACACCGAAATGAGAAAAAATATCATTTCGGTGATTTTTTTTCATTTCGGTGAGAAGTTGTTCATTTCGATGATTTTTATCTTCATCTCGGTGTTTTTTTTTTTTATTCCGGTGACAAATTATTTCACTTCGGTGAAAAACAGACCATAATTTCTTTTGTTACATTTTAGTTGCACAAGGTGTTAGGGTCCAACGACTATTGGAGTATTAAATAAGACGCGGACTGTAAACGCATAGGATATATTTCTGGATAATTAATACTTTGATCGCGCCTACGAGGGAGGAACCGCGTCCGATGCCGATGATGGTCGAGAGGCTGAGTGCGGCGGAGGGCACCTACGGAGTGTGCCAACCGCCCGCGCATACGGAGAACGCCGATGATGCCCGAACTGGCTGTAGGCGCCAACATACTCCCCGGGTTGAAGAACGGACGTCTTCAATGAAGTGGAAGTGGACAGATGCAGTTAAAGGCCCGGCGTATGGTCCCCTTCTTCGTCTTGAGTTCAGCTACCCTCGAGACGCCGTCCACACCAGGATACGTCTTCATGACTCGCCCTAGTGACCAGAGCAATGGTGGAGTCTTCTCCTTGATCAGGACTAACTGCCCAGGCTTCACCTCGCCTGTGGATGCGAACCATTTCATCTTGGTCTGTAGCAGAGAGACATATTCAATATTAAATCGCTGCCAAAAATGCTGCTGTATGTGTTGGATTCGTCTCCATCGATCCAGACGGGTGATGTTGACATCAGCCACCTGTGGGTGCGGTACAGTTAAGAGTGGTCGTCCAATTAGAAAATAAGAGGGAGAAAGAGCCGAAAAATCATGAGGATCCGAAGAAAGAGGGGTAAGAGGGCGAGAATTAAGGACTGCCTCAATTTGGCATAAACAAGTTGTCATTTCTTCGAAAGTGAAATGAGTAAGATGTAGTAATCTTTTTAAATGGTGCTTACAAGATTTGACCGCACTTTCGGCCAAAGAATTAAAGTGAGGAGTATAGGCAGGAGTGAAGATGAATTCGATACCTTCCTGCGCTATCTCAGATGCAACATTTGAGCCAAGAAGGAACCTTTGCATCTCATTAGATGCGCCGACAAAGTTAGTCCCGTTATCGGACGTGATACTTCGAGGCTTGCCTCGACGCGCCACGAACCGATTTAGAGCAGCCATGTAAGCCTCAGTGGTGAGGTCCGTAACAAGCTCCAAATGTACAGCTTTTACTGCGGAACAAACAAAAATGCACAAATAAGATTTTAACAATTTACAACCTCGTCCCTTTCGGTCGGCTATTAATACTGGGCCGGCATAATCAACATGACAGTTTTGAAAAGGGAACTCTAACTGTGTTCTATTAAGAGGAAGCTGTCCCATGATAGGTTGCACATTTTGAGCTCTATGTCTGTAACAAATCACACATTTGTTAACAATCGATTTAGACAAGTTTTTACCTTTAAGAGGCCAATAGGTTTGGCGTATGCTTGCCAAAAGCAACTGAGGGCCAGCGTGTAACAGTTTAACATGTTGCATTTGAAATATAGCTTTAGTGATAATATGAGAACTACATAACAAAATAGGATGTTTTGTATCAAAGTCGTAGGGGGAATTATCAAGCCTCCCGCCTACGCGAATAAGACCATCAGTATCTAAGAATGGTGTTAATGTAATCAGCCTGTTTTTGTGGGGCAATGTCTTACCGGATTTCAGCGATTTATATTCGTCAGGAAACATTTGAAGTTGAGCACACAACAAAATTAAATTATGTGATTTTTTGATTTCAATTAAAGAGAGATTGCCACACAATTTATGATTTTTATTTTTTATGTTATGCACAAATCTACATAAATAGGCTACAACTCGTTGTAATTTTGTGAAACTAGAATACTTTGAAATTAAGTTTTGAATTATTGAAATATTAATGTTAGGTGTTACAAAAGCGGTACTACCACTACTGCTAGTATTATCTGCACTAACACTACTGCTACTGATGTGAGATACTACTTCGTGTAGATCACGCTTCACGACATTAGGCATCTTGGGCCACTCATTCTCATTTTTAAATAAAAATGAAGGTCCAGACCACCATAGATGAGTGTCGCCAATGACGTCAGCTCGTAAGCCTCGTGAAACGAGATCCGCCGGGTTGTCCTTCGACGGTACATAGCTCCAGGTATGACCACAAGTACTCTCCTGGATTTCGTTGACTCTGTTTCGCACAAAGGGTTTGAGTTGAGAAGATGGCGTTGACAACCAACCTAGAACTATCGTGGAGTCACACCAAAATCTACATTTGTCTATGTGCAAAGTAAGCGAGTCCACCACCTTTGTAAACAGTCTTGCACCTAACAAAGCGCCACAAAGTTCAAGCCTAGGCATAGTAGTAGGTTTTATAGGAGCTATACGGTTTTTGGACGCCAGAAGTTGGACGCGTATTGTGCCTGAACTATGGTTATAAGACCGAATATAAAGACAGGCCCCATAGGCCTTTTCGGAGGCGTCAGTGAAAACATGAATTTCCTGGATAGTTGAATCGTTAAATGAAACCCACCGAGGGATATGTAACCCATTTAAATGGGATAATGTGTGCTCGAATAAAGACCACAAGTTGTTAATTTCTAGAGAAACCGTGTCGTCCCAATCATATTTATCTAGCCACAAGCGTTGCATAATTATTTTAGCTTCGACGACGCACGGTCCAACAAGTCCTAGAGGGTCGAAAATTTGGCTTATAACTGAAAGTACATGACGTTTAGTGACCTTTTTTGACGGTTCTATATTTATGGAAAAGGTGAGCATGTCCGTGTCGCAAATCCAATGTAGACCCAATGTCTTAGACTGAGTGTTGCCTTGGCCTTGCTCAGAGAAGTCTATAGAATTGGTGGGGTCACCATTCTGTGGACCACTAATTTGGGATAGTATCTCGGGACTATTTGATTTCCATTTACGTAGATGGAAGTGGGCTGAAGAAAGGATAGATGCTACCTTTTTTGGAACTTCGACAGTTTCTAAAATTGTACTAGCAGAATGGAGAAAATCGTCGATGTAGAAATCACGTTGTATGGCCGACTTGACGCGACTGTCATCTACGTTGTCGGCTGACTAGACATTTAGTGGCCAAGTATGGGGCAGAAGCGGTGCCGTACGTAACTGTATTCAAAGTATATGTTTTTAGTGGTTCCTTAGTATCGAACCGAAAAATAATTTTTTGTAAAGGTCGTTGAATGGGATTTATTTCTATTGCTCTGTACATTTTCTCTACGTCGCCTGAAACTACGTATTTATGTTGGCGAAAGCGTATCAAAATGGAGAATAGATCGTCTTGAACGACGGGGCCAACCATTTGGAGGTCATTAAGGGACACTCCTGAAGAGGTAGCTGCCGAAGCGTCGAAAACCACGCGAAGTTTAGTAGTGGAGCTAGACTCCCGAATCGCCTCCACCTCGCCGTGGTGAGGAATAAAATAGTTCCCGTTAGAGCTATCAGACAAAGTGGCACAGTCTTTATCTGATGACATGTGACCTAGTGATTCATACTCGAGCATGAAATCAAAATATCGATTCTTAAAGATGGGATCACGGTGAAAACGTCGTTCTAACGACAGGAACCTACACTTAGCGTTTTCATAAGAGTGACCTAGTAAACTTGGATCTTTTTTTAAGGGCATTGAGACGACAAAACGACTGTCGTCCTTGCGAAACGTTGTTTCTAAGAAGAGCTTCTCGCATGATCTCTCCTCTAGAGATTGAGAATGCTTGGGTGAAACATAGTCTAGCTCCCAGAATTGAGAAAGATCGGGAGTGGGACTTAAATTTGTGAAATTACAAAATTGAAGACGAGTTTTACTCATTTGGCTTGATATGCTGCCTGATACCAACCAGCCAAATTTAGTTTCACATAACTTGGGAAGATTTTTACCTAAATCTATGGAATTTGATCCTAAGGCGTTCCAAAAGACTTCCGCGCCTACCAGGATGTCTATGACCGACGGAATATTGAAATTCGGGTCAGCTAACTGAAGACCTGGGGGAATAGGAACGTGACTGATGTCCACGAAGGAAGACGGTAAGACCTTAGTGATCTCAGGCAATACATGACATACGATATCTATATTGTAAGCACAGCATAAAGACTCGATTGTGAGGTGACAAGACTGTGTACTAGAAGAGATATGGTTATTGATACCTGTGACCTTGGTGCTCGTACCGCGTCGTGACAAACCCAGCTTGTCGCATAAGCTTTGCGTTACGAAGTTGGCTGTACTACCGTTGTCGAGCAGTAGCCGCGCAGTGTACTTCTCGCCCGAAGAGTTCAAGACGTTCACCAATGCTGTGGACAGTAAAACATGCGAAGAAGTAGCAAGCTGTAAGGATGTAGCTGATAAAGCGACGCCATCAGCTGCAGAAGGCAAAGGATTAACAAAAGGCTTTGAATCCTGTGATTCTAAATGTAAAAGAGTGTTATGTTTGATTTTACAATACTTGCAATGAGTAAGTTTGCAATGCTTAGCGTAATGACTTGGGCGTAAGCAGTTAAGACAAACATTTAAATCCTTTGCTTTTTGTATGCGATTTTCTATGGGCAAAGCTCTGAAAGATTCACACGAAAACAATGAATGACGTTGGGAGCAAAGCGGACAGCTTAGCAAGTTAGGTTTATTTAGATTGCGTGATTTTTGATTATTTTGTACATTTTTATTATAGTTACTATTTTTCTGAGTGTTATTTTTATTATCTTGTGTGTTTTGTAATTGTTTATTATTAGAGTGACTATTATTTAAGGCAACTAATATATTATTATTCGATAAGTTATGGTTCGTTTCAATTGATTCCAACAAGTCCGCTTTCCTGCCTACAAAGGTACAAAATTTAGTCAACGTGGGGTCAGTAGACAAGTCATTGCGATACTCTTCCCAGTGGCGACTTGTTGCTATGTCCAACTTTTTGGCCAATATAAAGATGAGAAGAGTATTCCAATGTTCAGTAGGTTGCTTTAATGTTGTAAGGGCCCTAATGTTTTTATTAGTTACATCGACAAGGTTACGAAGAGAGGTACTGGACTCCCTCAATACGGGCTCAACATCAAATATTGCCTGTAAATGATTATCAATCAGAAGACGATTGTTATTGAAACGCTCGCATAATAAGTCCCACGCAATTTTGTAATTATTCCCAATAAAATCTATGTTTTTGATAATTAAGGCTGCATTTCCCTGGAGTGAAGCTCGCAAATAGTGAAATTTATTTATCTGATCGATACTAGGGTTATCGTGAATTAATGAAACAAATGTGTCTCTAAATTCGAGCCAGTATTGATAGTTCCCATCGAAACTAGGAAGGTTGATCTTAGGTAGGCGAACAAAATTCTGATTAGAGGGTGCATTTGTGTTATTATTATTGGAGCTTGATACGGAACCTTTTGACGAAACTCCAAGCAGAGAGCGTGCGAGGGCCACCTGGCTAAAGTACTGGCGCTCGAACTCCTCGCGCTCCTCGAGCACAGCCTCTGGGTCCTCTGCGAGAATCTCGATTTCACTCTGTAATGTGTCAAATTCAGTGTACACAACTTCGAATTTATAAAAGCGTTCCTCAAGGTCCAAACGTTGCAACTGCGAAAGGCTGGATTCATTGTTTAATAATTTTAAATAATTAGAAAAAATTGTAAGCTTCGATTTAAAGGTGCCTCGTTTCTTGATCAACGTTTTCATGTCAGCCATTTTGATGAGTGTGTGCGAAATCAAATGAAAGATGCAAAAAACAGCAAAAACAGTACGAAAATAATGAAGACGAGTAGCGTGCAAAACAGCTGATAGATAACAGGTGCGAAGGTTTAGGTCCCGTTACGTTCGATACCTACAAGTATCGTGCGGTCGTCGACCGCGTGTGCGCAACACGTGCTTGGAAAAAAATAATAGGCAGACAAACTGGAGTGCGAATGCGTTTATGGCTTTTGAATATTCACAGGGAAGCAGTAAATGATTTATAATGACTACGAAAATAATTTAGTAAGACAATGGAAATGATTTTATAGCAAAAGTGGAAAAAATAAGATTGGAAAGCGATTAATTGGAACGACTCACGCATAAACCGTATTATACTCCCAACAGAAGGCGACATCAGCTTCTGGATCCTCTTCTTTCTTCAAGACGGCTAAGAAAACGACGATTCCACGTTGGCCCGGTCAAAGTCCACGGACCGGCGATGTGTAGATTCGCGGTACTCGGGTGGGACGAAAAAAAACGAATAAAGACGGCGAGAGGACCAGTGTTAGGGTCCAACGACTATTGGAGTATTAAATAAGACGCGGACTGTAAACGCATAGGATATATTTCTGGATAATTAATACTTTGATCGCGCCTACGAGGGAGGAACCGCGTCCGATGCCGATGATGGTCGAGAGGCTGAGTGCGGCGGAGGGCACCTACGGAGTGTGCCAACCGCCCGCGCATACGGAGAACGCCGATGATGCCCGAACTGGCTGTAGGCGCCAACATACATTTTAGTTGCACAAGGAATATATTTGTTTTGGGGACTGAAATGTAGCAACTAGTTAAAAGAATAATCTCAGTTGTTGCTCGCGTGGGCAATAGGCTATTTGACTAAATTATGATAATTAGTCCACTTTAAACGTAATTCAAAAATATTGAACACGTGCTTTTTTAGGTTCCGTACCAAAATGGTACAAAAGGAACCCTTATACTTTCGCCATGTCCGTCTGTCAGTCCACGGCCTAGCACAGATACTGTTTGTACTAGGAAGCTGTAATTTTGCACGAGTATAAAATACAATATGAATAGAATGGTACAATAATATCTTGAAAACAAAAATTCTAGGGTATCTCCCCTACACGTAAAGAAGGGATGAATTATTTATTTTTAGTCTACCCCATCGTTTGGGGTATCGTTGGATGGGTCTTTCAAATATATTGCGAGGTTGTAAAGACCATTTTTCGATTCAGTGATCGGTTTCCGAAATATTAACCTTTGTTGTTTAAATTCCGAAATATTTTTGCTAGAGTCGTGTCCCATCCAAAAGATAGATTTTTGTGCTACCTGATTTATTAATGACTAATACACAATAAGATTTTGTGAAGACAAATAACAAGAGACTACGTTTGTTTTATTTTACATTATACAGTGTGTAACGAAAAGGTGAAATAAAACTTTAAGGGGTTATTCTACGGCTAAATTACATCAACTTTTTCTATGGGACCAACATCAAAATCTCAAAAAAAAAATTGACGTTTTCATACAAACTGATGCCAGCTGGTGGCGTTTTAGTATGGGAAAGTGATTTTTTTTTGCGATTTCGATGTTGGTCCCATAGAAAAAGTTGATGTAATTTAGCCGTAGAATAACCCCTTAGAGTTTTATTTCACCTTTTCGTTACACCCTGTATATTACAGTATCTTTGTGTTATCAAAACTAATAATTAAAATATTTTAAAATAAGAATCTGAAAAAGTTGTAAAGATATACAGGTTGTCCCAGAAACAATGGATGAACCTTTAACTGTCGATAGGTTTCGTCAAGACCTCTCTAATCTCAAATTTTGACTTTAGTAAAAATATCTCGGTTTTCAAGATAATTGAGTTAGTTTTTTTTTTAAATGCCACTTTCGGTTAGTTTTTAATGTGCCATTTTTACAAATACGGACTTTTTCTAATTCAGTTTCTTTTTATTTCTAAAAGAATAGTTTAGCTATCAATAACAATGGTTAAAATTGAGCTAGCTAATCACGAAGTGCTTCAAAAAAACAATGTTCCAAAAAAAACATAAAATTATTTTTCCTCATGTTTGGTCAACTACCATGTTAAAAAAATGTATGGCGCTCATCGTGCCCATTAACTTAAAAAAATTCTTAGTTATTCTATTTTCCGAAAAGGTATAATAAGCTTATATTTTCTGTATCTCTTAAACTTTATGTCTGGTTTTTATTAATTTTTTATTAAAATTACAATAAATGTTCGAATTGGCGTCCTTGCGCTCTGATACACGCCCGGCATCTTTTTATAAAAGAACTAGCTTTTGCCCGCGGCTTCGCTCGCGTTAGATTTGATTTTAAGTGAAGTATGAATGTCAAACTCAGTAATTTAAAAAACTAACAAAACTTCTAGACAATATTTTTAGCATGACTATCAAAACACGATATGATATGATTTAATATAGCGATTTATCAATTTTAGGATAACGCGGGTATACATCAAATGCAAAAATAGAACCTTTATGTTGGGATCACGTATGGCTGTCTGTCAGTCCGTCTGTTACAACCGATTAGCTTCGAAATTACTGGCCCAATTGGATTGCAATTTGGCACAAATAATTTCAAGAATTTTCATGTTCACAATATTCATTTTAAAATCAAAGTTCCAAAAAACCATAAAATCTACACCCATATTGATAGACATTTCAACCCCATCGCATCCCAACAAGGGAGATGGAATTTCACGTCCGCAACGTTACATTTTAAAATCGTTGTTGTTTTCGTAATCAGCGACCCGATAAACCATAGAAACAATACCCATGTTGATTTTCAGACTTTGTCAGCCCCCTTCCCCTTTTTAGGAGTTGACTTTTCAAAAAATCTGAAACACGTTTACTCATTTATCGTAAGGAGAACTCACTCCTGTGAAGTTTTGAATAAAAGAGTCTGACTAATCTTGTTTCCCCATACAAACTTTGGGCCCCCATTTCACCCCTTTAGAGGGTGAATTTTGAAAAACCCTTTCTTAGTGCACCCCTAGACCTTATAAGAAACCTACATGCGAAATTTGGAATCTCTAGCACCAGCAGTTTGGGCTGTGCGTTGATATGTCAGTCAGTCAGTCAGTCAGTCAGTCAGTTTCTTGTTTAATATTTATAGATGTTTGATGCGGCTCGCGTAACCAGACGTTTTTATGTATGCAGCTGCATTTTGTATGCGAGTCCGCAACTCTGTTATTGAGGATACTGGTCTCGCGTAGACAAGGTCTTTCAGACATCCGCAATAAAAAAAAAATCAAGGGATTTAGATCCGGCGATCTGGGTGGCCATAAAATAGGGCCGAGCCGGCCTATCCACCTCTGTGGGTAGTGTTGATTCAAATAATTTCTTACTACTATTGCGTAGTGAGCTGGGCACTCATCATTTTTAAGCCACATTCTCCGCCTCACTTCTAAACTGATATCTCCTAGCATGCCGGGTAAATCATTTTGTAAAAAATTAAGGTAAATTTCACTATTCAGTGTAGCTAGATGTTCATATAGCCCGATCACCTGTCCGCCAATAATCCCAGTCCACAAGTTAACTTTAAATTGAACTTGGGACCGATCTTCCCTCATCAAATGTGGGTTTTCTACTTGCTAGCTATGTAGATTGTGGATGTTGAGATATCCATCTTTCCGGCATGAGGAATCATCCGTTCACAACATTTTATTGAAAAATTGCAGGTCCTCCCTTATTTTATTTAACATGATTCTGCAGAATGCAATCCTGCGCGGATAGTCAGCAGGCTGTAGAGTTTGGACCCTTTGAACATGGAAAGGGTGCAACCTGTATATTTTTAACCGACTTCAAAAAAGGAGGAGGTTCTCAATTCGTCAGTATCTTTGTTTTTTTTTTTTTTATGTATGTTCAGCGATCATTCGTTACCAGGTTAACCGATTTCGATACTTCTTTTTTTGTTCGAAAGGTGCCATATAAATTTGATCAAGTTCTGATGATGGGATCTATAAGAAAATCATCAAACTTTGCATGAACTCCATCCGTGCCAACTGATTTTTGTACCTATGTTGCCCAATATCTTCGGCATTTGTGAACCGATTTTGATGATTCTTTCTTTATCAAATAGCTTATACTTTAAAGATGGTATATTGAAAATTTTTTGGAAAATTTTCACCTCTAAGGTGGGTAAATAAGGGATGAAATCGGTGTTCAGCCGTTAACTTATGTTTGCACTGAAAAGATTCGTATTGTTGAGGATTATCACTGTATGTATCACTAAAAATAGTTGAAATAAGTAAATTTTATAAAAAAAAGTAAACCGACTTCAAAAAACTGAAAAGATAAAAATAATATCAACACATAAGTACCTAATCAGTTACTTTTGGAGTCGGTGCAAACGAAAACATTCAAACTCTCATCGGATAGCACCGACTCCAAAAGTAAATGATTAGGTACTTATGTGTTGATATTATTTTTATCTTTTCAGTTTTTATGGTTGATTATTACAATATATTTGTTATTTTTGTTGTTTTATTCTCACACGTTTCTAAATGAATTTAAGTTTAAATAAGTTAATATCCATGTATGGCACATTTTAATTAATACTTTCAATACCATTATAGTATAGTCAGAAAAGGATAACCTGTACTGTGTGATAGCACTCTTCAAAACGTAGGTAAGTAATTATGGAACTAGGATAGCAGCATTTTAGGTGCGTTGCGTAGTAACAGTTTAGTTTTTTTCGGTGACTGCATAAGTAATTTAATTGCGGTGACTCGCGTTTTTCATTTCGGTGATGAGAAGTTTCATTTCGGTGAACTATTCTTTAATTTCGGTGACACCAAAATTTTAAAGTACTATATCTCCTAAGTATATGAACTCAATTTGATGTCGAGTAAAGATTAATCATAACAATATCATAAATAACAATACTACATGGTTTTATTTCAAAAAAAGTTATAAATGAAAAAGTTCACCGTAATGACAAAAAAAATGGACTTGTTGAAATTGACCCTAGTATTTTTTTTAATACGTCATAAATCGTAAACCGCTATTTACACTATTATTAAAACATCGAGTTCGACTCGCACTTGGCCGCTTTTTTTTTACAAGTTATTTTTTTGATGGCATATTAATATCTTAAAAATCTCCCTTAGAGTGTCACGAGGTCCAAGACAGTATATTGCGCGTACAGCTCTTTTCTGGTAACACAAAGATTGATTCAATGTTAGCTGCAGAGCCCCATAGCAGTAAACTATACGATAACAAATGAAAATAAATATGGTTAATATGTGTGTGTAAGTTACCCATTATTTGTGTAAAAAAATGTAACACTGTTACAAAAAAGTGAATTTGAGTGGTTTTGTTGTCAGTATTTCAGAGCCATTTTTAAATTGTGACCTTCATTTTTGGCAACTTTTGATGGCAATAAAGAATGAAATTAGCATATAATCGTAATTAAACGCACGCGCCGCTCGTAATGAGTCGCGACAGATATTTACGGTTACTGCGGGAGGTGAGAAATGGTGGGACGACAAATTATGTATGAGAACACATTGAAACCCGGTCAAGTGCGAGACTTACTCGCGTACGGAGGGTTCCGTACCACGAAAGGATAAAAAGAACCCTTATATGATCACTTCGTTGTCTGTCTTTCTGTCTGCCAAGACAGATATCAGACACGCGTGGAGGTATCACCTAAAATAATATCACAACCTCAGGTCAGCAATCCCTTAAGCTCAGAAATAAATATCAGAAACAAACAAAATTTTAGGTCAACGCAAGGGAATCAAAAAGAGATTATTAATGCTGACGTTATATTTTCCTATCTTTTACAACTATGTTTCCTATTATGCAGGCTGGTTTGTTTTTAACACGCTTTCAACTAACAGCTGACTAACTTTATAATCGAGAAGAAGGTCAGACTCGTCGGGAAACTACACGTCTTCTCGTCCAAAATACCACACGTAGTGCCTAAAAACTCAAGTCAGTGTGTGTTACGTCATGATGTATGGAACTGAAACGTGGCCTCTCACTATTGCCCCTTATAAGAAAGCTCAAGGTTGCACAGCGTACCTACAATGGAAAGGACTATGCTGTGTATTTCTTTGTGAGATCGAATCAGAAATGACGAGATACGTAAACGAACAAAAGTCGCTGACACAGCCCGACGGATTAGCAAGCTAAAGTCGCATTAGACGGGGCACATAGCACGTAGAACTGACGGCCGATGGGGCAGAAAGGTTTTACAATGGTGGCCACGTACCGTCAAGCGCAGCGTAGGAACACCTACAAGGTGGACAGACCTGGTAAAGTTGCAGGAAGGAGGATGCAGGCCGCTTCCAACCGGCCAATCTAGAAGTCATTGGGGGGAGTTTGTAATCTAGGTGTCGTATCAATTTGACACTTTGCATGTTACATTTGGATAAAAAATAATCATTTGGAACCATTGAGTTAATCTGATGAGGATGAGGTGGATAGCAGAACTCTATTGAATACTAGTAAAACCTTCAAGTTTGATCTCATGTTATTAGTTTTGTCGATTCTAAAACAAAAGAGTTATTTTTATACGATTCTGTAGTGCCTCAAGCATGTTCGCGTAGGCAGATGTCGACAGTTTCCCGGCCATACTGCGCAAAAAAGCCGACTCACTTCTACGGCGAGTTCGTGGCAGCCGCAGCAATGTTCTACAAGTCATAGCCGACAATGGGGACTGTCCACTGATCGCGCATATAAGTAAAATAATAAGGTCGCTTTTAACTATTAAGTAATAACATAGTTGATCTTGCTGTTACTAACATATGGATCTTTTGTTATCTGATTAATATATATTTTTTTATCTATGATATTATTATGAACGGATATTTTTTGAACTAGCATCAAAACGTCAATGACATGAAATTTTAAAACTGTTGAAAATTGCCGCTTGTTTTTACGTCGTAGCTTGGCTATTACTTCTAAATGGGCAAAAATAATAAACTCCACAGTATACGCAAATTCAAAATACATAATTTCCCTTCCATTTTTCGTTGCAAATGAAAAAATACGAAATGGCTAAACATTCAACTCCCACTGGGCAGTGGGCCGCATCAAAAATTACGGGCGAAATGTAATATAAGCGCTTTGAGTGAGCGCGGCGGCGATACGTTTTGACGGCGGCATTTGTGGGGTTACATATTTATAGCGGTGGCTGCTCGATATGTGCACCTACAGAATTGAGACTGAAACTAGACCGATTTTTATTATTGAATGTATTCATTACAAAAACAAAAGGACAAGTGGAAGTTGGACCCACCCTCCGAGGGTTCCGTTAAAAATTATAGGTACATATTACAAATACATAGTTTAGGAATCGAGTCTCGCAGTTTAATTTAAATTAATAACAAATTCAATTAAAAATGTATAGTTTTCATATTTTTCCCTGTACTTGAAGTAAAAGACGATATTTCTTGCCAAATTTCATAGTTCTAGGTCAACGGAAAGTAAGTACCCAATTTTTGATTTCCTTGAGAGTGTCGAAATATACGTTTTTTGGGGCATAAACGGCTGTATCTTTTTTTTACGTCAACTTATAATAGTGCATTGTTAACCTAGGGGTGAAAGTAACTTATTTAGTCCCGAGACGGGGTTTGGCGCCCGAGTGTAGCGAGAGAGCCAATAGTTCGAGGAACTAAATAAGTCTTTAACCCGAGGTAAACATTGTGCTTTTCATTACGAATACAAGGAAAGTAAAAATAAAAACATGAATATATTCCTAGAATTTATTGTCAGGTAAAGCTTCATCAATATATTCATATAAACTATACATATTAAATGATAGAATTATTGAAATAAAATAAATACTTTAAATAAACTAACTTAACCTAAACTAAAAACTACCTACTCAAAAATAAAAATAAAATAGTTTAAGAAAAAATTTGTGGATTTTAACAAAACCGTACCAAAGAGTATGCAATCACTACGTTCTACAACTCGAAAAAACAAACAAAGATCGGATTGCTGCTTTCCCGCCTATTTTTTTTTCTGTGGTCGGCTAGCTATTCAGCTATTATTTTTTTGTAAATATTTTGCCCAAATCTGTAATTTTAAAGAAATAGTTAAAAGTAAACTTATAATAACGTCATTAAAAATTTTAATTAGTTAATCCTTAACTTTATGTTACTTAATTTAATTTTACACCGCGCTGTTATTGAGTGGCTGTATAGAAAGTTGCAACATGATTAATTAAGAATGTAAAATAGAACTAGTTTTTTCTTTGTATAATTTGACAGCTGCCAGTTGAAAACGATTCTCCCTAGGGCTGAAAAGTATTACTTTCAACCCGCTCCTCAGGCAACTTCAGACCTACTTTCCGAGTATGAGTAATGAAAATATATTTTTTTACAGCTCCAAGGGACTGTAGACTCAAGCATATGGTTTTAATTTCAACTCGACACCTCCACGCGTTTCCGAAATAAAGGGTTTTCTTGACATACAGACAGACAAACAGACAAACAATTTTTTTTTTTTTTTTCATTTATTTAAGGCAAAAACAGTCATATACATGAGACAGTTGTCAAATTTATCGTAACATAATACAAAGACCTCTAGTGCCTATAGTTTGTGGCAATTATTATATCTATTAAATAATGAGCTGTTAAGTAGACGGACACGCTAATGAGAAACGTGTTGAGATTAAAAAAGTGAGAACCTTAACATTAATAAATAATTAGTTATATTTTTGGGATGAGTATAACCGCCCGGAAATACTAAAGAAATAACTATTTTCGCTCCACCTTGTCTGAAAGCGTTTTACGCTTGCTGTCAATAACGAACATATAAATAATAGTTATTCATAAATGGCTTACTAATTTTATAAATTCTAAAGTTTAGATGGATAGATGTTTGTTAGTCAAACACGCCAGAACGACTAACTTTCGACTTTCGTACGCGTGGTCTTTATTTTACACTAACGATAATTATGTCTGATAAGGAATGTATGGTCATTCCAGCCTGCACTAAACTGACGTACAGACAACGGTAGGTCAACCTACCGTTCGTATCAAAAAGTTAAAGTTCACTAAATTATTTGCTTCATTTATTCATAGCACACAAAACAGATTACAATCAAAGTAAATTTCTTATATCATGCATATAGTACAGATCTAGATCATAATCCAAAAATATGTATGCCTAGAAGCTTACAATTTGATTTTATATATTTATGCGCTAAAGAGCGCTACACTTATGAAACAATGCCAAACATAGAAAAAAATTACACAAGTTAAAATTTTTAAAAAAAAAATTGGGAATTATTGCGAAATCCAGGAATTTATAAATAAATCTTACTTAAATGTGTGTTTAATTGTCTCCGAAACTGAGGCAGCGTGAGTAGGAATATATATATTTCTCTGTTTATTGCAAGAATTTCATTGTATTGGCGGCACATCCGGACTAGGGTTGTGGTAAGAGGTGTTATTAGAGAAGACTTCAAGAGAGAAAATATTATAATTACGATTTTCAATTGCATTTCATTTTCAACCTTATGTCCGGCTTTTAGAGATCAATATCAATTGAGAAAATTTTCAACCGACCTCAAAAAAGGAGGAGGTTCTCAATTCGACTGTATGTTTTTTTTTGTATGTTTGTTACGCGATTACTCCGCCAATTATGAATCGAATTTAATGATTCTTTTTTTGTTTGGTAGATCATACTTCAGAGGTGGTCCCATATAAATTTTATCGAAATTGATTTAGAACTTTTTGAGAAAATCAACAAATATATACCCAGATAATATTTTGGTTGTGGTTCTTGTTACCTATCTTCGACAAATGTGAGCCGATTTTGATGATTTTTGTTTTATTGAATAGCTTATACTTCAAAGAAGCTATGATAAAAGTTTGAAAAATAAAAATCACCCCTAAGGGTAGGAAAATAGGGGATGAAATCGGTGTTCAGCAGTTAGATTAGGATTTATCACTAAAAATAGATGAAATAAGTAAATTTTATTAAAAAAAATAAAACCGACTTCAACCGAATGCCAGCCGATGAGAGATTCAATGTTTTTGTTTGCACCGACTCCAAAAGTATCTGATTAGGTACTTAAGTGTTAGGATTATTTTTAGCATTTCAGTGTTTTGCAGTCGGTTTTATTATTTTAAATAAAATTTACTTATATTTTTTGTGGTAGGTTGATGTGCTGTTGTCTGTACCTACCTGTTTACTTTTTTTTTGTGGCAGATAGTAGTGACTGAGTTTGATCCGGCGTTTCTTCTCAACACTTGCCAGATTGTCTGTGACGAACGCTAGTAGGGCCCGAAAAATAAGGAGACATGTTCTGCCCCTTGGGCCTATAATGTTATTATTGACGTTCATAAGTGGCAATTTTCTGTCCTAAATAAATGATTTTTGACTTTGACTATAATTTTGCAAAGACTACGCAAACAATGTCGCGTGCTACGGCTAGCAGTCTTAAACTTAATAAAAATGTACTAATTGAGCCGTGAGTAAACGGGCGGTTAACACAGACATAAAATAACTTTTATATTTTAATATGGTAAAAAAACATTAATTTATTATGATTTTAGGGAAAATTCAGAAACTCGGTCCAGCGACCCTGACAAAAACGCACTTCATAAATTAAGACAACCAATTTTTTTCCGGCCATAAATCTGTTGGCGCGGACGGACAGCGCAGACCCCTCTGTGCAGTATTTATCGGCAAATTGCGAACATGCCGGCGCTGAGTTGTGACGTGAGGTAATTATTTATTACTTCTATTCTACACATACTACTTACTACTTCTGCGTCGTCTCAGGTAGCAGAATACCAGTATTTTGGTCCAAGAGCAAATTTTTGCTGAGCTACCTCCTTTTTGTGATGCAGTGGCACACACACGGATTTAATTTAATAAATAAATAAAATAAAATAAATACATAAATTTCTTAGTTTTTGTCAATGTTAGTTTTTTCGTGTTTAGTTGTTGTTTTTACCTATATTTTTTATTATTTTCTGTCTTGCTTTTGTGTGTATGTGTCTGTTTTGCAAAATAAAATTTATATCTCTATCATATTCATATTCATTTATTCACTTTATAATGTAAACCAATAGCAGTACAGTTAATAGGCTTAAAAAGATGGTAATAAAATAGTTACATTATAACCTCTATGAGGCATTCGTGAACTCAATTATTTGATAAAATTAATCTTAACAATATTATCATTCCATTTACAATTATTAGACAATATTTATTATTTATGCTCCTAAATTATAATAATTATGTCAATAGCGTCACTTAGTATTATATCAATGGATTAAATTGATTGTCAAATAAAATTAAAAGTTAAGTAAGTTAAAGTTATCTAGATAAGGTAAGATAAGATAATATATTTATTTGCGAAAAACATGGTACAATCTTAGGTCTTATAATAGGTATAATATGAACAAACATGTTTTACCGATTTATCGATATGCAAACATTTCGTCGTCGTGCAATTGAATCTTACTTATAAACAAAATATCATATCAATTTAGGTCTACAAAATTACAATTATAGCATTTTAGTATCAAACAGTAAGATGTCAACGTCAATGAGAGGTATACAAATTATACAGGCAAAGTCAAAATGCAAAATGTCAAATGAGTAACAAAATAATCTCATCAACCTAATAATTACAAGCATTTCAATCATTAAATAAAACAGTGCGATGTCAATGGATTATATAAAACTTTACAGGTGTCATAATAATGCAGACTGTCAGAATAGTAATAGCTCTAGCTGAAGATAATTATATTGCTAAGGACCATTATTCCTAAAACCTGCACTTGGTCCCTAAAATAAAATCTGACAAGTGGGAGTCGGAATCGCCCACCGAGGATTCCGTACAAATGTTACCACCACGCGTTCCCGAGATAAAGGGTATTGACAGACAGATAGACGAAGAAGAAAGTGATCCGATAAGGGTTTTTTTTTCCTTTTGAGGTACAGAGCACTAAAAGAACCTTTTGACAATGAACTTTTTATTATTTCTCTATTGACTGGCTCACTGACTTGACTCCAAACCACCTTAAATTTGGCTAGTACTTTTTACACCCTGTATACTAAGATTAAACGAATACAAACCGCCTCAATTGTGCATCATTCTGTAAACATCATCTGACTTGATTTCCTCTTCCCAAAGGTTGTCTGAAAGAGATCGCTTTTGGCGATAAGGCCGCCTGATTGTACATAGCTGTGTTTTGTTTTTAATCTTTAATGTTTTTGTGCAATAAAGTCTATTTATCTATCTATCATCTGTAACTTCCAGGGGCGTGCATCCCATATAGGCTATTATGCAGAGCCTACCTTCATAAAAAACCGACAGAACAGCTAACCATAATTATTAATTACGTATTCAACAATAAATATTCTGTAACCATTTTGTCGTCTACCTGTACTTATTCCTTACTAAAGCGCGCAACTTAGATCGTTACTATGCAATTTAACCAATGTTAGGCTGCCGCGAGATCGCCTACTGTTTTACGCAAACTTACTCAATTTTCACTCACAGCCTACCCCCATCTGAAACCAATGCACGCCCCTGCTTCGTATGGTGTGCAATAAAGAGTATACCTATCTCAGAAAGAAGTACACACTATGACACGAATCCAACCAAGCACGGAAGAACTTCCACAGATAACACAAACTTAGAAGCCTGGTTTCCTTTGTGTCCCACACGACCCGCATATTTGTGGACACTACGTACAAATGATAGTGATGGGCTGACTAGTCGGGATTTTTTGGCATCTTTTGAATTCGGCAACTAGTCAGTGATTATTTGGCAAATATGCCAATTATAAAATAAAATATTTATTCTAAATAAATCTTTGACAACTTGTAATTTTCTGTGTTTTTGGCAAATAAACCTTTGAACTTGAACTGGAAAAAAATATGGGAGTAATGTTTCCAGCCAAACCCATACCTATCAGGGACACTGTGATCAGGCTTCTATATTCCCATTTAAACTCAAGGTCTGAACTCTGACCAGAACAGTGAATTAAAAACCAGCTGCATCTGACGGAGGCATTTGGAGTGGGACCTAAGTATTTGAACAAATTAATACGAATCTCGTATTCAGACCCTACTAAGAAGCTACCCGGTTTCGACTCGAACCGTAAATCCTGAACTCGACTGAGCCGGTTGTTTTTATTAAGGATTCAGTTATTGGCATGTTATCAGACTTGTCGAGAAGAGGAACTTGTCTATTTCCATTAAGAAAGACTTCAATCTGATTGGAAATCAAGAACGTCGATGTTGATGATGCTTGAGCAACCCTAGAAATAGTTATTTAGATGAACTGGTAAGATAAGCTGCCCACGATATAACGTTGTACGTATTATCCTCCCCTCTCCTTATTGCAGTGCCCTACGGGGCCCATAATGTCTTATAGCTATAGTCATTTAGTTTTAAGTTTATTATGGAAGCAATAATCGATTGAGTATTGAGTATTGTTTGACCACTCATTGTCCGATATACAATATACATATAAATTCATACGAAAACGCATTTAAAGTGTGGCTCGTGATCAAGCAGAGTGGTGACAAAATAGCCTGAACACCTCCGAAAGTGAAATATCACCATAATCGGCATCGCGAATTAGTCGACAATTTAAAAACCGAGTCGTCTGCTAGTCGGTAAATGCCGTAGTTGGCACATCTCTAAAGACGATCACACATCATTACTGGTTTTTGTTCGACTGAAATCTGAACAAAACTACACAGAATAATGTGAAATGAGCTTTCTTAGGTTGGAATGACAGCTTAGAAATACAACTAGTATTTATTAATGCAGAGCTCCATACAAACTTATTGGCTACCTCTATGATAAGATAATGTATGGAGAATCTGAAAAAAAATCACGATTCCGATGTTGCTTCCATAGTAAAAGTTGTTGTGATCATATACAACAGTTGATCACGCAGTTTTAAAGAGTGTCCTATTCTCTTGTACACCTTGTACATAGAAAATCAAATTGTACGTGCTAGGATACAAACGCACGAATATGAAATGAGACACCAACCACTGCACCTCACCAGTCTTTTACACATTATCCATTAACTTTAGGGAGAAGAATTTCCCTTTTTCACTGCAGTCCTTTACCTTATTAACTATTTATCAAAGTAAATAATAAATAGTTCTCCCAATTACATTACAGTTATAGTTTACTTCGCAATCGACGTCGGCCTCACTTCATTAGTCCCAGGAGATCAGTGTTTATAGGCAAAGAGTATACTATAATACAGAAGTGTCAATGTTCAATCAACGAACAGAGGCTTTTTCAAAATTGCTCCCAGTGCCGATAAGATGGTGGAGAGCCGCATGCAATAGTTTGGACATGTGATAAGGCGAGACGAAGAATACGCTAAATAATTTTAAAAATAAATTATTTTGCTTGTAATTTCCGCTCAGTTATACCGGCACAGGCACACAGACACTACCTGCACTCATGCTTGTGAAAAAATACAAGCAAAATGCCAAGAACACAGAGTGGGAGTGTAGGTGCAGGTGGTCTGATTGGGGTGCCTATGCCTATGCCTACATAAGTAAAGCCTTGTTTTATAAATTTTTAATAAATTAAAAATTCTATATTCTTTATTGCGTAACTTAAGTCTATTTATATTATATTATGGTTGGAGCTTCATTTTATGCAAATGATTTGCTTAAACTAGGAAGCACCGCTCTTTCATGACAGTGTTATAATTAAAGATTAAAAGATAACCTTTAAAAGTTACATTTAGTACTAACTCAAGCAGTGCAGTGTAGTGTGTGTGTGTATATATTATATATAATACGCTGTTAGGAACGCTCACATCCTAGATAAGAAAAGGGGCAGAGAGCTGCCTTTAGCCGCTTAGTAGACCACCGTTATCAGGGACATGGAACAGGCACAACTAACTGAGCAGACAACCCAAGACAGAGCATACTGGCGCCTAAGAACAAGGGGGGCCGATCCCAAATAATGGGAGAAGGAGAGGGAGAAGAAGAAAATTCCTTTCCTTTTTTAACGAATTTTGCTACAGTATCTTACCTACCGACATATTTTACCGGGTTAATCAGGCTGAAAAGACGTCAAAATACTGAACAGTTAATATACAACTATAATGTAACACATTATTATTTTTGATAATGATAATGATAATGATAATAATTTATTTGCAAGTAAACATTGTATACAAAGATGTTACAGACAGTGAGAACCAAACATGTTTAGCCAAACCTAATTAGCATGCAAAATTTTACAACGGTTTTATGTCATAAATACAAATGAGCGATGATAATACAAAAGAAAAACAAAATATCAGCACCTACACGATATTATCAAAGAACTCTTTTGAGTCATAAAGGGTCCGTGATAGTAACCATTTACTCAAATGCTTCTTAAAATTATAAATATTTAATGTCCTAAATTCTTTGGGTATTTTATTAAAGATCTTGATACACATAGTCAAACAGCTATCTCTGTACTGTTTTGTTTTCGGGGTGACCAGAAGTACCAACCTATTCGCATCTCTACTATTTCTGGGATAGTAATCACATGCCCT
Source organism: Anania hortulata (assembly GCA_963576865.1). Taxonomy (NCBI): domain Eukaryota; kingdom Metazoa; phylum Arthropoda; class Insecta; order Lepidoptera; family Crambidae; genus Anania; species Anania hortulata. Next base: position 9,347,007 of record OY756417.1, on the reverse strand, counting down.
TTCAAATAAGTGTTTATTTTGCTTTACAAATACGCATGATTGTGTCAAATATATAAAGTGATGTCAGAGTTAGTAACTGCATTTGATTAAACAGAGAACGGCAAGACGTAAGTGGTGGAACGCCCAACATTGCTCTTAAGCCTTTTTTAACACTTTTAAAGCTTATGCACATTATGGTAGACATTCCTTAAATTTTAATGTAAATAAATCAATATAAATAGTAAATCTGTAGACGCTATACAAATCTTCATACAAAAATGAAAACAATAATTATAGTTCAAAATTCGTTTATTGCATTTATGAGTTCAATTATTAGGGAACGAATATAATGTCAAAAAGTACATACATCATACAGCCAATTTAGGTATGGCAAATTAAATATAGTAGGACGTCCACTCACAAGGTGGTCAGACGACCTGGTAAGGGTCGCTGGAAGACGCTGGATGCAGGCCGCTTCCAACCGGCCAATCTGGAAGTCAATGGGGCCTATGTTCAGCAGTGGACGTCCTATCGCTGAAATGATGATGATGATGATGAAATTAAATATTATAGCGACATGAGCCAGCCGGCGAGGTCTCCCTACTTTTATACCTAATACAACTTCTGCAGTTGCTTGTTCTCGAGCCCAGTGGTAACATTCTCACGCGACGTTCGACCCCGACTTAAAGGTGCTCCCGCGGGATCGAACTACCTTTTCCTTTGCGGTAATTTTGTTTGACGGGGAAATTGGAAAGTCACTTGTTTGTTTGAGGTAGCTGAAAGAAAGGCAGATTGGTTTTGAGATAGATTTTTTATAAAACAAAAAATCGGCCAAGTGCGTGTCGGGCCACGCGCAGTGTAGGGTTCCGTATTCTGTTGTTCTTTATTCTGAATATAAATAACGGTAAAGATATTTGTATTTGGATCAAAATTATCCAACATCCAAGTTCAACGACTATTACTGCTCAACTAATAAATTTATCTTAACTACTATAACTTTTATTCAAAGTTAATAAAATGCACTATCATAATGATTTTTTTCAGATTTTTCAAGCCAGCAGTTTAGCTTTTAGAGGGGGGAGACGCCCTACTGGAACAAAAATTTTCACTTTAAAGTTTAATATTTCGTAAATGGATTATTAAACCGAAAAATAGTATTAGCAACCCCTAAGTCATTTTAAAAGACCTACTTAACAATATCCAAGACGATAGGGTAGACGACAAAAAAAAAATCATTCCCAATTAACATGTAGGGGAGCAATAATAAAAATAAAAAAGTCTGAAAAACCTCATACAGACAGACTGTCTTGACAAAACTATAAGGGTTCCTTGTCAGGACAACGGAACCCTAAAAAAGACGTGTCTCATCAATACAATTTAATACTTTTTGGGTTTGGTTTAGAATCGAAATTAGAGTGCAAATCCTGGCCGTCTATACATAGCAAGTCGGGCGATCACACTTTTCAAGTAACGGAAATCGTAAAAACAATCAGAACAGAATGGAAACGAGAATGCCCAGATTTTTTTTATAAAAACACGCCCGCCCCAATATGGGTCAGTTAACGATAAGCTTTCAAAGTGACCACAACACAACAACTACGAGTTTGGTTCCGGCTTCCGTTATTCCTGGACCAGTGGAAGTGATATAGGGTTCGCTGACGCTCTGAAGCGACCTTAGACTTCCTGGGAGCCCTGTTAGTTCTGAAGTCCCGTCAGAGAGAGTACTCAGGACCGCCTACGCTCTGAAGCGATTCTGCACTTCCTGGGAGCCCTGCTTATCAAAATCAAAATCATTTATTTTTGCAAATAGGCCATTAAAAGCACTTTTACACACTTTTACACGTCTCAACTTATACTGAAGTCTCGTCAGTAAGTGTACTCAGGATCGCCGATGCTCTGAAACGAGCCTGCAGTTTCCTGGAGCCTTCCAGGTACCAAAGTGGGGCACCGGGTGTACTACGTGCTGAATTTCCAGGGCTTCTAACGGACTCGCCTGGGATCTCCACCTCAAAATTTCCCATCACTGAGGTCGTAGAGCTTGCCTGCCAAGATACAGAGTGACCTCGCCTTCTCCCTCCTTCCCTCCTTCCCTCCTACCTTTCAAAACTACTGTGCGATTGTCGCACTTGGGTTGGCGTAAGGACACTGATTCAGGAATAAGGGAAGTGGACTGTATAGTTTTGATGTTTTTGTAAAATTCAATAGGAGGTTCGTTCAGTCCCTGAAAATTGATAGGTAATAGCAGCTTCACCAACCTTAAAGTCGACCCTCGCCACGGACGGTAGCCGACCAACAAACGCACGGCGTCTTGGGCGAGAAGCAGCTTGTTTGGTCTTCAGGAACAGATCAACGTGGATGCACAGCAACACACGCGTAATAAAATTGATGAGGACACGGTCCTTTTAGTGTGAACGTCACACAATGACTTGTAGAGAGCGAGCGCAGCACACGGGTGCTCGATACGACGGTTGCCCAGCAAGTCCGGAGTCGACCATCGGAACGATGGTAGACAAATAAAATTGGCCAAGCAAAAGTGCGATTACCCGCCAATATTTTTACAAGGACTGAACATACCCCCCACCGAAATCAGTGTGATGATTTCCTATCTATGAAAGTGACAGGTATGAGAAACAAATAAACTTACGAAGTTTACAATAAAATTGATATGAATGTGTAGTATGATACAGTGTGAAATATAACTTAGGAGAAACTACCTTACATAACTAAAATTTTAACTAATTAAGGTGCATATTATGTTACTTAAATTAATTTGCATTTGGCAGAGGACAAATTTTATTAACTGGTCTTTTGAAAAGCCCATTTTGAGTTCTTAAGGTTACAACGCGAACAACGTTATCGGGACCAGGATGAACCTCCTCAATCCTACCTCGTGGCCATTGTAAAGGTCGAGTTAAATTAGATTTAAGTAACACTAAATCCCCTACTTTTAAATTGGGAGGAGAAGAAAACCACTTCTCCCTCTGCTGGAGAGTATGAAGGTAGTCATCAGACCATCGCTTCCAAAATTTTTGGGATGCTTGTTGAACTAATTGCCAACGTGACAATCTATTCTGAAGAATATCCTCAACCGGATATTCAGGGACAGCAAGCAAATTGTGCCCTACTAAGAAATGTCCTGCGGTCAAGACGTCAAACTCATTAGGATCATTTGACAGAGAACAAAGAGGGCGAGAGTTCATTATTGCCTCGATCTTGCAAAATATTGTTGTCAACTCTTCAAATGTAAGAGAGCGTTCTCCTACAGCGCGACACAAATGATATTTGGCAGATTTTATGCCTGACTCCCAAATACCGCCCATAGAAGCAGCATTCGGCGCGTTTTTACGCCATTCCACAGATCTAGATGTCAACCCATCCAGTATCTTATCTTGACATTCCTTCTGTGAGAAATAATTTAAAACTTCTTTTAAATGTTTAGCAGCAGCTATAAAATTTGTACCGCAGTCCGAGTACAAGCAGCTACACAGACCACGACGAGAAACAAACCTATCAAAAGCAGCTAAAAAGCATTCACATGAAAGGTCAGTGAGAACCTCTAGATGAACTGCTTTTGTTGAAAAGCACACGAATAAGCAAAGATATGCCTTATGCACCCTTGCATTACGACGCAAACTTTCTTTTACGAAGAAAGGCCCTCCTATATCACAACCAACGTGGTTAAAAACTTTATCAGGCAACAACCTGGATGCGGGTAACGTACCCATGATCGGCTGTGTAAAAGAAGGTCTACACTTAAAGCATTGAACGCATTTTGAGAGAACTGATCGAATATTGCTACGAGCATTTATTATCCAATATTTTTTACATAGGATACCTTGCAACGTACGAGGACCCACATGTAAATATAATTGATGATAATAGTTTATAATTAAAGAAGTGGTGTGACACTTTTTTGGAAGCAGCACGGGATGCTTCATATCATAAGAAAGGTTAGATTGTAAAATTCTACCCCCCACCCTGAGGAACTGGAGGGTGTCAATAAATGGAGAAAGCTTACGCAATGAGGATGCGTAGCCATTTTTCTGTAATGCTTCAATTTCAGAATTAAAATGATTTGATTGAAGTGTCAAAATAATCGAATCATGACCTTGTTTCAACTCAGACGAAGTCAAAGGACCGATAGTTCGATTTAATTTATTTTTTAAGTTATTAACAAAACGATGACTCCACGCCATAACGCGTTGTAATTTTTTAAAAGAAGAAAATTTGTTAAAAGTTAACTCGAGGTCATTAGTCATGGATTTATCTTCACATGAATTAAAACAGAAAGTGTCAACATTTGATTTTAATTCAGGAACGTTTGCGTCATCTTTTAAAAAGAATGTATTAGTAGGCCAATCTTGTGGCTTGTTATATAGCCACTGAGGACCGTTAATCCAATCAGTAGATATTCCAATAAACTGTTGAGGCAATGCTCCACGCGAACAGATGTCTGCTGCGTTGTTTTCGCTGTTAATATGATGCCAACAGTTAGGAGGAACAACATCTATAATCTGACTGACGCGGCTAGACACAAAAGTTTTAAGCTTATAAGGAGGCGTATGAAGCCACGATAACACGACACTCGAATCACTAAAAGTATAAATAGGACCCTTGAAATTGATAAGTACATTTTGTTTTATAAAATTAATAAGTTTAGTAAGCAGCACGGCTGCCATTAACTCAAGTCGAGGTATTGACATAATTGGTTTGAGTGGAGCGACTTTAGATTTACTACAAATCAATCTAACCTTAACGTTTCCTTCACCGTCTACGCTGCGTAGGTAAACACAAGCTGCATACCCGCGCGATGACGCATCGCAAAAACCTACTAACTGCATGTTGGAAAAATTTGGTATCAACAAATGCCTTTCGATGCGTACATTCGCTAGCGATGGCAACTCATTTATGAATATACCCCATTTGTTTTGCAGTGGCACCGGTAAACTATCGTCCCAGGCTAGACCTAATTTCCACAAATCTTGCATAATGCATTTTGCTACAAAAGTACACGGAGATATAAAGCCCACGGGGTCATAAATACTCGCAAGTAACTTTAAAACTGAACGTTTTGTTGACACTGTGTCACGAAAATTATAATTGAAAGCGAAACAGTCACACGAGGGTAACCAAGTCAATCCCAAAATTTTTAAGGATGACGATAACGTATCGTCTTTAAAATCAATTTTTGTATGTTCTCCTTCCATTCGAGTTAGGAGTTCGGGTCTATTACTTGACCACTTTTTTAAATCAAATCCGCCACTCTTGAGTAGTGACATAAGTTCGTCTTGCAACGTGCAAGCCTCAGAGATTGATTGACAAGACCACAACAAGTCATCTACATAAAAACCGTTAAGTAATATTTTAGATGCTGAACTGTCCGGATTATCCCGCGCAAGCTGGTGCAGCGTGCGCACCGCAACGAAGGGAGCACTGCGTAGCCCGTACGTATTTGTTTTTAGTTCATAGATGCGGACCGGTTCCGACGGATTGTCACGCCAAAGTATGTGCTGGTATTTACGCTCAGAGGGATCGATAAGAACCGCACGATACATTTTTGAGACGTCAGCTGTAAGGCAAACATCATAAAGTCTGAAGTTTGTAATAATTTTATTTATATCAGAATGTAACTTTTGTCCGGTCAAAAGTATGTCATTAAGTGACAAGCCGTTATCTGTGGAGGCAGAACCATCAAACACAACCCTGAGAGGCGTTGTAGTACTTGTTGGGCGCAAAACACAGTGGTGCGGAATAATAAATTTAGAAGGTTCTGTACCTTGGTACAGTTCCATGTGATCTAAGGATTCGTATTCCTTCATGAAGTCACCGTATGCCTTACGAAGGTCAGGTGATCGAGCGAGACGGCGCTCAATTTGTGTAAGTCGTTTATATGCAACATCATAAGAATTGCCCAGATCCTGGTGATCAGGCTTCATAAGAATCGGAGAAACGTATCGACCAGTTTCGTCACGATAATGTTTTTCAGAATATATTATTTCAGCGATCTCCTCTGACGGACTTATGGCAATCGAGCACGGCTCAGATTCCACCTCCCAAAACCGTTTGAGAGTCTCATTGAGGTGATCCTCTTCGATAGTGTACGACACTAACGATGTTGTAGACGCTACAACAGTGACGTCACGGACGTCATTTACAGACTGCACGGACAGTTTTCCAGTGATAACATATCCAAACACACTGCCCAACGCAGCAGGTGTGTCGGAATTTATTATCAATTTTTTCCCATCATAAATGTGAGGAAAAATATCACCCGCTAAGATAATGTCAATTGATGATTTTTTATAGAAGTTAGGATCCGCTAAAAATAAATTACTAAATTCCTTAACAACGTGCTGAGGAACTTGTACATTAGGTAGGTCAGAGGTTATTTTTGGTAACACTACTGCGTCTATATTAAAAGTTAAATTATTATTATGTCGTGGCTTAATTAGGCATGACGTCATGCCATGATTTTTCACGCTTTCACCGGCGAGTCCAAAAATATTAAAAGAACATTTACGTTGAGGTAGGACTAAACGTTGTAAACAAGACGTAGAAATAAAGTTCGATTGCGCACCCGAGTCAATAAGAACGCGGCACGGCTGATAACTACCTAACCCGTCCCTCACGTGAACAACAGCTGTTCCTAACAGTACCGAGCTATAGCTATGCATTGACGACGCATGGCAGGTATTGGATGCGCGCGGCGAGTCGCTCGCGCCGCTTGGGATCAGCGGCTGCGCTTGCGATGTTACGGGTTCGATTCCGACAGCAGCGCGTGAATCGACGTGCAATAACGAGTTGTGCTTTCTTTTGCAAACAACGCATCTAAAATCACTCTTACAATCTTTAGCTTCGTGATTAGGTTTAAGGCAATTGTGGCACAGTTTTAATTGATTAGCACGGCTAATACGTTGTGTGCTGGTCATTTTACGAAAACGAGCACAGCGGAAAATCATGTGATTTTCTCCACAATGCGGACAGCATAACTTGTTAGAGTTATTATTGGAACGTGTTATCGAATTATGAGAAACTTTAATAATATTTTTGTCGTATTTTAAAACTTGTTTATTTTGTTTACTCTGCACATTTGATGTGCTTGAATAGGACATAGAATGATCAAGTACTTTGACTTGGTTGTGAATAAATGTCATTAATTGAGTAAAAGTGGGTATTTCATCTTGTTTAGCACTTTGTTCAAAATATTTTCTTGTACTGGGATCTAAAGCCCTTAAAGCGATATGACACATGATAATACTATTTAAATCTTTGATATTTAGCGCTTGAATTGCTTTATAAGAGTGCTCAAATGTTTCTATAAATAAATTCAGTTGAGCTGAGGACTCCTTACTGAGTGGTGAAAAGTTTAACATTTTATCTAAATACCTCCCGACAAGCAACCTATTATCTTGATATTTATCAAGTAAGCTTTTCCATACCAAGTCATAATTGTTGGCAGTGATTGGAACACTTTTAACGATGTTTAATGCCGAACCTTTTGTGCAAGATAACAAATAATGAAATTTATCAATTTTTGGAATGTTTGGTTGATTATGAACCAAGGAACAAAATGTTTCGTAAAATGTTGTAAAGTTTTCCAACTCACCGTCAAAACAATAAAGTTCTAACTTAGGTAAATTCGGCCTAGATTCAGTGGTAGAATTTACGACCTTAATACTCTCAACAGAGGGTTGAAGTTTGGACGCAAATAATTTTATACGAAAATATAATTCATCGAAGTTTTTTAACTCTTGATTGCGCAATGAAGCGTCACTTTTAAATTTTATTTCAACCTCAAAAATATTAAAAACACATGCTTCAAATGATTTTCTCAAATCATCTATCTCATTGACCCGCAATAAAAATAATTCTTTTGTACTCGTACTTTGGGGTGTTTTAATTAAATCATATAAGCTTTGCATTTGTTCAAAATATCTTTCCTTACGGGACATTAATACGTAATAATCTGGAGGTATTTCTACCTCGTCGGATGACCCAGAACTCCCAGAAGGGCGAGTACTTTTATCGTTAGGATTAGACATGATGTTACGAACCTACGAGGTTGAACAAAGCAGGATAAATGCAAATTAATTGAAGCAACAGTGAATGTAGTTGAAAATATGTGTATGGCTTTCTAGAAGTTTCGAATAAAATTATTGTAAGGTAGGTAGTTTGATATAGAACGTCTATGTACTGAATGAGTAATGAGGAAGAGGACTTTAGCTAGGGCTAAAATGAATATAGCTACGAGCTATATGAATTTTATGAGAAAATATGAATCAATCGGCTCGAAGGCCAAAAAATTGTGCGATTGTCGCACTTGGGTTGGCGTAAGGACACTGATTCAGGAATAAGGGAAGTGGACTGTATAGTTTTGATGTTTTTGTAAAATTCAATAGGAGGTTCGTTCAGTCCCTGAAAATTGATAGGTAATAGCAGCTTCACCAACCTTAAAGTCGACCCTCGCCACGGACGGTAGCCGACCAACAAACGCACGGCGTCTTGGGCGAGAAGCAGCTTGTTTGGTCTTCAGGAACAGATCAACGTGGATGCACAGCAACACACGCGTAATAAAATTGATGAGGACACGGTCCTTTTAGTGTGAACGTCACACAATGACTTGTAGAGAGCGAGCGCAGCACACGGGTGCTCGATACGACGGTTGCCCAGCAAGTCCGGAGTCGACCATCGGAACGATGGTAGACAAATAAAATTGGCCAAGCAAAAGTGCGATTACCCGCCAATATTTTTACAAGGACTGAACAACTACAGTGCATATTAAGGACCTCCATAGCCGAGAGGCGAGTATACCGGACTTGGTGTCGCTATCTCTGAGGTCCCGGGTTCATTTCCCGGTCGGTCAATGTGGAAAAATAAATTTTTCTCTATTGTCTCAGGTCTGGGTGTTGTGGTACCGTCGTTGTTTCTGATTTCTGTAACACAAGTGCTTAAGCTACTTATCATAGGATCAGAGCGATGTATGTGATGTTGTCCAATATTTATTTATTTGTTATTATGATATTATTTATAGGTAGGTTTTTATATATTTGACTGTTTTTTATTATTAACCTGTGAATTAAAATTTTAGTTACACAAGTCGGTCGTCGTGTCCGTCGCGCGCACAGTGGCACGATTGATTCCCACTTTCTGATTTTAAAAAAATATTTTTTCCAGATAGTATTTTAAGGACACCCTGTATATTTATAAGCCCGTAACTGTCTGGTGCAGTTCCGCATAAGCCTGCTGCAGTTCCCGGAAACTTTTTTGGCAACTCACTGTAATTAGTTTGAAGCGAAAACTGGATAGTTTCACGCATCCGACATTGTATTTGAAAGTCAGTTTAATTAATTAGATAAAACAAATTTCACGAAGCTCTACTCTCGAAATTGTTGACAAATATGTCCACCTAGGACAAGTGATCCAGTTGGGTAGATCCAATTTTGAGAAGGAGGTCAATCGTCGAATCCAACTCGGCTGGGCAGCGGTTGGGAAACTACAAAACGTCTTCTCCTCCAAAATACCTCAGTGCCTAAAGACGAAAGTCTACAACTAAACGAATTACGATTTTATTTTTGTGCAATATTTATAGTCCTTAACAATACGTAATCCAACCAATTATTGATAATCTCCTTTCTGAAGTCGTTTTAAATTTTAGTTTAATACAAATTATTACATTTGATATTCTGTTCGGTTCTGAAATGGAGGCCACGTACCGGCAAGCGCAGCGTAGGACGTCCACCTATAAGATGAACAGATGACCTGGTAAAGGTTGCAGGAAGCCGCTGGATGCGGGCCGCTTCCAACCGGACAATCTGGAAGTCACTGGGGGAGGCCTATGTTCAGCAGTGGACGTCCTATGGCTGAAATAATAACTTTTGAGATAAATATAAATTATGAAGTCGGGTCCAGATGGAAGTATGCCTGCTTCTGGTGTCGTAATCGTAAATTCTTGCTTGAATACCTAAGTCAAATTGAGAAACGAACTTTTCTATTTTAAACCCAAACTCAAACTCAAGCGTTTATTTGCCAAGAACACAGTAAATAAAGATATAATTTAAAAGCAAGTAGCGCATGTGTTCAGTCTGCTCGCACATGCAAAAATTCAATTACAAAATTACACATAATATTGATGTCAATTAAATTAGATTAGTATAATTAATGTTTGGTAGTTTGAATGAAGTTAAATATGAGTATGTTGTCGCCAATTAGAATATTCATTAAAACTATAAAAACATTTGTCCAAAAGCCAGTTAGTCAATCTCCTCTTAAATATTGGTCCTTGAAGTGTTTTTAGCTCTACCGGTAGCAAGTTATACAAAAAAATACTCTTATTATATGCATTTCTTTTATATATGTCCTTGCGACAGGGAGAAAAATATGCTCGTAAAATTGCAGTCTTCTAGAAGGTATTTATCAAATGCCCATTAAATTATATAGAGAAAGAGAGATATTTATTACACATAAACACTAAAACAAAATAACAAACAACAAACAATAAACAAATTTCGAACAAAACTCTAATCGCCCAGTGGCCGGAACTCCCACAAATTTCGCACCTCAGCTCGCAACGCAATTGTTTGTGCCCGTAATTCGTAGCGCGGCCCACTGGGCACGCAAATTTACATCGCGTTTTTCACAGTAATAACTTATTTTTTAAACTACTTTTACCGCGCGAAATTGGAAATATATTTTTTACTTCCAGATTCTAAATTGCCGATGAGCTGTAGTTCGTAGCTATTTGATGTTAGCGTAGTAAAAGTTGATAATCATCATCATAATCATTTCAGCCATAGGACGTCCTCTGCTGAACATAGGCCTCTCCCATAATCTCGCCACGCTTGGTAGGCGGGTTCGCGAGCGCAGTTTTTTATAAGATTTCGCACGAAGGCGCTGCTGCCCGTCTCGTACTACAGGAATTAGTCGCCTTTTACGACACGCCTCCTATTGGCGGTGGGGAAGTGTATTCTTTACAGCCGTCCCTACACGGCACATGTTGATGTAGGTATGTATTTATGACCATCTGGTGCTGTGGTTCGCGCTCTGGACCACAAAGCTGAGGGGTTGCGGGTTCGAATTCCACAAGGGACAAATATTTGTATGATGAGCACGAGCATTTGAACCTTTGTCAAATAGTGTCAGTGTAAAATTTAAAATGTAATCAATATAGTATATAAATATGACATCCTAATGTCAATGTTATTAGAAAAACATGAAGAATAAAGCATAAATGTACGGTGACTAAGGATTCGTAATATTTTCTAACTTTCCTATAAAATAGTTAACTAAATCTCCCAGCTCACTCACTTTCACACCTTCTGCCAAAAATCATTTCTTTTGTTTGTGCCCGTAAAGCATCGCGCGGCCCACTGGTCAGGCAAATGGAGCTCTCACTTTTCATTGAAACAATTACTTTGTTATATACCATATTAAGGAATCTCTATGAAGAAGTGCTGCATTTTCAACTTATTTCAAAAACCGACCCTCAATGTATTGTTCCGTAGTTTTCCGTCACAGTATGCAGTATTTCTACCAGTTTGACAGTAATTTTCTGACCACTTTCTTCTGGGCACGAACAGCCTTGGCCAACCTAGAATGCGGTAAACCGTCTCCGTACAGAGGTTGGCCGCTGTATACAAAATTTGCTAAGGTGGGGTATGAGGACCGAGCGGCAAAGTGAGTGCGTCTGTGGTGCGGACCCACAAACTATGGCTCACCTAATCTCCTGCCCTTCGTGCCCCTACACCTGCACGAGGGATGACCTAATCAGAGCGACACAAAATGCCGAGGAACTTGACAAGTTTTAGTCGAAGTCCGTCTAGAGTCGCCATTGACATGACTTCTTAATGTATTTTATTTCGTTACAACTTCTTGAAATAAACAAATTGATCTGATTATGCATGGCGTCATCCTCTCTGCCCACAATACCTATCTTATTGTTGTGCCCTACAGGGTCTACTTACATAATGATCTGTTTTATGTACCTATTTATAACACCACCTGTGTAACATTTTACGTTTAATGCTTATACTTTTTAATGTTTTCACTGAAGTTGTTTTGTTTCTAGGGCCCAGGGCCCTGGCCCGCAGAATACCAGTGTCGTTAGTGTGACTAATACTGAGCGGGGGACCCTTTTTGGCATATTTCTTCTATTTTTATGTACCTGAAATGTCACTTATGTAACAGTTTTTGTGCCAGATAAATAAAATTATTCTCTTAATCTCTATTCTTTACTATGGGTCGAATTCAAAGCAACTTCTAAGATTTCATAACTTCTGCTTATAAAACAATCTATCGATATAATAAAGTAGTTGGTTGGTGTTCGTTGCGGACTAATATCAACTCTTGGCTAGGGTTCAATTGTAGTGGTGGGACGTTGGTCGATAGTAGGTAATATCGATATACATTTACAACACCATAAAAATTACGTCCTCTGCTAAAAATAGGCCTCCCACAGTAACTTCAAGATTCGCCGGTTGGAAGCGGCCTAGGCGGAGCATAGGAGGTCCACCAGGTGAATAGACGACCTGGTAAAGGTCGCAGGAAGACGCTGGATGCAGGTCGCTTCCGACCGGCCAATCTGGAAGTCAATGGGGCTATAATTATGTTTAGCAGTGGAGGTCCTATGGCTTAAATTATGATAATAATGATAAATCATGCAACGCGAAAGTTTAAAAGTAATTCTTTTTAGAAACTTCAGAAAATTATGAAACAACAAAAACTAAATGTAACTTAGATAGCTATTATTGAACTGCATTGTTATTACTACTCAAGCTTATTCAGTTTAGATAAATTACATTTTTATTAATTTATCCTCAAAAATATACAATTATATAAATAAAATAATAAAAATTTACTCAATGACGCTAAAAGAATATAAAAAAGAAGTTACCGAATGGCTAAAGTGTCTAGATTACTACGAAACTGAACAAATCCTAAAATCATGTACTTGATTAAATGGTTAATTAGTTACCTTACGTCACACACAAACACACACAAACACACACGAACACACACACACACACACACACACACACACACACACACACACACACACACACACACACACACACACACAAACACACACACTGAAATTGTTATTCCAAAATTTTGTAACTGGTGTAATGATTAAGGTTAGTTTAAGTTAGTATTTATTTGTTAAGGAAGAGTGGCTTTCTCTGACACAGGTGCTTAGGTACTTAATAGACGAAGTCAACACATGAAATGTTATTTAAAAACTTGAAATGAATAAACATTTTTATTATTATTATTGTGTACACTTTTTTTCCATCTCAGCTTTCGCTGGTATTTAAAGGCAACACGGGCCTTAGCCAAGTGTTGTCTCTACAATTTACTAATTTGTACTCGTAGTACGCGCGTCGGATAAAAATTTGCGAGTGATTCGACATGTATTTAATATGACAGCTTTCTGGATATTATTATTTTTATTATCGATACATTTCCATCCCTAGTCCATTGAACCGTCCCCGGATATGGCCCGTGAAGCTTATTTGTTTAAAGCTCCCATTGTGAATGGTTTACTTATTGGAAAGCTCATTCGGACGGCCAGTTCAAAACTAAAATAAATCTGTTAGAATCATACTAGATACTTTTATAAAGTAAGAACGTTTAAGGAATAGTAGAAAACGTTTTTGGAAAATAACAGTTAAAATAGATAATATTTTCAGGGTTCCGTATGGAACTGACGGCCGATGGGGCATTGGGTTCTGAAATGGAGGCCAGTACCGGCAAGCGCAGCGTAGGATGTCCACCCACAATGTGGACAGACGACCCGGTATAGATTGCAGTAAGCCGCTGGATGCAGGCCGCTTCCAACCGGCTAATCTGGAAGTCACTGGGGGAGCTTATGTTCAGCAGTGGACGTCCTATGGCTGAAATGATGATGGTGATGTATCGCAAACGGTAAATAGGAATCCCTGAAGGTCTGTCAGTGTGTCAAACCCTTTTCATCAGGATAGGACTTCTTAGTCCACGCAATCAAAAGATACGGCTCTTTCCGCCTCTTATTTAATACTCGCAAGGGAATCAACACCTATTAGCAGTTCCCATTGACATAGATTAATGAAAAGTGGCGAGAAGAATGTCTTTTATAAAACAATTGAAATTAATGTTAATAAAAAAAATATATTACACAATAAACGAATACTTAAATGACAATAATCTAAAACAATAAATGAAATCCAAAGATAAATAAATATTTAAATGCCTAAAAATACTATTTATTTGATTATGTTATTCAATATACATATTATTCAATAATTATTTATTTATTTATTTAATAGGAGCAACCAACAAATCTTACACCAATGATACAATTAACAAGTAACAAGTTTAAATATGAGCTAAGTGTAGATTCAGTTACAGGCTGCCGCGACTTGCAAATGTGAGTTATAGTTTACTTATAAAACAAGAGCTTACTTATAAAAATAAAAATGGAATAAAATACTTTTAGGACTTAATTTTAGTTAAACAATAGCCAAGATTTACAGATAAGAGTTATATGCTTAGTTCTTCTGTAGCCAATTTTTTAAAATCAATTATCATATGATTTCTTAATGTATTTTAATTCTTTAAAACTTCTTAAAATAAACAAATTGATCTAATTATGCATGGCGTCATCCTCTCTGCCCACAATACCTATCTTATTGTTGTGCCCTACAGGGTCTATAATGATCTGTTTTATGTATTTATTTATAACACCTGTGTAACATTATAGAATGCAATAAATATATTGAATTGAATTGAATTTATCACAAGTGAAAGATAAAAGTCCGAAAACCTTAAGTTTGTAGTTCATCATCATCATTTCAGCCATAGGACGTCCACTGCTGAACATAGGCCTCCCCCATTGACTTCCAGATTGACCGGTTGGAAGCGGCCCGCATCCAGCGTCTTCCTGCGACCTTTACCACGTTTACTTTTTACAAAACAAAAAAAAATATTTTAAACAAACTCCGAAAAAGCCGTAACAAATCTTCGAGACTCGATTTCGTTATGGGCGAACTATTTACATAATTAAAAGTTTGTACGGAACCCTAATAGGATCACTTTGATGTGCGTCTGTCTGTCTGTCTATATGTCAAGACCCTTTATCTCGGGAACGCGTAAAGGTATTAAGTTAAATTAAAACCATATACTCAGGTTTACCCAAAAGCTGTGAAATTAAACTTCTACGTTAAAAAAACATATGGTTTTTATGCCGCAAAAAAAAAACGACACAGTCAAGGAGATTTTAATTTATAGGATGCTTTCCGTTGACCTAGAAATATGAAATTTGGCAAGTAATTTCGTCTAATACTACAAGTATACAGAGAAAAATCTAAATATATAAAATCAGACAATAAAGTCAATAGAGAGACTACGAAAGCCGCGCGGTCATTCATCAGAAGCCTACGCTTCTGATGAATGGTCTGCGAAACGTCCTTGTAGGCTCGCCGTACCTACGTACGGCGAGCCTACAAGGACCTTACGCAGTGCACGCACATACAGTGCATTTTTCTCATGAATGAGTTAAATTATCCACGCCTACGATTTTTAACAGCGGATAGGAATAATTAGATGTAAAAAAAATATTTCTTGTTCCTTGCATAGTGCGATAAAGTTACTGATTCTGAGCCACCCCTAAAGATTTGGCACACCTTTGCAATATAACCCTGAATATTAAGTTCTATTACAATTTGTGATCTATTTCGAATGTAAAAATGTATAATCTATTGTTTCACAACTCGAATGTAACCTTATGTGAAAGAAAATAAATCTTTATTTTTATTTTTTATTTAAATTTATTTATTATTTCGTATCTGAAAATTTGGAGTAAAGCCGTAAAATACAAAAACCCACCGAACTAACTGATAACTGACAGTGAATTTCTGTTTCGAACAAACCGAACTGTTTTCGATTTTACTATTTCACTCCGCGCTCCGCATTCGAGTTTCGTTGGAGGTTAGTTAACTGAAGCTAACTGGACTAACGAAATAGCATAGATAGTTACTAAACATTCTCAGTTTTTTTGTGACGATTGACGACTTTAGAAACTAGAATAGCTAAATAGGCATTGAGTTGTAATAACGTCTACAAAATGATTTAAAATAAGTTGAAGCAGGTCAAGAGAGAGAGAGAGAGAGAGAGAACGATACAAAAATAAATAAAAATAAGAGCATAAATAATAAATATAAATAAATATTAGACATCACTTAGATTGCTCTGATCCTATGATAAGTAGCTTAAGGATTTGTGTTACAGAAATCAGAAACAACGACGGTACCACAACACCCAGACTCGAGACAATAAATAAAAGTTATTTTTCTACATTGACCGACCGGGAATCGAACTCGGGAAAGCGACCGGTACCTATGCTCGCCTCTCGGCTACGGAGGTCGTCGAGCATAAAATAAAATAATATTTTTATTTTATTTTATTGAAACACTGAGATTAAAATTGAAATATGCATACGATATGAAAAACTTAAGATAAACACTAATCTCAGAAATACCAGAGGTTCCCAAACTAGGCTAAGCCTGTATCTTGGGATACCAGTTACGGATTAACAAATAAAAGTGTTAAAATAACAAAAGGAAGGTATTTGGCGTACCTGCACTGTATATGTTTGTGCGTATGTGTGTGTGTGTGTTTGTAGGTGTGTGGTAAAAAACCTAAGTTCTACAATTTACAAAAAAAAATAACGATAACATATAAAATGAAGGTCAGCGTATCAATGTGGTGTCCAATGGCCACCAGCTCAGCGAGTTACATTAAATAAGTTTGTTTCCTTAGTAAATTTTTAACCACGTGAGTGGCGCCGATACCGCGCCGCATTCATTTTCCCTGATGCAAACAAACTCAGCAGTTCGAAACCATGTCTCAAAGCCAGCGTAACCGCAACTCTGGATTCTTAAATTAACAACTTGGTCTTCCTGCAGTTCATCATCATCATCATGTCAGCCATGGACGTCCACTGCTAAACATAGGCCTCCCCCAATGACTTTCATTGGGGGGGATTGCCAATACTCGCCACGCTTGGCAAACGGGTTGGCGAACGCAGTTTTTTTATAAGATTTCGCACGCAGACGCTGCTGCCCTGTCTGTCTCGTGCTACAGGAATAAGTCGTCTCTTACGACACGTCTCCTGTTGGCGGTGGGAAAGTGTATTCTTTACGGCCATCTCCACACGGCGACTGCAGTTAAGTTATTTACTTTTACTGGTGGTTAACTGGTGCTTCTATGATTGAGTCGTACACCGGCTGAAAAACTCTTTTCTAAAACTAAACATTTAGCTGGTTTCCGTTGCAGGAAGTCGCTACGCGACCAGTTTGGTAATGCGTTTATTTTTTATTGTAATTGCTCTTAAAAATCTATTTATTTCTGCAAATATAATGCGGCATTTTTACACTCTGCCACTGCTTCGCGCAAATTTAACCTCAGATAAATAAATAAATAAATAATATATGACGACCGTCTGGTGTAGTGATTCGCGCTC
Source organism: Anania hortulata (assembly GCA_963576865.1). Lineage (NCBI taxonomy): Eukaryota > Metazoa > Arthropoda > Insecta > Lepidoptera > Crambidae > Anania > Anania hortulata. The sequence goes on along the minus strand of OY756417.1, from coordinate 9,329,534 downwards.
CGGACTACAAAGCCAGTGGTTGCGGGTTCGAATCCCGCAAGGGCAAATGTTTGTGTGATGAGCACGAGCATTTGTACCTAAGTCATGGATGTTTATAATTGTATTTAACTATGTTTAACAGTTATCTAGTCGCCATAGTACAAGGTTTGCTTAGTTTGGGGCTAGATAATTGGTGTGATTGTGAAAAAAAAAGGACAACATGACAGACATTGCTCTGACCCTGTGATAAGTAGCTTAAGCACTTGTGTTACACAAATCAGAAACAACGACGGTACCAAAACAACCAGACCCAAGACAATTTAAAAAAGTTAATTTTCTACATTTACCGACGGGGAATCGAACTCGGGACCAAGTCACACACCAAGTCCGGTATACTCGCCTCTCGGCTACGGAGGTCGTCAAGATGAGAGATGGCGCCTCTAACTTCTAACTAATATCCACGCAAATGTCAAAGTTCGTTTTTAGGGTTCCGTACCTTAAAAGGAAAAAACTGAACCCTAGGATCACTTTGCTGTCCGTCCGTCTGTCTGTCAAGACGCTTTATCTCGGGAACGCGTGGAGGTATCGAGTTGAAATTAAAACGATATACTCAAGTTTACAGCAGAGCCGTCTCAACATATCCCGGGGCCCTGGGGCGCACAAGAATTCGGGGGTCCTATTGCAAAGTAAAAATAAAATACCGACTGTTGGTATGAATTCATGACTTTCAAAAAATAATGTTATATCTCCGTTAAAAGTATAGTTTTAATGAACTGAAATGAAATGAAATTTATTTATTAGTCCTTGAAGAAGGTACATTTTAGTTGTTAGTTAGGTACATAGAGTTACGATCCTCTTCTTCAGCTAACCAGTGTTGCATACAAATATTATTATGTTCAATTTAACTACAATTAATTTAATATTTTTTAAAAACATGCATTATTTATATTAGATTTCATTATTAGATCCTGTATGTAAAAAAATGACAATTTTAAAAAATCAATTAATCATGCTTAATGTCAATATTAAAGATAAACAAATGTCAAAGTATGTGTTCTGGTAAAACAAATTCGATTGGTTTTTTAACCTAAAGAAGGTTTAAACAGTGTAGAACAGCTATTTAATTTTCTTCTTTACTAGTTACCTTTATACAGGTGTTAATAGCCAAGCCTCACAAGGTACATGCATTATTGTGACAAGTGTGCTTTATATATTCGTCTACAGTATAAAAGACATGTGCAATTAGCCATTCAAACAAATGTGCCTGGAACCTTTTACCAGACAGTTCTTTAATTGATCGGGCAATCTATTATAAATGACCATACACATCCAGGTGAATTTTTTTTAAACGCTATTTTTGGGACAAATTCTGACACCAACCTATTTCCATTCCTTAAATTAATTTTCCTTAAATTTTCACTTCTTTTTTCTAGGCTTTACTAAGATTTGAAATGAAACACTGTTAACTTAAAAGAAAGAAAAGACTTCTTCTTCTTAGTTTACAAATTTTTTTTAGTGCTTTGGGGCCCCCTGAGAGGCCGGGGGCCCTGGGCACAACAGGCCCCGTGTAAAGACGGAACTGGTCTACAATCTCTTGAAGCTGTGAAAAAATCAAACTTCTAAGTTCACGTAAAAAAAGATATGGCCGTTTACGCAGTAAAAAACGTATACTGAGTTTGTTCCGGCGTTTCTTCTCAGCACTTGCCAGATTGTCTGTGTCTTGTCTCGAAGCGCTAGTAGGGCCCAAAAAATAAGGAGACATGTTCTGCCCCATATGGGCCAATAATGTTATTGTTGACGTTCATAAGTGGCAGTTTTCTGTCCTAAACTGAATAAATGACTTTTGACTTTTGATATTTCGACACTCAAGGGAATCTAAATTAATAGTCTATAATGATCTATTTTATGTATCTAATTATAACACCTGTGTAACATTATAGAATGCAATAAATATATTGAATTGAATTGAATTGAATTGAATAGAGTACTTCCCGTTAACCTATCCTACCTATCGAATCATGAAAAGACTTCGAACTTTTGTGTATAGAGCCTGGCATACCTCAAGTTGCAAGTAACCTTAAATAACGTTATTTTGGTGTACACCTATGAAACATGCGTTAGTCGAAAGAGAAAATAATTACAAACAACAAATACTCTTTGACAAAATGTCGTAAATGATACGCTTCTTTCAGAATTTCATTTTGATTATGTAAATAAAAATAAATATTATATGTTCACTCTAAAATTCTGAAAAAAGCAAATCATTTACGACATTTTGTCAAAGAGTGTTTGTAATTATTTTATCAATCGATTAACGTATGTTTCATAGGTGTACACCAAAATAACGTTACTTAAGGTTACTTGCAATTTGAGGTATGCCAGGCTCCATACAAAAAAGTACACTCTTTGACAAAATGTCGTAAATGATTTGCTTTTTTCAGATTTACATAATCAAAAAGATATTTTGAAAAAAGCGTATCATTTGCGTAAAGCGTATTGTGCCGTGTGGGGACGGCCGTAAAGAATACTCTTCCCCACCGTCAACAGGAGGCGTGTCGTAAGAGGCGACTAATTCATGTAGTACATGACAGCAGCGTCTGCGTGCGAAATCTTATAAAAAAAACTGCGCTCGTCAACCCGCCGGCCAAGCGTGGCGAGTATTGGCAATCCCCTCCGATGATAGGTCATTGGGGGAGGCCTGTGTTCAGCAGTGGACTTTCTATGGCTGAAATGATGATGATGATGACACCAAAATAACGTTATTTAAGGTTACTTCCAACTTGAGGTATGCCAATTAGGTTCGATGCCTTTGGCAAGAAGCAATGTTTTATTAGCACAAGTAAAGGGAAAAGTCCAGAAACCATACATTTGAAGAAAAAAATGTTTTTAACAAACTCGGGAAATCGGCAAATATCTTCAAGATTCAATTTACGTTATATACGAATTATTTACATAGCTAAAAGTTGTGACGAAACCCTCGGTGCGCGAGTTCAACTCGCACTGGTCTATCCTATGATGCAGTTTATCGTTGGATAACTCGTTTAAGAAAAAGTATTATGAGTGTGTGAATACCTAATTCTTTTTATTTTTCAACCGACTTCAAAAAAGGAGGAGGTTCTCAATTCGACTGTATGTTTTTTTTTGTATGTATGTTACGCGATTACTCCGCCAATTATGAATTGATTTTAATGATTCTTTTTTTGTTTGGTAGATAATACTTCAGAGGTGGTCCCATATAAATTTTATCGAAATTGATTTAGAACTTTTTGAGAAAATCAACAAATATATACCCAGATAATATTTTGGTTGTAGTTCTTGTTACCTATCTTCGACAAATATGAACCGATTTTGATGATTTTTGTTTTATTGAATAGCTTATACTTCAAAGATGCTATGATAAAAGTTTGCAAAATAAAAATCACCCCTAAGGGTTGGAGAATAGGGGATGAAATCGGTGTTCAGCAGTCAGATTAGGATTTATCACTAAAAATAGATGAAATAAGTAAATTGTGTTAACTGTGCCAGCGGATGAGAGATTCAATGTTTTTGTTTGCACCGACTCCAAAAGTAGCTGATTAGGTACTTAAGTGTTAGGATTATTTTTAGCATTTTAGTGTTTTGAAGTCGGTTTTATTTTTTTAAATAATCAATGAGCGATGTCGGATGTGTGCGTTGCTCGGACACATTGTGTGAAGCTTAACTTTTGATCAACATTTTTATTTAATTTATTTAAGACAACCAACAAAACACTCAATACATTATTTACACATATAAGGTTAAAGGTTACATTGCAAAGTGATGTCTTAATTATAGGCTGCCACGGCAAGCAATATAAACAAGGTAACTTCAAAAACAGAAAGTCAAATTTACAGCAACTGCATCCGCCCTGCGATAACTGACATTTATCTTGGCGTCTAAATCAATTCACTGATGCAGAGCTATGGGTAATACAAATAACTTTATTTTTATGAATTTTTAAATTATTACTTACAATTATTCTCTTGTATAGCGCACTAACTTGTAGCGCTTATTACTAAGGCTTAGTGCAATAACATGGTAAGTAGCAGTAAGGCGGGTTTCATTAATAATTCTTTGTAATAACCGCCGCGGTCTGTAATCCGCATTAAGGCTTCGGCTTAGTGGCCGCGAGAGCGATTGTAATTAAGAGTTTAGAGTTCAGCTGGTCTTAACAGTAAGGCTAGCTAGGCCAGACAATCTTGTAAAACTTCTAACCTACAATTTTTGTGTTAACAATTATGGCGAGTAATGCCCCTAAATTTGCGACTCGACGCGTGTTACTACAAAGATCACAAGAAAACTTATCAAAATGCGGTTTATACAGCGCGTAATGAAACGTGGCTGTTACGACAATCGCTGCGTCATAAAACCAATTTATTTCTGTAAATGGGCTTAAATTAAGCTATTTTTAACCGACTTCAAAAAAGGAGGAGGTTCTCAATTCGTCGGTATCTTTTTATCCCGTCGAATTGACACAAATTTTATCCCGTCTTCCCTAATTACGCTTAGGTACCACATAATTTGGGTCACATTTACCCATGTAGGTGTAAATAGGGTAATGCTATTTCTAGCTACATTATTTATTAGCTTTATTACGTTTGAAGACCTCCGTGGCCGAGAGACGAGTATACCGGACTTGGTGTCGCTATATCTGAGGTCCCGGGTTCGATTCCAATGTAGAAAAATAACTTTTCTATATTTCCTCAGGTCTGGGTGTTGTGGTACCGACGTTGTTTCTGATTCCTGTAATACAAGTGCTTAAGCTACTTACCTTAGGACCAGAGCAATGTATGTGAAATGAAATGAAATAAAATGAAATGAAATGAAATGTATTTATTTGCTTTAAAAGTGGTACACATACAGGTGATAATATAAATTGTGGTTCCTCACATTTCACCAGACACTGGCATGCAAAACGTGTGATGTTGTTCAAAATTTTTATTTATTTATTTAAAACATTTATGACTTAAATATATGCATATCATTTTTTTGTCTTTCTTTATCAGCTGTGTGGTAATTTTGTGTGAGTAGTCGGTACATTTTCATGCAAATTTGCAAAAGTCTAGACTGTGCTTGTAGTTCAATGGCAGTAGCGCTTTGGTACGGATTACCAACGTTAAGCCTACGCCAACGTCGTGGTTGGACGGGTGACCATTCCATCCATATTTAGTAACATTTGTCACACGCATCTCCATGCTTCGGTAGGCACGTTACTAATTGGTTCCGGCTAACATCGCTTGGTACCAGTCGTGAAGCCTAGTTAGAAGCCTTAAAGCGGCTTAAATATATGAGAACATCATCATCATTTCAGCCATAGGACGTCCACTGCTGAACATAGGCCTCCCCCAGTGTCTTCCAGATTCGCCTCATTCCACTAATTATTATACGCAGTCGTTTACTGTCCAGTCCATTCGCCTCTGGAATTCCTTACCATTAACAATCAGAAGATCCGAATCGATTGCTATTTTCAAAAATCGGCTTAGAGCACATTTTTTTTCTTCATGACACAAAATGCCTTTATATCTCAGAATATTACTGGTCACTGTTGGTCTCGACATCTCCTCGCATATATAAAGTAGTATTAAGTATGTTTAGTGTATGTATGAATAATTATTGTTATGTATTTATTTTATTTTATTTTTATTTATTTATTAATGTATGCATACGTCTATGCCATAAATTTTTGCAGTCCTATTTGTATCAGGTAAGAATTTTAAGAACTCTGCAACACCTTCCCGTTTCTCTAATGGTTGTCTGTCCTCTACCTGAAGGTTGTCTGGAAGAGATCGCTATTAGCGATAAGACCGCCTAAATTGTACATCTTTCTGTAAAAATCATGTGTAATTTACTTGTATGGTGTGCAATAAAGAGTATCTATCTATCTATCTTTGGTTTAGTCACTGGTCTTACAACACCCCTTCACCGCACTGGGCCCGTGTGGTGGACATACTCCACACATACACGGGCCAAAACCAGCCAAACCACCTCATAGTTAGTGTGGCCTGTGCCCTGTAGTAGGACGTATACAGGGTGTAATGATGTATAAAGTATGTATATATAGGGTGTACAAAAGAATAAGACACTCCTTAAAACCACGTGATCAGCTGCTAATATACAACAACTTTTACTATGGGAGCAACCTCGAATTCGTGTTTTTTTTTTCGGGTGTTCCATAGGTACATTATTATCAAGGTAGCGCGTTAGTTTGTATGGTCCATCTAAAATTTTTTTTACGATTTTGTTGTTGCTCCCATAAAAAAAAAAATGCATATGAGCAACTGGTCACGTGGTTTGAAGGAGTGGCCTATTATTTAGTACACCTGTATATAATACATACTTTACATCATGTTAATAACATATCTACTTATAACGGCAGTCGAATAACACTTAAAAACATACTTTTAAGTGACGTACTCTGTTAGGGATTTCGGGCCTAACACTGTTTTAGGGTAGAGAGTGGACTGTAGATTTTTCTCATTTGAGGCCGGAGCAGGTCACTGAATAAAACCCACTTTGAAGAATTCAGCTTTTATTGAAGATACACTTGGATGTTACTATTTCTAAGGTTTATACTGTACTGCTAGTACTGCCAGTGCTACCCTTGGAAACCGCCCGACTTATATAGCAATCTGAGGGAGATTTTAGCCAATCAGAGCGCGTAATTTTTTGCACACGGCACCAATGTGTGCAACCTGTTTTCGCGCATAACTCCCTCTCTTTCCAACACTCATTTTCAGTTTTTCGGTGGTTTCCATTGGTATTCACTATTTTTTGATCTATATCACATTTTTCCTGATTAACCTAATCCTTACTCTAAACATTGGTGCAAAAATCACAAAAATCGGCCTAGTATTTGCAGAGTTAGAGCCTAAATTCTTGCGCGGCTCTCCTGAAGGTATTGCCTTTTTTTTTCGTGCGCGTAGCTGTCGTTAACAGTCTCCCCCCGGCGAAGGTGTACCGTAGCCTCCTTTGGTAGACAGCTACGTGCTCGTTGTGCAGCGCGTCCCTTCCCACTGGTCCGGGGAAGGTGCGGATTTCGTTTCCAGCACGACGATTCTCGAGACGGGTCTCTTGAACGTTCCACCTTTGGTTTGCACATCCACAATCCTTGTTACCCCGTCAGGTCCGGGATAGGTCTTCGTTATGGTCCCTCGTGGCCATACATTTCGAGGAAGCAGAGGGTCAGCGATGATGACGATATCTCCTATCTTTACAGCGTCATGGTGGCCGTGTCGATTGAGGCGCGGCACGAGCGTAGGTAAGTATTCGTGCAGCCACCTCTGCCAGAAGCTGTCAGCCAGTGCCTGTGCAGCTCTCCAAGTCCTTTTGTCGGCTTCCTTGCAAGTTCCCACGTATGGTTGGCCCGATGATGACCCCAGGAGGAAGTGGTTCGGTGTCAGAGCCTCTGGGTCATCGGGGTAGACCGATACGTGTGTCAACGGTCGTGAGTTGACTGCGTGCTCCGCTTCTGCTAGCAAAGTTAGCAGCGTTTCTTCTCTAGGTGCTTTTTCTCGTAGCGTTGTTGTGAGTGCACCCTTTACTGAGCGCACCAGTCTTTCCCAGGCACCTCCTTGGTTTGGTGCTCCGGGCGCGATGAACTTCCATGATGTCCCGTAGTTCATGGCGTACCTTGAGAGTTCGGGCAGCCATTCTTCGTACGCCTTCCTGAGTTCGACGTCTGCGCCTCTGAAGTTGGTCCCGTTGTCGCTATAGAGTGTCAGGGGCCAGCCTCGTCTTGCCGCCATTCTCCTGAGCGCCATGATTGCAGAGTCGGTGCTCAGGGATGCTACTGGCTCTAAGTGCACTGCCCTTGTGGTTAGGCAGGTGAAGAGAGCGCACCATCTCTTCTCCCGTCTTCTACCGATGGTCACGGTGATGGGGCCGAAATAATCCACACCGCAGAAGCTAAACGGCCTGTGGTATGGTTGCAGGCGTTCGGTCGGTAGGTCTCCCATGGGCGGAGCTTGTGGCTTCGTTTTTCTTAGGCGGCACATCTGACAGGCGGCTGCGATCCTATTGACCGTAGGTCTCAGTCGGGTCACCCAGTACTTTTGGCGTACGTCGTTCACGATCCTCTCGATGTTTGCGTGATTGGCTCGTCGGTGTTCTCTGCCGATAAGGAGCTTCGTGAACGGGTGACGTCCATCGAGTAGGACAGGTCGGTTCGTAGTCGTGGTCACTTTGATCTTGTTGACTCGGCCATTGAGCTTCAGCAGTCCGTCTTTCCACAGCAGGTCGTAGCGGTAAAGCGGACTTGTTCGAGGTATGGCGACGCCTTTTCTTAAGCAATCTATTTCTTGATGAAACGAATCTTGTTGCGCTCGTTTTAACCATCGATGCGTTGCCTTCTCGACGTGTTCGTGGCTCAGGGCGGACTTCCTATCGCGGCAGCGATCCACGAATTCCAGTACTCGTGCTGTTGCTCCAATCAACCGATCGTAAGAGGAGAATCGGCTGATGTCGGGCAATGATGAATCTTCCTCGTGTGTGACGACGTGGAGGAGTTCTGTTGTGACGTTGTCGTTCGTTCCTTCAGGTTGAGGCCATTCAGACTTCGGCTTCTTCAAAAATAATGGTCCTTGAAACCATTTGTCTTTCGCTGACTCAGGCACGTATCCAGTTCGCGTCGCGACGTCGGCTATGTTGAGGTGGGTCGGCACCCACCGCCAGTCTGCCGGGCTTGAGTCTTCGGTGATCTCGCCGAGTCGATGTGCTACGAAGGGCGTGTAGCGGCGGCTCCCGTTGCGTATCCAGTGCAAAACTGTCTGCGAGTCGCTCCAGTAGGTGGTGTCATCGACGCGTAGCCTATGTTCGTCCTTGATTGCTTTCGCTAGTCGTGACCCAATCAATGCTGCTTGCAGCTCCAGTCTCGGGATCGTTTGTGTCTTCAACGGAGCGACCTTGGCGCGTGCTGCTACCAGTACGACTTCTGCTTCTTCCTTTTTCCCGTAGGTGAGGCGCCAGTATGCCGCAGCGGCGTAGGCTTCCTCGCTCGCGTCGCAGAAGACGTGCAGTTCACGTCGTTGAGCTTCTCTCCCCCCGTTGTAGCTCCGAGGGATCTGTAGCCTTTCAATGGTCTGCAGATCCTCTATCCATCTGTCGAAGTCGGTGGCTATGTCTTCGGATATCGGTTCGTCCCATCCAGTCTTGAGGCGCCAAAGCTTCTGTAGATTTATCTTGGCTGTTATTGTGTAACAGCTGAGCAATCCTAGTGGGTCGTAGATGCTCATCACGGTTGACAGGGCTTCTCGTTTTGTCGGCGATTGCTCTCGAGTCTTCACGGCTGCAGATACGCGATTCATGGCAGTGTTGAAACTCAGGTGATCGGTGTTAGAGTTCCACAGCAGTCCTAATGTCTTTTCTGTTCCCCCGAGTGGTGTTGCACTTTTCTTCGCACGTCGGTCGTTCGGAGTGACGGCTAGCAATCTATCGTCATTGCTGTTCCAACCTCGAAGATGAAAGTCAGCGTTCTTGTGGACTTCGTTGACTTGGCAGATGATTTGCTTGGCTTCTTCTATGTCATTGAAGCTCTCGACAAAGTCGTCCATGTAGTGTGACTCTGTGATGGGCAACAGGGCTTTTGGGTGCGTCTGCGCGTGATCGAGCGCGTTCTTGTTGCGTACACTGTGCGCCAGGAAAGGTGAGCTGGATGCACCGAAGATCATCGACGTCATTTTCATTTTGACCGGTTCTTTCTTTGGGTCGTCTCTCCAGAGGAATAGTTGTGCGGGTTGATCTTCTTCTCGGATCTTCACACGTAAAAACATTTCCTCTATATCCGCCGTTATTGCGTAGGTGCCTTCTCTAAAGCGGAACATGATCGTTTGCAGGGATCGTAGCAGGTCTGGTCCTTCCAGCAGGAAGTCGTTCAGGCAGACTCCGTTTGACTTAGCTGCTGCGTCGAAGACAAGTCTTATCTTCCCTGGTTTGTTCGGGTTCTTCACGGCAAAGTGAGGTAAGTACCACGCCACTGGACTTGAGTTTTCTCCGCCGTTACAGGGTTCGGCGTACCCCTTCAGCAGTAGATTGTTCATTTGTTCGTGGTACTGCTTCTTCTCTTCGGGGCGACGCTCCAAGCTAGCCTCAAGGGTTTTCAGCCTTCTCAAGGCGACGTTGTAGCTCGGCGGCAGTTCTGGGTCCTCGTTCTTCCAGGGTAAGCCTACTTCAAATCTTCCGTTCTTCTTGGTTGCGGTTTCATTGAAGATCTTCACGGCTCGTTGATCGCTTTCCTTGACGTGTCGTGCAGTGAGTGACACACCAAGTGAGTCGATGCGAAAGTGATGCTCGACCAGGTCTTCTATTTTGACATCTTCACTGATGTGAAGTACTTCCTCTGTTGTTCTGTGGCTTCGAGGGATCCGTCCATGGATCACCCATCCAAGTAACGTTCTGGAGGCGGCAGGTTGGTTCGGTTTGCCTGCACGCAGCTCCCGGGTAATGATCAGGGGCCAGTTGTCGATCCCGATGAGTACTCGTGGCTTGGCGTTCTGATATGCCAGGCTCGCTTTGTCTAGTCCTTGCAGGTGCTTCAGCTGTAATGCTTTCTTCGGCACGGACTGTGCTGTCAGGTCCAGGTCTGGCATCGTTCGAAGGGTGACGACAGAGCTGTGTCCGCTGGCGTTGACCTCGACGCGGACGGTCTTGCTATTCACGTTTCTGACTTCATTTTCTATGCCTCTTATTTTTAGGCATTTGCTCGGCCCGCTTGCTCCAATTTCGTTTGCGAGATCTTCGTCAATTAGTGATACGGTGGCTCCTTCGTCGAAGAGGGCGAATACTTTTCGTGTCCCCTTGTTCCCGCTGATGACGATAGGACATATCTTCAGTTTGACTTCACTTCCTTCGCAGGCTGTCATCGCCGAAGCAACTTCTTCGTTGGCGGTGACGTCTTCCTGTTGTCTGGCAGGGGCTTCGCTGTGTAGAGTAGCGTGGTGTGGGCGTTTGCATCCCTTTGTTCCGCAGGGCTTCTGTTTGCAATTCAACCTCCGATGTCTACTGCTGATGCACCGGAAGCAGAGTCCCGCTTTCTTCACCACCTCCCATCGTTCGGATACCGGCAGCTCCTTGTACTTAGGGCAGGCAGGGAGTCGGTGCTGTTCGTTGCAGACTGTGCATGCTTCTAGCTTCTCTGTGGTTGCTGCTGGTTGTGCTTCAGTTATGTTGAAGACTTTCTTTTTTCCTTCTGGTCTAGCTGTAGGGCGCGGCGGTGCTTCTTTTCTAGTGACGCTGTAGCTGTGTTTCAGTGCACGGTCCGCTTGTTGCATCAGAAATCGAGACAACTTGATGATCTCTGGTAACGCCTCTGGATTTTCTTCAGCGTAGTCACACCACTTTGTTTTGATATGAGGGCTCAGCTTTTCCAGGATCTCCCGTACCAGTAATGGGTTGTAGAGGTATGCTGCGTCAACGTTTCTTAGCGTGGCTACGACGTTTTGAACTTTCACAGCGAATGTATTAAGTTCACTTGCTGTAGATCCTAATTTCGGTAGTTTTCGCAGGTCTTCAAATGTCATGTCGATGATGATCTCTGGACGTCCATAGCATTGTTGTAGAGTCTTCATAATTTCTTCTGGATGCGTGGCGGTGTTTAAGAGCGGTGCTACGGTGTCTCGTGCTTCTCCACGAAGGGCGTTGCGTAGTCGCGCTAAGTTCTCGATCGGTGAGAACTTGTACAGCTCCGTAGTTTGCTTCATGGCTAGCGCAAACTGGATCCATTCCATCGGGGATCCCGAAAAGGTCGGAAGATCAGTTGCCTGTCGTGGCGGTGGCCGGCTGGACATCATTTGTGTGAGTGTCTCTGCTAGCTGTTCAATCCCGCGGCTTCTGGGCGTTATTGATCTTCTTCTTGCACGTGTCGTTTGTTCATTCGGTCCCGGTGTCCAAAATCTCGTCCTTCTGTTCATCGGAGTAGTGGCTTCGGTAACGACCGGTTCTGTGGGGGCGGAGGCTTCGTGCCGCTCCCCCTGTTCATTGACGACGTTCGGTGCGGATTTATTCAACCAATCATGTATCCGTTCCATATCTTCCATTGGGTCAATCTGGTCGCTGTCCTCTTCGAGCTCTGCTACGTCGGCGGTCAGCTTCTTCCTTATTAGGTTAGCTTCTAGTTCCAGTTCCTTCCGACGAATAGCGGCGAGCTTCTCTTCCGCTTCGTATCGTAGCCTTGCTACGGCGCTGGCTGTAGACTTCGTAGAACGCGCCACACGACGTTGGGTTCCGTATGTCGTCTGCTTGTCTGCCGGGCGATCCGTAGTTTCACTGGGCTCCATCATTGCAGCGCCTCCTAGTTCGGGAAGTTGGGTGGCAGCTGTAGTGGGTAGCCTCTCCAAACGGCCTTGATGCGGAGCAGGGTTGACATTGTGCGTAGTCGAAGGCGATGGTGACCGTGGTGGTTCCGGAAGTACCCGTGGTCGTTCTTGATCCATTCCTCCTTGACTTCTTGTGATGACCATAGCGATGAATTCTTCTGGTGGTTCTTCTTTTTGATCCGGCTCGAAGGACCAAACAATGTTAGGGATTTCGGGCCTAACACTGTTTTAGGGTAGAGAGTGGACTGTAGATTTTTCTCATTTGAGGCCGGAGCAGGTCACTGAATAAAACCCACTTTGAAGAATTCAGCTTTTATTGAAGATACACTTGGATGTTACTATTTCTAAGGTTTATACTGTACTGCTAGTACTGCCAGTGCTACCCTTGGAAACCGCCCGACTTATATAGCAATCTGAGGGAGATTTTAGCCAATCAGAGCGCGTAATTTTTTGCACACGGCACCAATGTGTGCAACCTGTTTTCGCGCATAACTCCCTCTCTTTCCAACACTCATTTTCAGTTTTTCGGTGGTTTCCATTGGTATTCACTATTTTTTGATCTATATCACATTTTTCCTGATTAACCTAATCCTTACTCTAAACATTGGTGCAAAAATCACAAAAATCGGCCTAGTATTTACAGAGTTAGAGCCTAAATTCTTGCGCGGCTCTCCTGAAGGTATTGCCTTTTTTTTTCGTGCGCGTAGCTGTCGTTAACATACTCAAACAAACTATCAATGCCATTAACTATAAAAATAACTAACTTAAAATGCCATTAAAACTACATAAAAACTAGTAAAAATCCATTTATCTTTTAGTCAAATTGAAAAATCTGATCTGAACATCTCTGTATATTTAGTTACGCGCTCTCGTTTGCAGCCCCACTTCTGTGAATTTGAAATCAAACGGAATCGAAAATGGGGGGTAAATGGGAATGGAATGTAATTCTGGAATTGAAATTGTTCCATAAAGAACTTTGATGTTGGGATATTTGACCACTTCTTTGTCTAGTTCTTCTATTTTTCAACTTACTTCAAAAAAGGTAAATTCGACTGTGTTTTTTTGTATGTATGTAACGCCAATTACTCCGCCAATTATGAATCGATTTTAATGATTCTTATTTTATTTTAACAAAATTCAGAGCCCTCAAATAACCGAGTTACAATACTTAAAACATACGCCCAATAACGGATTCCCATTTAATAGTAAAATACATTTTAAAATTGCCCTAAGTTAACTTGACTGATCTTAATTATTAAAGAATAAAGCTTTTGTTTGATTGATCATATATCATATCACTTCAGAGGTAGTCCCATATAAATTTTATCAAAGCTAATTTAGCGCTTTTTATGTAAATAAAAAATGTAAATAATGTTTTGGTTTATGGTTCTTGTATCTATGTCACCCAATATCTTCGACTTTGAACCGCTTTTGATGTTTCTTTTTTATTGAATAGCTTGTACTTCAAACATACTACAGTAAAAATTTGCGGAAAAAATTACATCCCTAAAAGGTGAAAAAATAGGGGATGAAATCTGTGTTCAGTAGTTTTATTAATTGACAGGTCTTGAAGTAAGAAATGAACATCCTTGTGTAACAAGGTACAGTAAAATGTTTGCCAGTAGCTTCTCCCAGTACACCCAGACTCAAGCTTATTTAGAAAAAACCTTTTTCCGAATTGACTCCAACTGGAAATCAAACCTGGACCTCATTGCGACCAAGAAGAATCACACGACTAAGCCAGTAAATCAACGTCTAGTTTTAAACATAGTCAAAACTAACTTAAATCTTGTCTAAAATTCTATGAATTCAGAGAACGTTTTAATAACTAAACAATGTTATTTCAATTAAAACTTTATAAATGTAGTTATTTTAGGATAGTCCGTTCCTAAGTTATTAAGTCTAGATTGGATTATAACCCCCAAGGAACACAGACACACAGACACAACTTTATTGTTATAGTTAACTAGATTTTCCGTAACTTAATCTCGATGGGAATCTTGCTTCTTTAATATGCGATGCTTATGGTTGCTAAAACGCGTCCGTGGCTCCGACAAAGGCATCCTGAGGATGTTATCAGCCCGGTTTGACGTGTAGTCCCAAACTTCAGATTGGCCAAAACAAGTAATTCATTCTTGGGTAATTGTATTAATTTTTTTAATGATATACCTTACAATGTTATCGAACTTCCTACTAATAAATTTAAATCACATGTCAAAACTACCCTAATGTCAAAGGGGTATTACAAAATTCAAGACTATCTTGATGACAAGAATGTATGGTCAGTCCAGCCTGCACTAAACTGATGTACCTACCTGTTTATTTTGATCTTATATATTTTTGTCGCAGCTAGTGATGACTGAGTTTGTTCCGGCGTTTCTTCTCAGCACTTGCCAGATTGTCTGTGTCTTGTCTCGAAACGCTAGTAGAGCCAAAAAAATAAGGAGACATGTTCTGCCCCATATGGGCCAATAATGTTATTATTGACGTTCATAAGTGGCAGTTTTCTACCCTAAATTGAATAAATGATTGTTGACTTTTTGACTTTGACTTTGACTGCCCTTTCCAAAAACATTGGATCGAGTTGTCCCGGGGCATTACGTAGTTTGTAGGTATTTCATAGTTGCTTTTATTTTTTATTTTGTTCTCTACGTAATTATGGATGTATGTGTTACTACTTATCCGAAATAAAGAGTTTATTACTATATTATTATTACCGGTGATCGGAATAGGTAGATTGATTTGATGTACTTTGGTAGTGCTTGCCTTTTTTTTAAAACTCATATAAAGAAATTCCGAAATCCCGGAGGCATGTCCATATTAACATCAATGGTTACTTCTGCAATTGGTTGCCTAATTTAAATTAATGCCCTTAACTTTAGCTCGCGGTTCACGACTCTTGTCTTCTTTAAATTAATTCGTGGTAAACGATGCTGGTGTCAAATTTAGACTATGTTTTGCTTATACTTTGTAAATAATATGTATTTTTTCACTGTTTGTTTATCCAAATAAATTTAAAAAAAAAATGTTTGAGATCATTAACCCCAAATCAATCTACCTATTCCGATCACTGATTATTATGCATCGCAAGGATGGATGTTTGTCACTCGATCATAGGTTATAGCTTGGGATTATATCATCGGAAAAAATACGGTTCCCGTGTGAAACAAGATATCTGTCATTACAGATGGCGCTTCTTACGGTAACATGTCGCTGTTCAAAAATTTTTAAATGTGAAAAAATCTGTGTAATTCAAGCTGTTGCCCGTGACTTCGCTCGCGTCGTCTTTACAAAACCATAGTTAGTCATAAATTTTATTCTAAAAAATAAAACCGATTTTAAAACACTAAAAAGCTAAAAATAATCCTAACACTTAAGTACCTAATTAGGTACCTACTTTTGGAGTCGGTCAAAAACATTGAATCTCGCATCGGCTGGCACCGACTCCAAAAGTAACTGATTAAGCTAAAAATAATCCTAACACTTAAGTAAGTGTTAGGATTATTTTTAGCTTTTTAGTGTTTTGAAGTCGGTTTTTTTAAATTAAATTAACTTATTTCATCTATTTTTGGTGATAAATCCTAATCTAACTGCTGAACACCGATTTCATCCTCTTTTTTTTCATCCTTAGGGGTACATTTTTTTCCGAAATATTTTACTATAGTATCTTTGAAGTATTAGAGCTATTCAACAAAAAAAATCATCAAAATCGGTTTACATTTGTCGAAGATATTGGTTAACATAGATCCATGAATCACGAACCAAAACATTATCTGGGTATATATTTTGTTATTTTCTCAATAACTGCTGAATCAATTACGATAAAATGTATATGGGACCATCTCTGAAGTATGATCTACCAAACAAAAAAAGAATCATCAAAATCGTCGTTGAGTAATCGCGTAACATACATACAAAAAAAAACAGTCGAGTTGAGAACCTACTCCTTTTTTGAAGTCGGTTGAAAACTAAAGGCCATGCGAACAAAGTCGCGGACAGGAGCTAGTAGATTTAACATACAACAGGTAAACACCAAATACATTCGCAAAACATCTTATGGCATAATTTAGCAGCCAAAATACAACAATTCCTATGGGACAAATATTAAAATAAAAAAAACGGTTAAGTACGAGTCGGACTGGTACACCGAGGGTTCAATAGAAACTAGTATTGTAAATAGTTCGTCCATAACGGGAAGCGAGTTTCGAAGATTTTTATCGCTTTTTGAGTTTGTTATTTTTTTTTATTCAGGAAATCAACGGCGATACATTGCAATTTACAAATTAAATAGTTTCTTAAAATATACAGCTAATTATAGATTTCCACAGATTAAATAAGAAAGTAGTAAACCGGAGGTAGTAGTAGCAGTTGCTCCATAAAACTTACAAAGACATAAGTATTAAACTAAACTTTTAAAAGCAAAATAAAAATAAGAAATAATATAAACAATATGCTCATCACGTTTCGTGTGGATGTGTGAGTATGTGTCTATGTGTTCATATCTTCTCGTCGCCACTGACACAATGCCTAAAGCGCAAAGAATTCGACCAGCGCATCCTACCAATGATGACCTACGGAGCTGACACAACAACAATATCAAATAAGCCCCTTGTAAATACTCTTTTAAGAAACTTGCCCGTGCTCATTTTCTTCATAAATTGAAATCATCATCTTGAACCCTTGGTATTGTAGTCTCATGATCGTCGTCATATTTATTTACGTATGTATTTTGCCTATGTAATCTATGTATGATAATATTTATTTTAATTATATCGTTATTTACTGTATGTAGTTTATGCTATTAAAAATAATTCACACGGACCTTTCATTTGAATTTGTATCGCCTATATCGCACCGCCCACAAAACGTCTCTGTTTAGCCTAATGGTCTACTGGTAGAGAATGCCTCATGACATTAAATCCACCTTTTGTAAGATTTTTTTTAAATCTGTGCAATAAAGTCTAAATAAATAAATAAATAAACATGGAACATGACAGTAAAGCTGGCCTACCGACTTCACGCTATAGAGAGCTATGGAAAGGTCGCTTGGGATTTCGTAAAGGTAAGTATACAATCCGAAACGAGGTAGCAAACCAAGGTAATGGACATAGTCCAAAAATGTAGCAAGCTAAAGTGGCAGTGTGCCGGCCACATCTGTCGCAGAACCGATGAAAGGTGGAGTAAACGGGTTACCAAGTGGAGACCGCACCTTGCCAAACGTAGTGTAGGACGCCCCCCAGCTCGATGGACCGACGACCTTAGAAAAAAGCGGAAGATTGTGATAAAATCAAAAACTAATAAATGTTTTTTCTTCTTTCTTTCTTTCTAATCCTGCAGTGGACTGCAATTGGCTGACATGATTAATGTGATGACAATCGAACACCGGACTTTTTACATTAAAAGCGAATCACCATTCGAGCCACAATGTTTGTAAAATATGGCGTATGAAGATAGAATTTATTTTTACTATCTCTTACCTATAATAAATTACCTTATGCCACGCCACGAACTTTATAACCCTTTCTAGCAGTGTCAACATTATGATTCTGTTTACACGTTAACATTGTGATGCGAGATATACCAGTCCCCTTAGCATGTCTACCAAAACACGATATGATATGATGTAGCGATAAATCGACACCAACTTTAAAAATATGATAGATATAGCCGCCATTTTGAGTTTTTATCGAAACAGCGATCTTAATTGTGACGGCGATTAAACTTAACGGCTATATCTATCACACTTTACAGTTGGTGTCGATATGTCGCTATATCAGATAATATCATATCGTGTTTCAGTGCTCATGCTAGGCAGGCTGTATCGATAAACAATCGATAAATAGGCTATGGATTCCACAACACTTGTAAACATATTACACGATGAATTTGACTGTAAAGAACTCACTAATCAAATACACCTGTATGTTTGGTCGGCCAAGAAAGTGGTCTACCAGTTTTAGCAAAATGTAATGTGTAAGTAAATCAAATCAAATCAAATCATTTATTTCATATAATATGGTTACACTATGAAGGTCTTAAAGCTAGATATATTCTACATATTCTGCCACTTTGGGCGTTGAAATACAAATAACAAAATGTAATTACCTACTTAAAATAACAATAGAATTGAACTCATGGACTTATTACCTTTTCAACAATGAAAGATATTCACAACTTTGACGTATTATTTATTTGTTTTTGACGACCTCCGTAGCCGAAAGGCGAGCATACCGGACTTGGTGTCGCTATCTCTGAGGTTCCGGGTTTGATTCCCGGTCGGGTCAATGTAGAAAAATAACTTTTCTATATTGTCTCGGGTCTGGGTGTTGTGGTGCCGTCGTTGTTTTCGATTTCTATAACACAAGTGCTTTGGCTACTTACCACAGGATCAGAGCAATGTATGTGATGTTGTCCAATAATATCATAAAGAGAGTATTAGTAGCTGTCAGAATAATTTTGCATGGAAAAATCAACCCTGTTTTTCTATGACGCGCGAATAATTTTCAACCTTCGGGTGATAGCTCAGTTTCTTGGCGTACTGCAAATATAAATAAATACATATTGGACAACATCACATACATTGCTCTGATCCTATGATAAGTAGCTTAAGCACTTGTGTTACAGAAACCAGAATCAACGACGGCACCACCACACCTAGACCCGAGACAATATAGAAAAGTTAATTTTTCTACATTGACCGACCGGTAATCGAACCCGGAACCTCAGAGATAACAACACCAAGTCTGGTATACTCGCCTCTCGGCTACGGTCGTCTGTAACGTATCGCACTTACGCCGTTCGTCAAACTCGCAAACCAATTTTATTTGCTACGTTGTAAAACGCACGCAGGTGAGCGTTCCCCTTTGTATAGATTAATGAGCCTATACAACAAACATTTCTGCGACATCGACCTTTTCTCAAGCTCACCTCCTACCTTTAGAAAAATATTTGTGATGTTATTCGTACCTTGGGATGCGAATAGTTTTGTAAATGCTCAATAATACTCATTTATTTTGTACATAGGCCCTCTTCCGGGCACTTATAGAATAGAATAGATTAGAATAGAATAGAATAGAATAATGTTTATTTGCTTTTATACACGTCCCAAAAAATAGCTTAGTCCTACAACTAGTCAGAATCTATAATAGGCTCAATGACGATATTAAGCTTTTACCACTGAATGTGTTCAAGAGAAAATTGAAATGCTGGCTAATTAATAGTTGCTTCTATTCTCTTGACGAATATTTTGACACATAATTGACTACTCTGCTGACTTGCAATTACTGTATTGTTTATTTTTTCATTGTATTGGTATTAATAATTTAATTAATCCTGTAATAATTTAAATGTACTGTTGATTTATTCAAATTTATTGTTGTTGACATTATCATGATAAATTCAATTAAATTCGATTCCTAATGATCTTTTTAAAACTTTTTGCATGCCAGTGTCTGGTGAAATGTGAGAAACCACAATTTATATTATCACCTGTATGTGTACCACTTTTAAAGCAAATAAATACATTTCATTTCATTTCATTTCAACCACTTCGGGACTACATATTAGCTGGTGATGAGAAGAAACGACGCAACAAACTCAGTCAACACAATGTCTTCTCGTCCAAAATACCTCGGTGCCTAAAGCGGAAAGTCTACAACCAGTGATGACATATGGAACTGAAACGTCCCTCTCACTAGGTCGCACAGCGTGCTATGAAAAGGGTCATGCTCGGTGTTTCTTTGCGAGATCGAATCAAAAATGAGGAGATCCGCTGATGAACAAAAGTCGCTTATTAGTCTAACGGATTAGCAAGCTGAAGTGGCAGTGGGCCACATAGTACGCAGAACTGACGATCGATGGGACAGAAACCTTTTGGAATGGAGGCCACGTACCGGCAAGCGCGGCGTAGGACATCCATCCACCCACAAGGGGAACAGACGACTTGGTAATGGTTGCAGAAAGCCGCTGGATTCAGATCGCGGATTCAGATCCAACCGGCCAATCTGGAAGTCACTGGGGGATGCCTATGTTCAGTAGTGGATGTCCTGTGGCTGAAATGATGATGAGACCTGAATCTGAATTATCCTAATGAACCTTTTATAAAACTATGCATAAGTATTCATTACCTGAGTACCACTTCGATAATATGTCGCGGAAAAAATATGTCCCGCAATATGACACACTGTGGGATGGTTCAGTGTGCTCGCTACAAAATAAAATCATGAAATTAATTCTCTTTTCTCTGCATCACCAGTGGCTATAATATATATATAACTTTACTTTCCAAGTTAATTTTTCAAAATGACTTGGAGTAGAAAATTACTTAGATAAACATGGACATTGTCCTATAACAATATCTCCTTTAAAAAAAGGCTGGCAAAGGTGACTGATAAGATAAGATAAGATAATACTTTATTTTGCTCAAAATATGGTACATACAGATCTTGAATTTCACAATTGAAAAACAGCGTTTCACACATTTTACCAGAATCTGGCATGCAAACAATTTTATTATATACAATATTTACTAATTTTAACATCATATTCGTTTGAAAAAATCAAAATATTCCTCCACTGAGTAGAAACAGTTATGTATCAACCAGGTTTTTAGTTTGTTTAGTGAGTTTGTTGTACCGATTCTTCTTATTACGAGCCGATATGTAGTCCCGAAGCGGTGGTAGGGCAAAGCTATATTTTGAGACGTGTTTATGTAAAAGTAAGTAAACGCATATTTCGACACTCAAGGAAATAAAAATTAATAGAATACTTTCCGTTGAACTAACTATGAAATTTGACAAATAATACCGTCATATACTACAAGCACAGAAAAAAAATCTGAAAAATGATACACTTGTAATTTAATTTTGTTATGAATTAGTAATTAAACATAAAGACTCGATTCCTGAACTATTCCTAATATGTCCCTACAAATTTGTACGTAACCCTAGGCGAGTCCGACTTGCACTCGTCCGGGTTTTTAGGTTTTTTTTTTGTTACCATTCACCTATGTGGAAAGAAAACATGACCTTTACAAAAAAAATGTATATGTGGGCCGCTTCCAACCGGCCAATCTGGAAGTCAATGGGGGAGGATTATGTTCAGCAGTGGACGTCCTATAGCTGAAATAAGTGCAACTCGTTGCAGCGCACCATCTAGCCCTGTTTCCACTGCGGCATCGGCAGTAAACAAGAAATATAAAGTATTCAGTCCTCCTGGGCACTCCGTGACACCACTCCGCTGATCAGCGGGAGATAGGTAGTGAATTATTTCTAGTGATCTCGGATGTATGTCACTCGATAATTTCATTTGTTGAATACTAGCGAACCGCCCTGCGTCGCCTGGGTGGCACTAGCAATTTTTAACCGACTTCAAAAAGAAGGAAGTTCTCAATTTGACTGTTCGTTTTAACTTTTATTTTAAGATTTGACAGCTCGAGTCTGGGTGTGCTAGTAGTCACCCCTGGCAAACTACATTGTCTTGTACCTCGTAACGCTTTAGTAGTGATTATCAAAGTTAACGTTACACCTATGCCGCGGTTGTAAATGGATGAGGGACCATTCCAACCATATTTAGTGACATATATCTCAAGCGTCTCCGTGCTTCGACCGGCACGTTAAAAATTGGTCCCGGCTAATATCTCTTGATACTAGTCGTGAAGCGTAGTCAGAGGCCTTAGGGCGTCTTAATAACATCTGACAGTAAGGTTAAGTTGCTGGCCTTACAACACCACTCCACCGCACCGGGCCCGCGTGGAGTATGGGACACACCACCTCATAGTTGAGGTGAAGCCTGTGCTCTGCATTGGGACGTAAAAAGCATACTTTACGATAAAAATGGATAGTTTAATCGATTGCCACTGGCCTATTTGAGAAATGACCGTATTGCCGGCAATGGCGCTAGCTATTTCCGGCCCAACCCAATATCCGGCGTCCGGCGGGCGATATATCAAAATGGGAGATAATGTATATGTTATGGACTATATAATTAATTGGGCATTGTACAATAATGCCCAGGCATGTTAAAAATCCTAATATGAGATGGTAATATAAGGGAGACCTGGGATAGTTGTCTACGTGTATAAGTTCACAAACTGTCAAATACTAGACTTACTTGACAGTG
Source organism: Anania hortulata (assembly GCA_963576865.1). NCBI lineage: Eukaryota > Metazoa > Arthropoda > Insecta > Lepidoptera > Crambidae > Anania > Anania hortulata. The sequence goes on along the minus strand of OY756417.1, from coordinate 9,307,110 downwards.
TTGCATCATCCGTATGTCCGGCGACTAAGCGGGGATGGAAAACAGCTTTTCGCACCAAGTTAAATAATGCAATACTTTAAAAAAGTTTGTTAGTTAGTCAATATACCCCTGTTATTCAACTACAGTAGAATCCGTTTATTATGACGCCGCTTATATTGACCAACCGCCTATTATGACGTAATTACACTACGAAGTTTGGTTTTCATATAAAATTCTTTATAAAAAGTCGGATATAATGACTTTGCTTATAGTGACTTTTTTTTTTTTTTTTTTTTTTCAATCCAAACATAGCTACCATTACAGGCTATAGTGCCTAATGCGATAGTACAAACACAAATTTTATTATTATCCTAAACCTATAAATAACAAATTACAAACAGCGCAGCCCTTGTGAACTCACTCAGAGAACAACCAAATAGATCCACTTGATCCGAAAGTCGATTAAGGAGTCTTGTGGCGCGAGTGAACGGCGCTTCCTTCAGTAGGTTGGTGCGCGCGCGCGGCACCGCCAGTAGCTGCGGCCGCCGCCTCCGCTCCACGTAGCGGTCCGGCACACTGAATGAAATGTTCCCTAATAACTCAGGGTTGTGTACTTTGCCTTTCAACAATTGGTAAATATATGACAACAGCGCAAGTTCTCTCCTAACCCTAAGTTCGTTATATCCTACCATACCCAGAATGAATAAAGTAGGATATTTTAACGGGTAAAATGGATACACCCCGTACTGCCTCATATATAAATACCGAATGAATTTATTTTGTACTCGTTCCAGCATAACACTGTACTTAGTTTCGTGTGGTGCCCAGACAACCGCGTTACACTCGAGATGACTCCTGACTAAGGCGTTATACAATGCGACAATTGCTTTTATATTTTTGAAACCGTGAGCTCTGCGCAGAATAAAACCCAGATTACGAAAAGCTTTCTTGCAAACTTTGATAATATGGTCCCTAAATGTTAGCTCCGAAGTGAGTTGAACGCCCAGATCCCTAACTTCATTTACCCTAGTCATAACGACCCCTGCAACCCTGTAAGTATTGAGAATAGGTTTGTGTGCGCGCGAGAAAGTCATTGTTACACATTTGGAGGTGTTAAATTGCAACTCGTTCTCTTCGCTCCAGGCCACCACTCTATCGATATCTTCTTGTAGCTTTTCACTGTCCTCTGGCTCTCTGATCCTTTGATACAACTTTAAGTCGTCTGCAAAGAGTAAACACTTGGCATTCTTCACGACCTTCGGCAGATCATTTACCATTAATATAAACTCAAGAGGCCCGAGGTTGCTACCCTGACTCACGCCTGACCTTGTGTAGTATGGCTCTGATACGTAACCAGCATAATCCACGTATTGTTGTCTGTCCCTCATATAACTAGCGAACAACTGCAAAAGGTGTGGAGTAAAACCGAAGCCCGCTAACTTTTTCAGTAACACGTCGCTATTCACTAAGTCAAAGGCTTTTTTAAAATCGAAATACGCGGCGTCAACTTGTCCTCCACTATCCACGACTGGCACGATATCTGCCATGTAGTTAAGGAGATTGCTCGTCGTGCTCCTCGCCGGCCGGAACCCATGCTGTGCGTCCGTCAGTTGTGCGGTAACTTGTGAGTACAAACTTTTATGTATAGCAGACTCTAGTACTTTCGCTGGCGTCGACAGTACAGCCACAGGTCGGTATACTTCCACGCTGGATGATAAACCTCCCTTCGGCACCGGTACGACTCGCGTGGTTTTCCACCTCTTCGGGAACACCGCAGATTGCAAGCACAGATTATAAATGTGGAGAAGTGGCTCCGCTAGCACTCCCCGACAATCCCGATACACGAAAGGAAGGATGCCATCCGGTCCTACGGAAGTCTTAGGCTTCAGTCTTTGCAAAGCTCCTCTCACATCATCTAGCTGCAACCGGTCTAAGTGCACGCGTGCCCCCTCATTCGCATCCGCCCGCCCTGCGCTCCTCACACTTTCGCTTACATCCAAATTCGCAGGCTCCGTCGCTTATTATGACCCACTTTTAATAAATTATATCCGGTTATAATGACCGACAGTGCAAAGAATCATGTTTACACCTTCGGTAATGTTCGTTGATTCCCGACGACGTTCGGCACGTGGCTCGTTTTTGTTTTGAATCTCAGTGAGGAATTGACGCTTACTGACTGACGCACTTGTATGTGTATAATGTGTACGTAATAAACGTGCAATTTTGATTTCATTAGTTACTATGTTTCTCTATTAAATTAAATACATACATAAAATTTTTTTTTTTTTTTTCACAAACCGCTTTGTATGACGTCCGGCTATTATGACGTGTTTGTCGATTCCCTTCGATGGCATTATAAACGGATTACACTGTAATTCAAATTCAAATTCAGACGTCTATTGCATGTCACATTACAATTTTACATCACTATCCCCGGGCTCCCCTACTAATAACTGATGAAGTAATTAAATTGCCCGGGCTTTTTAAATAATATATTTTATATGCCACCTATTACCACCTATTATATAATAATAATATTTTTTTCCCACAATCACGCCAATTATCTAGCCCCAAACTAAGCGATGCTTGTACTATGGCGACTAGATAACGGATAAACATACTTAAATACTTTTATAAACATCCATGACTAGTCATGACTATTTAAAAAAAAATCGTAACTCGAAAACTATGAAAAATCGTAGAACATACATAGGGTGATTCAAATACCTTTTTTAACACGAGTCACCAAAAAAAATTTTTTTGGACGTCCCTTTTTGGCCACCCTGTATACTTAATTCATTCAGAACGATTATTTTTTAATACCTTGCAATAAAAAGTTTGTTAAACAATAAATAATAAAAACCGGTCAAGTGTGAGGCAGATTCTCGCCGCGATCCCAGACTAAAATACAACACAGGACAGGAGACGTATTTTTTAATCATGCGAATTCCAATCCGAACACGAAATAGCAAGATTCGCATGCGAATTCTTAAAATCGCTATTTTTGAAGATTCATTCCGTGAATTCTGCAACGACCACTCGTTTTTGTTTTCTACTAGTAGAAAGTACGGAAGAATTACATTGACAAGTAAACGTATGTTTGACAGAAATCTGACATAATAACTTTTTATTTACGTTCGTTAATGAGTTTTTGCTTTATGTTTTATAATATTTTCTGTGTAAAACAAAAATAGTTACAAGATTTCAATTTAATAGTAACACCTATTTCGAGTGATTCAAAAATGCGTAAAATCGTGAGCAATAAAATTAATTTCATACACGAATTGTTTTCGTGTTCGAATTTGAGATTCATTTCTAATGCTTTAAAAATACGTCTCCTGAACCACCGTTGAAAAAGTTCGACTCGCACTTGGCCGGTTTTCATTTGATAAACACGCTTATATTCCTCCCTAGAAGACCCGCAGTTTATATCAAATTCCACACATCCAAGAAATTTCTCAGTAACGTCAGAAGCGCGGCGAAGTTAGACAAAACATTCTGCAGGATATCACAGATGTACAGTTTTTGTTTGTTGCCAGTACTAGATATGGCCTGAGTTTCGTGACTTTTTTTAACGCTATGATTAGACGAACCCACAGTCCAGTTTTGGATTAGATGGGTGACCATTCCAACGACATGATATACTTTAGTAAACAATATAATTTAATATACTATGTATTAAGATATGTTCCGGCATTACCTATCATGTCTTTATATTTTCTCCTCCTCTGACATTGTATAGTCTATACACGATCCGGACGTTGTATAATCTTTGACAGCTGCAAAAACTATCACTTCTTGTCATTGTATTTTACCATACAGTTAACCATTAAACATTTTTAATCAAAATTTATGTGCAAGAGTTATTATTATTCCCACCATTATGTTGCATCAGACACGATACATTGTGTTTTCACGCGATTGCCAAGTCAATCTATTTATTTATAACATAAAATATTTTTAATATTGATATTTATGGTCACTTTAAGATGTTGTTAGGTTAGCTTATTATCAGTGATCGGAATAGGTACATTGATTTGGGGTTAATGATCTCAACATTGATGTTAATATGGATATGCCTCCGGAATTCCAGCATTTCTTGGTATCGTATCGTAGTTTAAAAAAAAGGCATATCCATATTATGCTAGCACTACCAAAGTATATCAAATCAATCTACCTATTCCGATCACTACTTATTATGTAATAACATAAGACAGACAGATGACAGATGGCCCCTTAAGTAGGGACTGAATAAATAAACTGACTGGGTATTACAAGGATCTCAAAAGTTTTTACGATAAAAGAACTGAGTTCAGAGTCTTGTATTTTTTACAAGTTGTGTTTCGATGGCATCTCATTTATTTTGCATTCTAAATTTGGACCTTCTATGTCTGCTAGAAGTGCCTTAGAGTTTTGATGATCGGTCAGTCTGTGAGTGAGTGACAAAATTAAGAAACTTTGACTAGTTATTATTATTAAACTACTGGTTTTAATTGAATGAAATTTGAAATATACCGTGTTTGTACAATGCCTGCTTGGTTACTGAAAATGCAAGCTTCTAGTTTTATCCACAACGAAGTTATAGGGTGTCGAAAATAGCCTGAACTGCTTCGAGAAAAGAATACGGTCGTGCCGCGTTACGTACGTTTTTTGCTCGACTTGGCGTGCCCAGATTATATTTTGCTAACTGTACCAGCGAACTTTGTACCGCTACTTCATCCATTTTTTTTGAGTATTTTTTCATTCTTTTAAATATGTAATTATTCTGCCATTTGGGTGGAGACAGATTCAACAAATCCAAGATCACAGAAAACGGTAGAGCCGTTCGTGACTTATAAATGGTGTAACTAGCCCGACTTTGTTTTATATAATATATTACTCAGAGTATAATAAAGGATTTACTCTTTAAATGAACATATCCAGCGAACTTGTATCTTCGATCGTCCGCCAACGAAACTTGTCTCGAACTCAACTTCGAGGCTGCGGTTTTGCCCATTTTTTGACGGAGCCGAATAAATTCATGCTTAATTCAAAGTTCAGGCACAGTGGACGAGGTGCAGTAGACCCCCTTGGACTGGGAGGTATTGGGTAATTTGTTCTATTAATTATGCAACAGTGAATCACATTTTGATAAATTTACACAGTAAACTAGTTAGAAAAATAGTTACTCTTTATTACAAACCATACCAAACTATTTCGATTAGAGTCGCTACTTGTAAAATAAAACTGTATAAATGTGAGTCGGACTCGGGCATCGAGGGTTCCGTACAAAGTAGTTGTAGTTAAGATTTTTATAGATTATCAGTTTGTCCAAAAAAATATTTTTGTGATGTATCTCATACCAGTTCATAAAGTCATTGCAGGCAGACAACATGTTTGCCCTATAATGTGGCACATGAGCCAAAATACTCTGTCCAAACTAATTATAAGGTACTAACATAACTTGTCAGATTTTGTGTATTACTGATCCAATTGAAGCTTTATTGTCTGAATAAATAAATAAACAATTTATAATTAATTTAAGTCAAACATTCCACTTTGTTAACGTATACGTTACGATTTACAATGTTTACAACAAATAAATATTTCTGATTTGAGCCTCCCTGGCATGAGCACCAAAACACGATATAATATGATATGATATACCTAGTGATTTATATCGACACCAACTGTAAAAATATGATAGATATAGCCGCCATGTTAAATCACCGTGCCGGTTACGTCACATTATGTTCGCTGTTTCGACAGAAATGAAAAATGGCGGCTATATCTATCATATTTTTACAGCTGGTGTTAATATATCGCTTTATCATATCATATATCGTGTTATGTTGGTCATGCTAGGGGAGCTGATTAATAATTATTATTATTATCTAATTATTATTAAGATTTTATTATTCTAGGTTAAGGTAAGTACCCTATAGGTTCTGATTCCCTTGGGGGTGTGAAAATAAGCGGCATAACCGGCCATATTTTTTGCGTTGACAGAAGTTTGATTATTTTAACTATATACCTCAACGCATACCTGATGATAAGGGTCTTGACAGACAGACCGAGAACGAAGTGATTTTATAAGGGTTCCTTTTTTCCTTTTGAGGTATGAACTACGGAACCCTAAGAACGTAAATTTCTCCTCCAACGATCTCCCTAACTGAGAGGCGAGCATACCGGTCTTGGTCGCTATCTCTAAGGTCCCGGGTTCGATTTCCGTTCGGTCAATGTAGAAAAACAACTTTTCTATGTTGTTTCTGGTCGAGTGTTGTGGTGCCGTCGTTGTTTCTGATTTCTGTAACACAAGTGCTTAAGCTACTTATCATAGGATCAGAGCAATGTATGTGATGATGTCCAATATTTATTATGCCTTCGCGTGCCACACAAAAATATCTCTATTGTTTTCCATTGTTTTTACGGTCTGCCACGGGTAAGCGGAACGCGAAGGGGTATTTATTATTATTGTTGTTTATTTTGCGGGCTGCCTTGAACAGTCCCCCTAAATTAGTTTGCTTTCTTGGCTCGGCTTCTAACAGGGGTCGCAGTGGAGTGATAAGCGGACCCACTACACCTCTTTACATTATGGTTCGAGTGAAGTAACCAGATGTGGCGTTGTTTAAAGAAGATTTTATATTTTACGAATTGTTCATAATAAAACTTTTTAATGAGCTTCTGCCCGGCTTTGCCTGCATTTATGTGTATCCTACAGCCGTATTGAGTATTATTGTAAGAGGTACATATAACTGAGTGGCTGCAGTGCTTTGGTAGTGATATCTAAAGTCAAGCCACCCACGCCACGGTTGTAAGTGGATGGGTGACCATTTCGACCATAATTTGGTGACTTTTGTCTCGAGCATCTTCGTGGAGGCACCTTAAAAGTTGGTCCCGGCAAATATAAATAAATATCGAACCACATCGCATACATTGCTCTAATCCTAAGATTTATAAGTAGCCAAAGCAATCGTGTCAAAGAAATCAGAAACAACGACGGTAGGTACTATTACACCCAGACCCGAGACAATACAGATAAGTGAATTATTAAATGATACGATATGATAAAAAAAATGTTTTTCTAAATTGACCGACCGGGAATCGAACCCGGGACTTAAGAAATAGCGTCACCAAGTCCAGCAAGCTCACCTCACGGCTACGGAGGTCATCAATATCGCTTGATACTAATCGTAAAACCAAGGTAGGGCGGTTACATCTGACAGTAAGGTTTAGTTAAAGACCTTACAATACCCCTCCATGGTAACCGATTACTTTTCCGTAATTTACTTGAAAGAATTTCAGTTGGCCGTAAACTATAGATCGACATTTCATTTGCTATATGTACTATTTGACATATTTTTAGTACATCGAAATATCTCTTGACATAAGTATCATTTTATCGAACTACGTTTCGTCGATTTTCAGAATAGCTTTTTACTGTTGGCCGAAGTGTCTTCTGAATCTTTTTTATTTACCAGAATACTGCGTATATAATAAGACTAAATTGGTTAGGTTAGGTTAGAACAGTGACCACACACAGCGCGAAGGCGAGCGAATGGAGCGAGCGCAGCGAGCGTAGTGAGCGTGCCGCGGCAGCGGCCGCCGAGCGCTTAAAAACTAAGGATAAATTGTAAGGATAAGGATGAAGGATTAATTGTTATAACATTTGAAGTATTTCTCTGAAAACTAAATGTTGTATATAACATAATAAAATACTTAATACATAATTGAAACATAATACTTCGAACAAATGTTATTTCGGCCAAGCCAAGTTCGGTAACAAGTTTTTCGAACAAATGAAACGTCGGGGTAACAATAAAAAACGAATTGATAATAGGTCAACTGATACAGTGGCAAAAATCGTTTCGATAAAATGAAAAAAGGCGAAACGAAATTAGTCGAAAAGTTTTCGGTGAAATAAAATTCGGTAAACAACTTTTCGAACATAAGATAGGTAACTCCCCTCCATCAAACCGCACTAAACCCGTATGGTGGAGGCCCAAACCACTTTATAGTTAAGGTCTTAGTTCGGGTCAATGGGAGCACAGGCAAAGCTAATCATAGAGGGCGCTAGCGTGCTCAGTCTTATCAATAATCCGTAGCCGAGAGGCGAGCATGCCGGACTTGGTGTCGCTATCTCTGAGGTCCCGGGTTCGATTCTCGATCGGTTTACATGGAAAAATAACTTTTCTATTATTGTCTCGTTGTTTCCGATTTCTTTAACACAAGTGCTTTGGCTACTTACTATATGATCAGAGAAATGTATGTGATGTTGTCCAATATATATTTATTTATTGTCAATATATTATATTTTATTTATATATATTCCACTTGACAATGTCTGAAATGTTTTTGTGCTCGTTTAACCAATGACACAAAATATATTTGCTATTAACAAGTACTCACACAGATCATAGTTTTTTACAGAGATACAATTATTGCTATTATTTACATAATTTGTAATAAGTTTAAAGCAAGTCTGACACAAGTTTGTCAATTTAGAAGAACCTACAGGGTTACATTGCAAAGGTATGCATATAAAGGTATAAAGGTATGCTAAATTTATAAAATAAGATCTAGGAAACATTAAAAGAAGCGTCTTAATCGTTATTATTTTTAATAATCTTAAGTTACAAAAAAGAATACTTTAATATATCCGAAAATAGAGTCAATAGAGAGACTACGAAAGCCGCGCGGCCATTTATCAGAGGCGTAGGTACGGCGAGCCTACAAGGACCTTACGCAGTGCACACACGGTGAAATTTTTTATGAATGAGTAAAATTATCCACGCGTACGATTTTTAACAGCGGATAGAAATAATTAATTGTAATTAAAATGATTTTGGTCTTTGCATAGTTCGATAAAGTTACTGATTCTGAGCTACTCCTAAAGATTTGGCACCCCTTTGCAATGTAATGTATATCTTAGTGATTATTTGATCAGTGGTAGAGCCATTGAAACAGTGTTCAAATTATCACTACAGGCAAGACCAAACACAATGTGACACCTCATCATGTGACACGTCTTTCATTGAGAGGGATTGCCAATACTCGCCACGCTTGGCAGGCGGGTTGGCGAGCGCAGTTTTTTATTATATTGCACACACAGACGCTGCTGCTCGTCTCGTGCTACAGGAATTTGTCGCGTCTTACGACACGCCTCCTGTTGGCGGTGGGGAAGTGTATTCTTTACGGCCGTCCCCACACGGCCCATTTCGACTACAGAACCCAAAAAGGGATGTAGAATCTTGTACATACCCCGCAATTATAATCTTCAAAAGCCCAAGTTAGAGTGACTTAAACTCCTTCTCCGAGCAAAATCCAAACCGCTCAGAACAACTCGCGAAATTATATATTACTTGGTTATAAATTATAGGTCATTGGGGGAGTTATATGTTCAGGCAGTGGTCTTCCTATGGCTGAAATTATGATAATGAGTTTTAAAATCTACCACCGTCACTCGACGTCACAGCCGGTGTACGCCTCGCCTACTACAGAGAATATGACAACCGGACATCGAATACTAGCGCCATCATATTAAATTATCATAACGACTTCATTGATATTTAAAATTTATATTACCTGTTTAATTATTTATTAAGATAAGATAAGATAATGTTTATTACGCATACGATTTGTTTACAAAGATAGGTTGACAAAGTTGAATAAAATACATTTAGGTTGTAGGCACGATTAATGGCGGTCTCGCACTAGGTTATACCTGTATCGCGAGAACCATGTTTAACGACTATTATTGTTTTATTTATATAATAGTAATAATTTCATAGTTAGAATATTTTGTCTTATAGTTTTAATGTAATTGTTTTGACTCCCATAGTACTTCGGTTATTTTTGTATAAAAGCGAGATGTGAGTTCATTCAGATTGATTCTTCCACCCTGAACTGATTGTAAGGCGAAGCTCTGCCGGAATAAAGAGTCACCAGAACTACAGACTACTCATTCGACCAATCCCTGACCTACTTTCTGTTATATGATTATTAATTAAAACAGTGACTTTAATTTACTGTTTATTAAAGTGTAATTTGCAGCTGCAATAATAATTGTTTTACTGAGAAACAATTACATTGATAGCTACAAGCACGTAAAAACGAATCGTAAGTGCATGAGATTCTTTTGCCTAATTGTAAATAAGCATTCATTTTATCAAACACATTCTTCATTTAAAATAATTTGCAAAGTAAAATTGACGCGTAGATTTGGGTGCGCACGCTCTTTACATAATTGTTTTATGAAATATGTTATAAAGAAATATAAAAACCTAATATAAAGAGCCTGTTTCAATGCCATTATAAATCAAACCTTTCGACGGAAAACTTGGAAAGAGTTCTTTTGTGCGATCCGTGAAATGTACTGGCCAAATTGAATTAACGAAAACCCCGGGTAAGGGGTTGGAAGGGTTGGGAAATTGTCGATACGACTGTCTATCGATAGTTAATTTTAAAAATAAAACCGACTTCAAAACACTAAAAAGCCAAAAGGATTTTTTTAAAATAAAATTTACTTATTTCATCTATTTTTAGTGATAAATCATTAGATCATAATCATAATAGAATCATAATCTAACTGCTGAACACCGATTTCATCCTCTTTTTTTTCACCCTTAGGGGTACAATTTTTTCCGAAATATTTTACTATAGTATCTTTGAAGTATTAGCTATTCAATAAAAAAAAATCATCTAAATCGGTTTACATTTGTCGAAGATATTGGTTAACATAGATCCATGAATAACGAACCAAAACATTATCTGGGTATATATTTTGTTATTTTCTCAAAAACTGCTGAATCAATTACGATAAAATGTAGGTATATGGGACCACCTCTGAAGTATGGTCTACCAAACAAAAAATAATCATCAAAATCAATTCATAATTGGCGGAGTAATCGCGTAACCTACGTACAAAAAAAAAAACAAACAGTCGAATTGAGAACCTCCTCCTTTTTTGAAGTCGGTTGAAAATGAGCAAGTCTGGTATACACATTCGTATATGTATTTAAATATATGTCGTATCTTCGGTCATTAGTACGGATGGTAACATCGTGCTCTATAATAAATTCACCGGAAAGAAACACAAGCGCCACCTAGTGACGTTAAGCTGAGTGTAGGACGTCGACGCGCGGACGGACTAAATCACTTTACGTTTGGTCACCGCCGAGTCAACACTAGCCTAGGAACTGCACAGTGATTCTTTGTCAGCGTAGTTATTACTTTACAGTGAATTGTTTTAATAATTATGTTTTCTAAAATAATACAATCATCTACAAATTATAATCAGGAGTTTTTCCTATTGCCCGTACCCACTCCGTTCCTATACTATGTCCGAGGATTCGACATACACATTTCGCATCTAAAAAACGGCTCTAACGATTCGGATGAAATATTGTATTTAGATAAGGTTATGCTTTTTAGTTTAAGTACTTATAAATTTTTCTTGAGGCATCTCACAGCACGCCCAGACTCGAACCAATTCGAAATAGTCTGTATTGACACCACCGGGAATCGAACACAGGGCCCGAGTTTAAAGTGGATTACTACGTCAATCAGATGTTTGAAAGAGGTAGTAAGAAGCGTACCGTTTTGTAAATAAAAGGCAATCCGATCCAAATAACGAAATGCTCACTTAAGGCAGTCTTATACTTATTTGGAATAAATTTCAGGCTCTATTATGTAATTCGTCCATAGCAAAATGTGTACCCACTTTTTAAAAAATACTATAATTATTGCTGGACTTACCTACTTATACAGGGTGATTTGGAAAACATCAACAACCCCCTAGGGGCTGGTGCCTAAATAAAACAACAAAGTTGAACTTAAACCGATCTGATATAGGAATTTTACGATAGGATTGTCATCGTCACATGTGTTCAAAAATTCTAAATAATTTCCATTTAGAAAAAAAAAACTTTTTGTATGGGACCAACATCGAAATCGGAAAAGAAAACTGATGTCAGCTGGTCGGCGGTTTTGTATGGGGAAGTGTTTTTTTTTTTTTGCGATTTCGATGTTGGTCCCATATGAAAAGTTGTTGTATTGATCACCAGAATCAGGTCCTAGAAGGTTGTTGATGTATTAAAAATAACCCTGTATATTTTGATCACATGTCAAGATGACTTTTTTGTTGAAAAAATCTCTTACAACTTTGAAACTAAAGCAAATTTTGAAAATTTCGTATTTTTGGTAGGCCTGCCCGGAAATCGGTCCCGTGTCAAGACATCGAACATCGATAGTAAATCTATAGATACCTGGCACCACCCTAGCGTAACCAGGGCGAATCCGGCTAAAAGGGGTTGCTTCTCACCGCGCAAGGGTACCTAGTTCTGTATACCTATTCCACGGGTTTTTCAATGCCAAATGAACTAGTGTGTTTAGGCTTTTTTAGGGTTCCATAAAATAAATACATAGATAGATATGTTCTTTATTGCACACCATATAAGTAAATTACACATGATATTTACAGAAAGATGTACAATAGGGTAGTTGACACTACCAATCAATTGAAATACTTTTTATGAGCTGTCAAAACGTACCTCTTCCTTAGAATTTGTATGGCAATAGCGGACAGTGACGTCACTGTTTACCAAACTCAACTGACTATCTATTTATTAGTTCTAAAGCAATTAAAAATCTATTTCAAGAAACAATTTAAAATTATGACTGAACAAATTAACTAAATAAGGTGTTATTTAAAAGAAGAAGTGTCTCGGAATTATTTATGAATGGTGTCAACATCCCAATTAAGGAGGTCTTATCGCTAATAGCGATCTCTTCCTGACAACCTTCAGGTAGAAAACAACCATTAGAGAAAGGGGAAGGTGGTGCAGAGAATCAGAATAATTCTTAAATTTACCTGCGACAAATAGAATTGCAAGATGTATGGCAGAGAAAATATTGAAGATAAATAAATATGGGCCATTCAACACATCTATCACGGTCTCTAAGTGAGAAAATGATCACTTTTGTGTTACGAGGTACCGCACCCTTTTTGTGCTGGATGCGTTTCTCAGCACACCCAGACACTAGCCAAAATAAAGACCCTAATCGTAAATCAAACAAGGAATAACAATTAATTAGATCTGGTGAAAGTGCATGCATGCATCAGACATAAATTAAGTTATATGTACGACATTTATTTATTTAATGATTTTTAATTTTATACCAAATTGTGATAAAATGTTTTTTTTTTAATTTTAATTTTATTTTATTCAATATTTTTAATCGCAGTGATCTTTACATTCAACATTAATAATTTTAATTTTATTTTTATTATTCAATTGTTTTGACGAGAATATGTGTATGAATGGGTGTAATTTACCTAAATAAAGACTTATTAATAAAATAATAATAATAATAAGGAGATCCGTAAACGAACAAAAGCCACTGAAGTAGCCCAACGCATTACTTACAACGCAAGCTAAAGTGGCAGTGGGCGGCGCACATAGCACGTAGAACTGACGGCCGATGGGGCAGGAAGGTTCTAGAATGGAGGCAACGTACCGGCAAGCGCAGCGTAGGACGTCCACCCACAAGGTGAACAGACGACCTGGCAAAGGTTGCAGGGAGCCGCTGGATGCAGACCGATTCTAACCGGCCAATCTGGTCACTGGGGGAGGCCTATGTTTAGCAGTGGACGTCCTATGGCTGAAATGATTCACCCTTGAGTTCCAACACGCACTTGACCGTTTTCCAACTCTGAATGAACTAGGTTTTTCAAAGAGCCTCAGGCATTTCTACTTGCTGGAACTCATTGTGCTGGACATTCATTTTACTTACACAGTAAGTGAGGTTGTGTAGAGAAACTACATTTAGCGTAGTTTTAGTTAGAAGCTCGAGTGTCGTGAAACTTTCCGGTGTATTACCGCAAATAAGGCTTCGGTAACGTTTACCGAACTGTTATTGATATTTATTTATTTATTTATTGCATTGCAAATGACTTAGATGCTAAATACATAACATAAGTAAGTATAAAACTCCAATATTCATATGCACCTTGATAGGCACAGCAACGTGGAAGAGAGAAAGGCAGATATTTTGTCGTTCAATTTTATGTAGATGTTTATTATGTAATCTATTTATATATTAAATTTATTTAGTAAATTAAGTAAATTTTTCTTCTAAATATTCATTTATCGTATAATAATGTTTGTCGATTAGAAACTCTTTAAGTAGTTTCATAAATTTAGAGAACCTATTTTCATAAGTAAGATAGTGATAAGAAAGGGATCCAATCGATTTTTTGATAAGAAATAGAGATGAGATGAGACATATGAAAAAGGGTACAGTCTGGATCGAATTGCGGTATAACGTTAGAAATCTAAATAAGCTCTAATAAGTACTATTTTCAAAATTAAAAATAGTTTCATCTAGCCCCCACACTATGTTGATCTAAATTTACAATCACATTCCAAATTACATAAAAAACTTACAAAAATCTACAATTTTATATAAACGGTTAAAAACATTCCTAATAAATAAATTTTACTATAACTTAGCAGAATTTTTCAATGATAAATATGAAATTTAACTGATAATATTCTTCGGTGGCACAATTCAATTTAATTTAATTTATTATCTATAAATCTATAATTGTATATAATAATGCTTGATGTACACTAATCTTATTATAACTTATTACTTATGAAATTTAAAAATATTTATATATGTCACTCTCTTGTTTGCTATGCCCTTGCAGGGCGTCACATGTATACCTTTATTTTTCTAACACCGCAAAATTGTAGTGTGACATGCAATAAACGTTTGAATTTGAATTTGAATAAAAACATTTAAAAACTTTAACCTTATCAATGGATTTATAAAAATATATTTCCTGATTTCTAGAATAGATTGTGAACCACTCCCTATAACTTAGCTCGTACTTGGATTATTATATATTTCTATCACTACTATCACTATTTCAGCCATAGGAAGCCCAACTGCTGAACACAGGCCTCCCCCAATGACCTATCATCGGCGGGGATTGCAAATACTCGCCACGCTTGTCAGGCGGGTTGGCGAGCGCAGTTTTTTATAATATTTCGCACGCAGACGCTGCTGCCCGTCTCGTACTACAAGAATTAGTCGCCTCTTACGACACGCTTCCTGTTGGCGGTGGGGAAGTCTATTCTTTACGGTCGGACCATATCATTTGTCAAAACATCAAAGCATTATTTTAATCGAATAAGTAGTTCCAAAAAATTCATCCATCAAACTTATCCTCTTTTAAATATTACCATAGTTTTGCGTCTGAACACTTTTGCTGTTTCCCCTTATTGCAACGATTAGCTTAATAAAATAAATAAATATTGTAGGTATAAATTAAACCCCACAGCCAATGGTATTGTAAAACGCACTATACAACTCAGCAAAACCTATATTATATATGTATGGACAACATCGCATACATTGCTCTGATCCTATGATATGAAGTAGCTTAAGCACTTGTGTTACAGAAATCAGAAACATCTTCACTAAAACATTAACAGCTACAAAACCTTATGAACTTCACGTGTTAAACAGGAAATTTGACACTTTATAATTGGTTGATATTTAATCTATGACGTTGACGCTCCCATAAAACAGTCAAACAGTGCAGAATAGTCTTAACAACCCATTCAGGATTCCAAGCAAGTAGTTTAAACTCCAATAAAATGCGCATTTGGCATCAATCCACCGCACATACGTCCCGAGCCTGCGACGCAGTCACATTGACAGCGAATGACTTATTGCTAATACGTCACTTAATGTGCGCACTTAACCCCGATAGTGCCACGCCACTTGCCAAAGGCAGTTGATTTTTTAGTCAATTGAAATACTTTTTTGTGCATTAAGCAGTTTCGGTATTTTTTTTTACTGAAATACCTTACCCCGGACACTAGTTAAAACTCTATCCAAGCGACATTTTTTAAAACCTATTAAATACAGTGCATTTTGACGTTTTTGTACAATCGCAACTATGTATGTAACATCCTATGGCTTTATTTTTTTCTGTACAAATGGCGGACTTAATGCCAAGAAGCATTCTCTAACCAGTTAACTAGTTAAATGACTTTTTTTAGCGTAGTAACTACCTACATAGAACTTTTTGACATACTCGTATTATCCCAAATTCGCATTTTTCGTAGCTGATCTAGTATTATAAAACTACAATATAATCAAGCATATGTAAACGAGATACAATAGAAATTACATTGTTATGCGGTCTCATGAGACTGCTTGGATGTTAACGGGTTAATAAAAATATTGACAAATGTTATATTATGACTAAAGGTAAACCAATTTATGATGTAGGTAGGTATCACCAATTCACTATTATAGAGACATATCCAATTGATCAAAAATCTATAGACTAACCTTGTAGTTGTGTTTATTCCGAAGATACAAGGAGTTTATGAATTAGATGGACACTGTATACTGAATAAAATGAGTATTTTATTTATTTTATTTTTATTTTTTTAGAAAACCAACTGCGTGACATCCAAATATTATCTACGTAGTACTTAAAACTAGGAAAGCTAATAACAGGTTTCCCTTAAAATTACTGTATGTAATGGACGTTATACAAAGTAAACATTGTATAAGTGTTTTTCATTAAAAGATATAGACACTACGGCACATAACATTTGCATTAATTTACACATGCGTCTTCTTAGACAGATAGATATTTATCATTGCCGAAACGAACAAAAAGATGTACAGTACATAAACACATATAAATATCATTATAGTAAATAAACACATATTATTGCTGCCTAAATTCAATTTACAGTATTAACCAAATCAAAATTCAATTTTATTAAATTTTTTTTTTAATTATTTAAGTATTGCATTTTAAGAATTGTTTTCGCTTCAGATTTTAACTTGTTTCTGTTGTGAGAATATCCCTGAACATGCCATTATAAATCCGCGGCAATCGGGAGATGGGTGCGTTACGCGCATAGTTAGTACTCACGTGGGGGGCCAGGAATAAAGAGGGAGGCCGCCGGCAAGCACGACGGGACGGCACATTATACCCAATACCTTCCACCAATTCAGTGCAGTCCAGGTTACCTCTCACAATGTCGTAAAAGAAGCACAAGTCTATTAATTTGCGTCTGTCTCTCGAGTGTTAGCAGGTCAAAATGTGTACAGCTTTCCTCGTACGTTCTCGGTCCCGACCTTGGAAAACGGTAATTTAAATGTCTAATAAATATTCTTTGCAGTCGCTCAAGGCGGTCCTTGTAAATAGCGTACTGAGGAGTCCATACAGGACTAGCATACTCAACAATACTACGAACATACGCGAAGTACACAGTTTTAATTGTATTTACATTCGTAAACGGTTTGCAGGTTCTTATTACAAATCCGAGATTTTTATAACCCTTATCCGCTATTTCGCATATATGATCCCTGAGAAGCATTTTGTCGTCAAAATGGACTCCAAGATCTTTAACCAAGGACGTTCTACGAATAGGCGTGCCATTGAAACTGTAGGGGTAAGTTACAGGTCTGACTTTACGAGTAAGAGTGATGCATTCACACTTGTCTATGTTGACTGTTATGTTGTTTTTTCTGTAGAACTCAGATAGTTTATCTAAATCTGACTGTATCTTTATGCAATCTTTTTCGTCTTCTATTTTCATATATATTTTTTTGTCACCTGACATAAAACAGGACATGATATCTGACACATAAACATTATAAAACAAAGGCCCTAAATGAGATCCTTGAGGAATGCCCGTAGGAATATTAACAAAATCAGACCTATAACCCCCCACAACAACAGCCTGAGATCGATTGCTAAGGTAAGATTCAATCCACCTGAGCAGATCACCGTGTATTCCCACCCCGTACAGCTTTTGGATTAGAATGGAGTGATCCACCCGGTCAAAAGCTTTCTCAAAATCCGTGTAGATCACGTCGACCTGCCCACCTCCCTCCATATTTGACAACACATAGTTTGAAAAAGAAGCTAAATTAGTGGTTGTGGATCTGCGTTTAAGAAACCCATACTGACTATCTGGAAGCTCCAGTATTGTCTATTTTATTTTATTTTATTCGGAACATGTCATACAATCTATGAGTACAGAGTTATATAAATGTAGCTATTAACAGGCATTCGCATATAACATAAGCCATCAAATCAAATCATTTATTTACTCACAGACATTTTTAGAATAGTCAAAAAAATTGAAGAAAGAGAAAAAATAAACAAATAAAGAATTAATCAGGGGTTTGCTGCACCTTTGGAGTGGGGGCCGAAAAACTCAGAATTAAACAATATGCTTATAGTAAATGGTTTTTCCGAAATATTTCCAGCTCGCCGTTGTTTTTTGAATATTAGAGCATTGTTTTTAGGTACTAATTGTCTCGGTAGACGTTGTGTAAATTTGATAATAATACTAATTATATTATGTACATTTTTCTCACTATTTAGTATAATCTTTGCATATAATGGGCTAGTTTCATAAAAAAATCTAATTAGTCCGTCAGTTGGATTACTAGAAAATATTGGACACGTATTTTTTCTTTTTTCAATCAAACAAAAAATGATGAAAATATAGCCCGTTAAAGTTCCCCGTAACGTCGACACTTTTTAGCAAGGCGTGTCGTCACGTGTTAACTTTGATGCGCTGTGTCTTCGTCATTTTTTGTTTGATTGACAAAAGACAAAATATGGCTCCAATATTTTTTGATAATCTTACTGACGGACTAAATATAATAATATATTTTTGACCCAGGAAACTAGCCTATCGGTTATAACTCAATTATTTAGATGCTCAATGACATATTGTAATTAATTAATTTTCCTATATATTTGCATGGTATTGTATATGACTAAATAGGTGTTTCATGTCATATTATTTTTTAACATCGACTTTGTATTGTCTCAGCCCTATTTAATGGCAAATAAACTATTTGTATTTGTATTTATATCAGCTGTCAAACGAAATTTGCCCCTGTAGTAGCGAAATTCCTTTAAAAAAGGACATTCAGTTGTTCTTAAATTCGAAAATTTTCCGGAAAACTTTTCTAGGTATGTTTCTTTTCAATCAAACTTTGTCCTCAAAATTACAAAGAAAAAAACAACTAAATCAGTTAAGCCATTCATGAATTTTGCGAGACTGACGCATGGTAATTGATTTTTATTTATAGAAATAGATAGATTTATTTATTTATTTATGGACAGCTAACAAGACATACACATATATTAGCACAAATACAATAACATTTATACATGTTTATAATGTTGCCTTAATTAACAGCTGCCACGACATGTATAATTATCTGCGTGGAAGCGACGTATAAAAGCCAGCAATCTAATATCCCCGCCCTCCAGACTATATCTGAAAATTACCTCGGTTACAAATGTAAGGGTGGTTAAAAATCAGATTGCTGCCTGATATCGCGTATTACAAATATACACAAGAAAACAAAAGAATACATCGCACGTTGTACACTGTGGATAGCATCCACAGTTCCACATCAACATCCACAATATCGATTTAGGAGGCCCGGCCGCCGTCCACGACACTAACCGGAAAAAACGCAAGAATGATGATGACAAAGATAATAATGGACTATGTGCAGAGTACCCACAGGTCTGTATTGGTAAGTCAATGAACAAAATTGTTACAGTAACTAAATATTATATATAAGAATAAAATTATGATTGTACCTATTTATAACTTTGATCGAGAGCTTGGTTTACACGTGTTTTAAAAGTACTAAACTTTGAGTAAATATCTAAATCATATTGCTTAGAAAGGACTCCGAACTGACTTTGAATTCTGTCAATAGGCGAGAAATGTCCCAGATTACTCCTGAAAAATTTAGAAGAAAAAGGCTTTATAAAGCGCGAACTTCTAACCTGCTTACGTACAACAGTAAAGTTAATTCGTTTCAAGAGGAAGGAACAGTCAACCGAAGCATGAATAATTTTATGTAAAAAGTACTGATCCAGTAGCTGTCTTCTCTTCTGCAAATTTTGTATCTTGTAATGTGATAAACGATCATTGTAAGATGGTAGTTTCTTGACCATTTTGTGTTGAAATGCTAAGTGCCAAAGAAATCTTTTTTGAACAGATTCGACGCGTTTGATTATGAAAGAGCGCGATGTTTTAAATATGAGATTTATAAAAAACATCGCGCCTCCCTATATAGCGGTGTATTTTGTCAGGGTTGTGGTAAAAAAACAAATTCTCGACTTGCTAGCATGTGCGGTGAAAGTCATCTAATAACTCAGTTGCATAAAAAATATGTATCATGTAGTTAAAGTCAACTAACTCAGTTGCATTTAAATAAATGTGATTATTTCCAGTTAATTATTTTTTTACTTTAAGAATCTTTTTTTGTATTTAGTATGCTTTTGTTTAGAAAAACTTTCTTTTTTGTTTAAACATAAACATCCCCCGGCCCAAGAAAAAAAACTATGAACGTTTTATTTCCATGGGGTTTTAGGAGTTAAAGATTTCACAAAAAAAATACTCTTCGCAACCAATTGCAAGTAAAACAGGTAGGTATTATTTCTTTTTGGGCCTAAATGAATACAAACACACATACCATGACTGTTGAATGGTAGGGACGGGCTTCATACTCAATCCCCTATATAGTCATTAAGATTAATATTTTATCTGAAGCGCTATTATAACGTTAAATATTAGTTATTTTAATATATTTTAAATAACCTAGATGGAATATTTCGGTAACGTGTCTGGAAGCTACTTTGGGTCACTTACGTTCTTACGTTAGAAAACTGTACTGTCACGGGTTAATAGGTGCAATTAATTTATAAATTATTTTGTTTTTATCTGATTATTAACTAAAAAAGACTAAAAATAACGATTTATTCTTATCCCCAATAATGAGGTATTATAAGTAGGTACTTACCCGCAGCAGTCTGCTCGTCCGAGCGCGACATTTTGCTGATTGATCGAGGGAGGTTTACGTTGACGATATTTTAATATTTGGGAAGACACAAAACCAATTATAATTTTGAACTTGATTCACACACTGATTTTTTTATGAAAGTAAAACACTGGAAAATTAAATTTGGATTTAATTATAAATAAAAAGCACATAATGAATAACATATGAATAACTAATTACAAATGAACAAACTAAAATGTTATAAAAATAATGAAAAAAATTTTTTTTGCAAAAAATATACTTCTGTATCAATAACCTAAAATACTAGTCTATACGCATTAAAATCAATAAAATATTTCATTAATTTTTAATATAATTCAAATTCGAATTTAATTGTTTAATCTAATTCATTTCTTAAATTTAGACGTAGTATTTCATTCAAGTGAACTCACTAATAAGCCTTTCCATAAACAAAAATAAAACGAATTATAACCTATATTATTTTACCACGAAGTCACATAAATTCTCTACAGATCGTAATCAAGCAAACAGCTTTATTGATCAAAGTATTAATAACACTCCACGAATAGACGATTTGGTGCTACAAATATGACAAATCAATACATTTTATGAAAACCTTTTATAATCTACTTAAAAAACATAAATCAATACCAGAGTAACGGTTAAAAATAACGAAAATCAATCTTTGTTAATAACTGGCTAGTTATATTGTTATAGAAAAAGAAAAACAATGGTGTTCGAATTTCAAACGCGGTAACAGGTGGTTTTTGGAGGGAACGAACGACATGCCACCTCGATGCCCGGTCTTGCACTGGCCAGCTAGAAACACAGGTTCGCGCGGGAAAGCGCGTGCGTAGGCCATTTCAAATTTCGAATGCGTTTCATTGTGCGTACATTTAAGTTTGTACCTTAAACTGCAAATCATTAGGACCTAATTTTCTTGTAAGATGGCTGGCAACTTGTGGCTCCTAGATTCTAAAACGTCATTTTATTCAATCTTACTATTCTGAATATAAACTCTATTGCTTCAGTATAGGGTTGCAGGTAGAGTGTTAAGATGAACGAGAAATAAGAAACAAAAAATACTAACAGCTATTTTAATGTGCAAGCCATTTGGCACGAAACAAAGGGGCGTAATGGACCTTAATGCCTTTAATTAAGGTCTATTTTCGAATAATAATAGGCACGGCCAAAGTAAGACGCAAGACAAGTAGGCGCCTCTCACAATGGAAGTACAGTTCAGTAGACTGGCTCAGTCAGACACTAAAAATACACAAATTGAAATATCTGTTATTTCTTTTGTATCATGACATCAGCATAAACATTAAGCACTTTCATCAAAGTAGAAAAACCATACACCTGTCTGGTTTTATAATTCGAATAAGTGATTTGACATTTAAACTGACACATTCTACGATTTCTACTAACCAAATGTGCTTGCTTGAGACTGTACTTACCATTCAAAGCATAGCTAAGGTGTTTGTGATTTTTTTACTGTTTATTTTGGCACGAAAAAGTCATTACAATAGATTACTTAAATTAAAAAATAAGGAAAATAGCACTTTCTGCGCCCAAAAATTTCTATGATATAGATACGCTTATAACTAAAGCTTAATATACATACATATATTTGACGACCGTCTGGTGTAGTGGTTCGCGCGGCTTGCGGGATTCGAACCCGCAACCGCTGGCTTGGTAGTCCGGAGACTACCAAGCCAGCATGTTTGTGTGATGAGCACGAGCATTTTCTATTAAAAATTTATTTTGTTATTTTTTTTATTTTTTATTTTTAATTTAAATAATGTATTGTGTCTTTTACTGTTTGTGTGTGATGTCCAATGTATAATAAATGTATTTTCTTTCTTTCTTCTTCTTCTTCTTCTTCATTTGTACCTAAGTCATGGATTTTTATAAATGTATTTAAGTATGTTTATCCGTTAACTAGTCGCCATAGTACAAGCTTTGCTTAGTTTGGGGCTAGATAATTGGTGTGATTGTGAAAACAATTTATTTATTTATTTATTATTATTATGCATGTGATATTATTATAAGGAGATAAGTGTCACTAAATATGGTCGGGACGGTTACCCATGACCCCATCCACTATCAATGCGAATAATACGTTATTATTTAGAGACCTTCAAGCCTATGTTCAGCAGTGGACGTCCTATGGCTGAAATGATGATGATGATGATGATTTAGAGACCTTCTCCTGTGAATACCTCTGATCTGATAGAATATGATAATATGTTTTACAAAAAATAATAACATTTTTTTTTATGATTGACGTCACCAAAGTATAACGAGAAATTATTGATCTGTAACAAAATTATTATAAGTAAATATAATTTAAATATTACCAATTTCAATTTATATTGAAATAATATGCTATCGAACAAAAAAATCATCACTGTTTGTCTGGCTGTCTGCTTTGTCACCAAGAAAATGTATTCTGTACTTAAGAGCTGTGGATTTTGTAAAAAATAAAATAAATAAATCACTGTAACGCAAACTGAGGGTTTTTTTTAAATAATCTGTCAAAACAAATTACTAAGCTACGGCATATATTTTGATTGTGACCTCAAAAGCGTTTTCTTAAGAATTTGCTACGCATTTTTAGGGTTCATTTGGTAGTTAAGTGGCGTCTTAATATCAAGGTCCTTTTCGTTATAAATGGCGGTCGATCATTAAATCTGTCTATTCAATTCTTTATTTGCATATGGTATTTTATGTATTATACAAAAATACAGATCCATGACATACTTTGTCCAACACAGTTGAGCATGCAACGACACATTAATATATCAAGATGATATCACGTCACTTAACTTTAATGGCTACTTAAGAAAATGTTGAGATTCTAAAGTCGAGTGCCGTGTGCGGGACGGCCGTACAGAATACACTTCCCCACCGCCAACAGGAGGCGTGTCGTAAGAGGCGACTAATTCCTGTAGCACAACATGGGCAGCAGCGTCTGCGTGCGAAATCTTATTAAAAAAACTGCGCTCGCCAACCCGCCTGCCAAGCATGGCGAGTATTGAAAATCCCCCCCCCCCCCCCGATTATACAAAGATGTTACAGACAGTGAGAACCAAACATGTTTAGCCAAACTTAATTAGCATGCAAGAGTTTTATGTCATCATAAATGCTGCGATGATGATACAGAAGAAAAAGAAAATATCAGCACCTACACGATATAATCAAAGAACTCTTTCCTTTTATGTTCATCAGTGTACTTCCAATGGCTGAAATGATGATGATGATGATGACTAAAGTCGATACGAATAAAGACAAATGAATGAACAAAAATGTTAATCAACACTTTACTGTTAATAGGCGTCTGAGTGCGGCAGTAAGTGACATACACACATCGAGCACATACCCTACAGAGCAGCAATATGAACCATCTTTCTCCGAAACTAGTAAGTGATGTTTCACTTACATTTAGTAAAAAACCGTTAGAAGAAATACTGCTCCGTAAATAGCGTTGGATCGGGCACACTTTCCGAAGACCAGACTGCCACATTGTAAAACAGAGCCTAAAGTGGCAACCATCGGGCAAAAGAAAACGAGGACGCCCCTGCTTGACTTGGGGCGATCAGTTGGACAAGAGGCTGCTTCAGCTGGTCTAAGCTGGGAGGAGCTGGAGGTTGCTGCGCAGGATCGACAAAAGTTGAAACCCCTTCTGCAAGCCCTATGTCCCTGATGAGGGGCCAAGGAAGCATCATCATCATTTATGACCTAAAAGAACTACTTGACCGCACATCTCATTGACTCGATTTAATTTGACCAGTTAATTAAAAGTGATAATACCTAGTAATTTAGTATTCCAATCGATGTTATTAATTTGTCAATCTAATTATATTATAATTGTCTCACGCATAATGTATCTACATTTAATTTAATTAATATTTGCATGCTAATAATCCTGGCAAGACATGTGAACCTTTTTTATTGTAACATCTTTATACCATGTTCTTACGCAAATAAAATATTATGATTATGATTATGATTATGATTAGTATGTAATGACAACTGTCAACACTCGCCCATACAAAAACAGTGCAGATACAGATTAAAAAATGGCGGAAAACTTTGTCAACACAAATCATATGACATTTCTACTCCATTGGGTATGTGGTCTATTCATACACACGATCTTACAGGCGAGCGTGGAACATAGCACGTAGAACTGACGGCCAAAACAATCTATTGCACCAAGTCCCAGGTTCAAATAATCACAAATGACACTACTGACGTAATGGAACAAGTTAATTAGGAGGATAATAAAGGCAAGCGAAAATAGAACTTGTAGTTTTTCTATGCTATGACAAATAATTGATTATTATGTAGCTATTTCTTGACATATTTTAATCATAAAATAATACTAAATCCTCTATAATGATAATGGGCTAGTTTCCTAAAAAAATCTAATTAGTCCGTAAGTTGGATTAACGGAAAATATTGGACACGTATTTTTTCTTTTCTTAATCAAACAAAAAATGATGAAGATATAACCCGTTAAAGTTCCGCGTAACGTAACGCCTTGCGACACTTTTTAGCAAGGCATGAAGTGACGTGCTCACTTTGATGCGCTTTATCTTCGTCATTTTTTGTTTGATTGACGAAAACAAAATATGGACTAAATAAAATAATCTTTTTTTGACCCAGAAAACTAGCTAATTCCTTTTGACATTGAAATGCTTTAATATTGTTGAAATTTTCTTATAATTATGTATTGAATATCAACTTATTATATTTGCATATTTGCATGTGGACATTATCATTTGTAAAACATCTTGTAATACCATGTTAAAAGCAAATAAATATTTCTGATTTCAAAACAGCCGCCGAGGTTTATCCTCCAAACACAAGGGATAGAGATAGGCTTGTCTTAGACCGACAGCCAAGAACTGCTTTCTGTCAGAAGAGTTGCTACTGCATGAGTGTGAAATTGTTCAATAAGATCCCAAAGCAATTCAAACTCGGACATTTAAACCTGATGACTAAAAATGTACGTGACTGGCTGGCGAAAAAATGTTATTACAGTGTTAAGGAATTTCTAAATGACAATAGTACATAATATTGACTTTGATGATTTATTTGACATGAATTATTGGAGTTTTAATCTGACATAATATTTACTGACATTGATAATGAATTTTATTGAATTATATAATTTCATTGAGTTGTATAATAAAGATCTGTATTAATTTGTTATTAAACTTAGTGTAAGATGAAAATTTGCATGCTGTATGTCATGGCTAAATAGGTGTCTATAAGCTACATCAACTGTATCACAACAACATTTACATACTCTATTTAGGGCAAATAAAGAATTTGAATTTGAATTTGAATTTATGAGCAAGTGATATCCAACCTTAAGGTGGTAAACCTATTTCTTTGTTGAATATACAAACATACATTGTATGTCTCAGTGTTTGCTGATTACGATAATGCTACGAATCTTTTCTCTTACTACGACACGCTACGGCTACTACGCCGTAGCAATACCGTACCGTTACTGGCTGGCAAAAAATGGTGCGGTATATAAATAAATATTGGACAACATCACATACATCACTCTGATCCTATGGTAAGTAGCTTAAGCACTTGTGTTTCATGTGTTACAGGATACACTACTATAAATATAGGATAGGATAAAATAGCATTGTTGTGAATGCAAAAAAAAGTTTAAATTGTTTAAGCTTTTCCATCCAACTGAGCTACAGAGTACTAACTCCGTAGCTCAGTTGGATGAGCAGTCGCCCGGATAGCGAAAGGTCGTGGGTTCGTCCCATCAGAAACAGTTTTTTTTCTTTTATTTTGAATGCAAAAAAGAAAAAGTTTAGTTCATTAATATTTATCTCCCAACAACTCAACGAGTTATTACCATCTACTGAACCGTTACTATTAAAGCCGTTTCACCCTGTATACGCCAAGTCAAAACACACGCCAGACCCAAATGTTTGTTCGGAATTATTTGTTTCTAATGGAGTTTCTGAGCGACGACGAATTTCACTTGTTTTGTGTTTCGACCACGAGAATATGAAGGTACCGGAGACGTATTTTTGAATCATGCGAATTCTAATCCAAAAACGAAATCGAATGATTCGCATGCGAATCGATATAGCTCAAAGAATAAGCAAACTGAAGTGGTAGTGGGCTGGTCACATTTGCCGTAGAACCGATCACCGATGGGGAAGACGTGTTCTTGAGTGGAGACCGCGACTGGGCAAGCGCAGCGTGGGGCGCCTTCCAGCAAGGTGGAGCGACGGTATACGCAAGGCTGCTGGCAGTGGGTGGAAAAGAATAGCCGAGGATCGGGCGCAGTGGCGTGGATTGGGACTTATGTCCAGCAGCGACAGTATGGACTGACGTGGACGATTATGGATGAATGGATGGATGCCATAGGAATAACTAGTCACAATTTTTCCACGGACTTCAAAAAAGGAGAAGGTTCTCAATTCGACTGTATGTTTGTACAGTGTTTTGTATATATTACGCGATTGTATATATTATTATTATATATGTTACGCGATTACTTCGCCAATTATGAATTGATTTTGATGATTATTTTTTTGTTTGGTAGATTATACTTCAGAGGTAGTCGCGTATAAATTTTATCAAAATTGATTAAGTAGTTTTTGAGAAAATAAAAATATACCGAGATAATGTTTTGGTTCGTGATTCTTGTATTATGTTACCCAATATCTTTGACAATGTATACCAATTTTGATGATTCTTTTTTTATTAAATAGCTAATAATTCAAACATACTATAGTAAAAGTTTTTAGATTTTTTTTTACCCCTAAGAGTGAAAAAAAAGAGGATGAAATAGGTTTTCAGTAGTTAGATTAGGATTTATCATATTTATATAGATATATATACAAAATTACAAAATCAGTCAGATTAATTATTATCAATTAATGTCAATGTCGTAGCCAGATCGTAAAATTGACCAATTCATGATGTGACCGATCATTTCATAAAATGGTGGTATTTCATGATATGGCCAACTGAAACTGACCATATCGTTTAAACGTCAACATTCGATGAAATGTCAATCCACGTTTGGCCATATCATTAAAATAAAAATATGTTTACAAGTTACGTGAATTTCTTTAACATTTGTAATTTGGTCAATAGATAGTTTAAACATTTTCAATAGTTATTATTTTTAAACAAAAATTAATAAATAAAAATACTTGAATAGCTAAATAACCTAACTAACCTCTCAATTTACATTCCGATCTCCTTGATTTTTTGAGTGACTTTCATTAAAATCGCTTAGCTTGGTGTCGTAATGATATTTCACTGTACTTTCACCTTTCATTTACACATTATTATACACTTTATGAATAAAATATTTGTCCGCCGCCATTACTTATCACAAAAACAAAGCAACATTAGCGCCTATACCGGTGGGTAATGTAACGATTTTACGATATGATCACTAATGTTTGGCCATTTCATAAAGTATTCGTGTGTTTAGCTGTTTAAATCGTTAAACGCTGAGTATTCATTGATCTGGTCAGACCACATCTCGATGTAGGCAGCGTGTTCTGTTCTATATCATGAAATACCACCATTTTATGAAATGATCGGTCACATCATGAAATGATCAATTTTACGATCTGGCCACGACATCAATACACTTATAAATTAACCACTAAGTCAACATCTATTTTCAATGTCAAAATAAAGTAAAGTAAAAATGACAAAATATGTCATGATTTAAACATTTATTTGGTAAGCGAAGATGTCAATATCATTGTGCCGAGCGAGCAAGTCCCCTATGCAACGCAATGCATGGGTTGTGGGGGCGTTCGCGGCCCTGAATGACATTGGCAAGCAAACATATGGTTGACAAAGATATAAAACTAAAATATGCATAAGCGACAACAATATCCAATAACAAGTGGCCGCTTCCCGCCTATCAGCCCGGCACGCGGCTCGGTTATCTGTGACGGAGAGCGCTCGGGGGACGAATACAGCCATTTGATTTATACGACAGTCATATTTGGTAGCTCATATCAGAGTTTAAAGTAGACAAAATCACACTACGTAACTATCAAACGGCCATTAATAAAAATATTGACAAGGTTGAAACCATTACTTAAAATAAACCAAATAATGTGCGGTTTTGTTCGCGACGATTTCTTTCTTTGTGGTAAACAAAAACTAATCTATCCTACGGGAACCGTAAGTTTATCCAGAATAAAAAGTTAACTATGTGATATTCTAGACTATAATCTATCTCTGTACCAAATTTCATCCAGATCCGTTCAGTCGTTTTGTCGTTATTGAGTAACAAACATCCATCAAACTTTTCGCATTTACAATGTTATATAGTAAGAAAGATGTCAGCATTATTGAGAGATTTCAAATTTGACGACAAATCAAATTGATCCATAGATTGGTATAAAGTTATTCCGGGAGTTATACCTTGGTGTAAAGTTACTCCGAGGGTAAAGGTTGCATTTCAAAAATTTAATATATAAATAACTAAGGGCCAGATAACATAAATATAATACAAATGGCAGCTCAAGACCGTATTTTATCTTTCTTTACTGGCGAATATGGTTAGTACATATTTAATCCAAAGTATACCGGGTGTAACGGAAAAGTAAAATAAAAGTTTAAGGGGTATTTCGACGTTCGTCCCATAGATTTTTTTTGTATTTGACAAGTAGAAAGAAGAAAGAAAGAAAGAAAGAAACGTTTATTCGACACACAAAAGAAAATAATATAATAATACACAAAACAATATAAATTAGATATTGTGTCGAAAAGGTGCCCGCTCAGCATTAGTAGAACTACCCCGTAAAATTCGACTGCACTTTTTTGTTACACCATATACTGTATACATATCTACCTAATCTTTTAACGTCACTTGAAAATACTGTGCCTACTGGCTGAGCCAGCCCCCCTAGCATGAGCACCAAAACACGATATGATATAGCGATATATCGACACCAAATGTAATAAGTAAATTTTATTAAAAAAAATAAAACCGACTTCAAAACACTGAAATGCTAAAAATAATCCTAACACTTAAGTACCTAATCAGTTACTTTTGGAGTCGGTGCCAGCCGATGAGAGATTCAATGTTTTTGTTTGCACCGACTCCAAAAGTAACTGATTAGGTACTTAAGTGTTAGGATTATTTTTAGCATTTCAGTGTTTTGAAGTCGGTTTTATTTTTTTAAATAAAATTTACTTCTTTCATCAATTTTTAGTGATAAATCTTAATCTAACTGCTGAACACCGATTTCATCCCCTATTTTCCTACCCTTAGGGGTGATTTTTATTTTGCAAACTTTTATCATATTATCTTTGAAGTATAAGCTATTAAATAAAACAAAAATCATCAAAATCGGCTCATATTTGTCGAAGATAGGTAACAAGAACCACAACCAAAATACTATCTGGGTATATATTTGTTAATTTTCTCAAAAAGTTCTCAATCAATTTCGATAAAATTTATATGGGACCACCTCTGAAGTATGATCTACCAAACAAAAAAAGAATCATTAAAATCGATTCATAATTGGCGGAGTAATCGCGTAACAAATATACAAAAAATATACAGTCGAATTGAGAACCTCCTCCTTTTTTGAAGTCGGTTGAAAATATGATAAATTTAGCCGCCATGTTGAAACGCCGTACCGGTGACGTCACATATTATGATCACTGTTTCGATAAAAAATCAACAAGTGCAAATCTACTTTATTCTGTTTGTAATTAGACAAGGATCTTTTTCTGACATCTATTTTATTTTAATTTAATATTGTAAATCAATTTAATCTTTTAAGCGTCTTGGATGAAATACTGTTAGCTTTTAAGATGGCTGTTAGATAAATAAATAAAATAAAATAAATCATATCGTGTTTTGGTGCTCATGCTAGGGGGCCCCCCCCCCCTGGGGGGGGGTATCTGACCTGTATTTCTAAACCCTGGACACTTTCCTAATTTTATTTGCTAATTTGAAACGCCACTCTCGGATGTCCCGCGAACTAATTTAACGTAGTCCAAACCGGGGATAGTTTACTATGTGGGAAGTTTTAGTCATCATCATCATTATCATCATCATCATTATCATCATAAACAGCTTACGTCAGTCCACTGCTGGACATAGGCCTCACCCAATGCACGCCACTGCGCCCGATCCACGGCTATTCTGTTCCATCCACTGCCAGCAGCCTTGCGTATCGTCGCTCCACCTTGTCGGAGGGCGCCCCACGCTGCGCCTGTTTAGTCGTGGTCTCCACTCAAGAACACGTCTACTTTACGGCTAGTTGAGATGTGTCGAAAACTAGACTTAAACGTTTTGTGTCATTAAACTAATCGCAAAAAGGCAATGCCGTATGTCCGGTGATTAGAAAGAAGAAAGAAAGAAAGAAAAAATATTTATTAAACACTGGATAAATGACACAAAAATAAAAACAAGTAATAAAAACAAAAAAAATAAAATAATAATAAATGAAAAACGAGTAAACCAAGCGATGCCACTATGTGCCTGTGATGTCCGGGATAATGGGCTCACTCAGCTTGAGCGACGGCCTGAGTAGGCCGCGACGCTGGATTTCAGTAGGCCCCGCCGAGTGTGGTACACGGACGGACAGCCGACCTGCTAGACTTAAATAATATAAATACAGATTAACCGAAAGAAAAAACTGCTTTTCGCACCTAGTTGAATTATGCAACACTTTTAAATTGGTCAAATTTTTGGTAGTAGGCCTCCTACCCGGTCTCAACTACACTGCATAAGGCTGCTTGTATTGTGGACGTCACAGTCTTAGTTCTATATACACTCGCATATGCTTAGTGGCCTACAGCGCCAAACGAAAACATTGAATCTCTCATCGGCTGGCACCGACTCCAAAAGTAACTGATTAGGTACCTTATTTGTTAAGATTATTTTTAGCTTTTTAGTTTTTTGAAGTCAGTTTTATTTTTTTTATAAAATTTACTTATTTCATCAATTTTCAGTCATAAATCCTAATCAAAACAGATCTTAAGAATGCAAACAAAATTTAACTGCTGAACACCGGTTTCATTTCCTATTATTCCACTCTTAGGGGTGATTTTTTTTCCGCTAATGCTTAAGTATAGTATCTTTGAAGTATAAGCTATTTAATAAAAAAATAATGATCAAAATCAGTTCACATTTGTCAAAGATACAAAAATCATTTGGCGTGGTATGGAGTTCATACAATGTTTGATGATTTTCTTATAGATCCCATTATCAGAATTCGACCAAATTTATATGGGACCATTCTGAAAGTATTTCATTTCTACAACAAAAGAATTATCAAAATGGGTCAATATACATAAAAAAGAGATTCCGACGAATTGAGAACCTCCTTCTTTTTTTGAAGTCGGTTAAATAATTAAACGCGTAATGGATTCCAAATTTCCATGGTGCTTTGTTAGTCATTTTTAATCTAGAACTCCAATATTATCATATTAATCCCAAACCGATAATTCCAAATTATCGGGAACAGCAAATACAGAAATATGGCTTCATGTCGCACTCCGATAGCTCCCGGCTTACGAGCATGAATATTTAACAGGCTGCAAACGATGAGGTATTTAATATCATACTAGTGATATCCAACGACACTGTCCGCCTTCAGACCCCGCGCTATAAGGCCCGAGCTAAAGTGACATTAGAAGGGTGTGTAATATTTCATTTGCATGTGCAATGAACGTCCACTGCTGAACACAGGCCTCTTCCAGTGACCTTCAGATTAGCCGGTTGGAGGCGACCTGCATCCAGGGTTGATTGACAAAAGAAGAGATTAGTGTCTATTATTTTTTTGATAATCTAACTGATGGACTTAATATAATTTCATTTTCTTTACCCAGTCGTTATCCCTGTTGTTAAATTTTCTGAGGCTTATAAGTATTTATCCACAAGAAAATTAATCCATTATCAAACGTTTTGATGTTTGACCCGTTTGTTACATCCTTGCGGCCCCCCGGAGGGTCGTCAAAAGTTAAAAAGGATTGCGTCTGCGACATAAACCTTGTTACAACGTCATTTAGCATTTTATTGTTTTGTTTTCATTTGTTATAATAGGCTTTTGGCTTTATATTTAAAGGGCTCCGTGTTTCTTTGCGAGATCGAATCAGGAATGAGGATGATCGAATCGTAAACGAACAAAAGTCGCTGACATAGCCCAACGGATTAGCAAGCTGAAGTGGCAGTGGGCGGGGCACATAGCACGTAGAACTGACGGGGCAGAAAGGTTATATAATGGAGGCTACAAAGCGGCATGCGCAGCGTAGGACGTCCACCCACCTGGTAAAGGTTGCAGGAATGCAGATCGCTTCCAACCGGCCAATATAGAAGTCACTGGGGGAGACCTATGTTCAGCAGTGGGCGTCCTATGACTGAAATGATGATAATGATATATAGGCTTTTATATTTTAAGACGTTGCATAGAAGGAATCCCAATTTTTACGGCCTATAGGTACTTATTTTTACATCTGATTAAGTGTAATCCTTTTTTGAAACTTCAAAAAAACCTAATGAGATGTTCTGCTGTACGAGTATAAATGCAAAATCATGTACGCCAAAGGAGTGTGTAAGTTGTCGTGTTTCCGAACTATCGATAGTTGACGTTGAAATTCAGTATCGATACCATCGATTGCTTAAAATATACCAATTCTATCGATACAATGACCAATATTAATGTTGTCACTTAATGAAAACCATACCTATACACAGAAACTGATAGTAGGTATTAAAATACAGTCCACAATCGATAGTCCAAAACATATCGATAGATAGCGAGCTGTTCTGGGCCGCAACCTTGACTCAATCGTCAGGAAACCGCGAGTGTCTTTCAGTTCATGGTCGCCGCTCAAGAACCTTTCTTCTCCAACGGATGTCAGTTCTGCGAGCGATGTGGCCTGCCCACTGCCACTTTAGCTTTGCAATTTAAAAGCTGTTAGTAACTTTTCTAATAAACTGACTCTCTCCACTCCTTCTCACCGCACTGGTTTTATTTCCAACTCTTTTCTCCTTCAATCAATTCGGGTTTGGAACTCTCTCCCCGAAAACATCAAACAAGCCCCTTGTAAATACTCTTTTAAGAAATATGCCCGTGCTCATTTTCTTTATAAATTGAAATCATCATCTTGAACCCTTAGGTATTGTAGTCTCATGATCGTCGTCATATTTATTTACGTATGTATTTTGCCTATGTAATCTAAGTACGATAGTATTTAGTTTATGTATATCGTTATTTACTGTATGTAGTTTATGCTTTTAAAAATAATTTCAGAATTACCTTTCATTTGAATTTGTATCGCCTATATCGTACCGCCCACAAAACGTCTCTGTTTAGCCTAATGGTCGACTGGTAGAGAATGCCTCATGGCATTAAGTCCACCTTTTGTATGATTTTTTAATCTGTGCAATAAAGTCTAAATAAATAAATAAATAAACTATGGTATTTCTTCAGATCTCCTCATTTTAGATCTTATCTCGCAGAGAAATGCCAAGCATAGCTCTCTCCATAGCACGTTGGGTGATTTAGAGCTTGTTAATTAAGCCAATAATCAAGGACCACGTCTCAGGCGTATATGAACCATAGTAATATATTTTGACAGACTACATATAGGTAGTTCGTCATCCATATGTTTTTTGAAATCAATCCTATAATTTGTTATTTGAGTAAATATGAGTCGAACCAATGCTCGATCCAAGTCGACAGCAGCCGTATTGTGTTCCACCACTAATGAACATGTTATGAGTTGGGGCCTCGGTTGCAGCGGGTAGACTTGTTAGGTATTTTCCTTATAGAGTAGTCTTCAACATCAACATCAATATCAATTTCTCATGCCTATTGCAGTCCACTGGATGGACGTAAGCTCTCGAGAACCCATTCAACTTTCATCGCCGGTTCAACGAGCTGGAGGGCGACCTACACTACGTTATTCCGAGACGTGGTCTCCACTCGAGAACCCGTTTACTCTACCTTTCATCGGTTCTGCGAACCTACTTCTAACTCTTCTGTTGTATTTGTATTGTATTGTAACTAACTAACTTTAAGTATGTGACAATCAGTACACAGTTTTAATTTGATTATTGTGCTAATTTGTTGACGGAGCCAGGAGGTGAATAGTGGAAATCTTCTGGCTACCAGAACGACTTTTGAGTTTGAGGTCATTTAATTCGTTTTGACGATTCCAATACATATTGCACATATTCCACGTTAAAAGTTGATCCCGGCTAATATTGCTTGATATTAGTCGTGAAGCCTAGTCAGAGGCCTTAGGGCGGCTTAATAATATCTGACGGTAAGTTTATTTATTTATTTAAAGCAGGATTGTATAATTGGTTAATTAATCAAAAAATCTATGACATTAAAGAATTTATTGACCGTAAGGTTTAATTTGACTATTAGTAGATTTATTTGACCATTAAGATTGTATTGTTTTAAGTGTTTAGTTTAGTTTGACATTGATAATTTTTGAATGATTTTAACTTAATTTAAAGCTTACATTTTATATTCATATACAAATTTTAACGCCTGAATAATTAATGTTTGCATGCTGATAATTTGGCAAGACATGTGCACACTATTTTGTAACATCTTTTATACCATGTACTTATGCAAATAAAGAATACTATTACTATTACTATTACTAAGATTAAATTACAACACCCCTCCACCGCACCGCACTGTGCCCGCGTGGTGGAGTCCCAAACCACCTCATTTAATTTACAATACATATAAAAGTCTGTTATAGTTTTTATAAGCTTTAAAGTAAATTTTAGACTTAAACGCGTCGGGATCCACAATACGATAATAAAAATAGAATCAAACCTCACAAGGGCCCTACACCTTAAATCTGTCAAGCTCAAACCACTTACGCGTGGTCCTGTAACGTTTCCGTGGCCTGACGGGTAAAGAAACGAACATAATCTCTGCCGCTCGCACTGAGGTCCCACCCCGCTAATGCGTATGTCATCCATCATCCGGTGTATTGACGAGCGAAGGCTTGCAGACACTTTTGGGCACTCAGGGCCGCCTGGGCGGTCTGGGTGACTTGTATTGATGGGTTTATATGGAAAAAAGAGACTATAGCGCAATGAAGATTTTTGTTCACTCACAGTACTTCACACCACAATAACTAAAACACGCGTAAAATAAGAAATCTTTCGTAGGCTGATAAATCTCTATTAACATTGAAAGAAAGAAATGAGCCACATACAAATGAAAAATCGAAAACATACCGCGAGTCAACTTTGGACAGCGCCATCTATGAAGGCGCGTTGATACTACGCCTACTAGGCAAATACAAAGAGTATATATCGACGGTGGAAAGGCAAAAGGCATCAAGCGACACTTTGGGCGATATTGAGTTATATACATAGTTAGAATCAGCAAATTTTTCTGCGTCTTTTGAGCCGAGTTTGGTATAAATCAGAGCACTTTTTTGTCGCTTGACTCCGTCACAAAAAAGGCCATCATTTCTTAGTGCCCGGAGTTAACCGACTCAAAATTCTTCTTTTTTTTTAAGCCCTGGATTTCAATTAATTCGCAGGTAGCTCTAATGAATTAGGCAGTCACTTAAGCTTTTCATCCTTCTTCAGTTTTAGGAACACATTACTTTTAAATCTTTCTACCTTGCTGTAAATCTAATAAAGGCAGCATTTAAAGCGTTTTGCCTGGAATACAATAACACGTGGCTGTCGTTTAAATCTTTCTTCCTTAAACATCATCGGAAATGAATATCGCTTGAGCCCTTTATCCTTACTCTAAGCACAACACAGGTATTACATAAGTTGCTTTACCTTAACCTATTATAAATTAAAATGTGATTTAAACCCCTTTTCTATGACGTAAACATAATTGCCAAAGTCAGTACAGACTTTTTACCTGTTTCAGAAAATTGCAGATTTTTTGTTTTAATCATTTTTCCTTAATCATTTGTACCATTAATGTGGCACTTAAATCTTTTTATTTACGCAGTAAAAGTATCATGAGGTTTGTAAGTCATGTTCCGTTTCTTTGAACGAACTTTGCTACGTAGTTTGAATCTTCGCGACGCAACTATTACAACCACTGGATTTGATTTGAACCTAGATCAACGCACCTTACGTAGGCGCGCTAGCCGCAAACGTTGTTGCATTTAGTCGCAATCAAGCAACCGGTCAATGCGCGCTCTGTTTATGTGCTGTGTTGACAAGTGGTGTGTTTGTTTTGTTTTTTATAATTTTATTTCAAAGAAGTGTAAATATTAAATCTACTATTCACTTTTCAGATAAGGTAGCTAAACAATGAAAAATTACAGATAAAAAACTTCCTAAGATGAAAATAAGTACATACACGAAAGAAGTTCGTAAAGCTTTATTAGAAGAAAAAATACTTGCTTGTAAACCCGTTCTTTTTCATACAAATTCATTTTTAAAAAACCATGACAATCGGTGGGTATGTCATCTGATCCATGGTATGTTTATTACCATGATTTTACGGATTATCTTTTGATGAATTTACAGGAATTTTCATTAATAAATTGGTAAACAATTTCTAAAATGACATTAAAATATTGTCATTTTAGAAATCGCCATCATTATCATCTTTATGGTGAATCCCGGTTGCGTCCAAAGCCATCGCTTCAGAACCCAGGATCTGCTTTCTTTGATTTATTCCTCCACTTCGCAAGGTCTTGGGCATCCCTGGTTGTGAGATCATTGGCATACATGTCAGCCCTCACGACGTCAAGCCAGCATTTATTGGTCAACACTTTTGCCAGGACCCGGCGGAGTCGGCGTGGCCAGACATTTGTTTTCTACGTAGCTTGCTGGTTTTCATGGCCGTACCAGCGTAGGCGACTCTCCTGCAGTTTGTCTGCAATATCACGGACACGAAGGCTACCGCGGATGCGCGAGTTCCTCATGCGGTCGTTCCGCGTGACTCCGCACATCCACCGCAGCATATTCATCTCCGTGACACAAGTAGCGGCCACACTTTGCTACAAGATAAAAGGACAGGCCTAATGATGGACTTATAGATCTGTCCTGTCAGCTTAACCGGCATTCTGGGGTCACAAATGACACCAGTCACCTCTCGCCATTTGGCCCACGCAGCAGCAATGCGTGCTTTGACGTCGCAATCGATGTCTTCCGACGCGTGTGAAGTACAGAT